>QTSX02000758.1:0-322461 GCA_014839935.2 Entomophthora muscae | reverse complement strand
CCCTGGCTTTGGATAGGATGGTATTTCCTCGCCGCACAAAAAAGACTGCACAAAGCCCAGAAAAACCACTAAATTCCCTCAATGATTTAGCTCACACAGTGGATGAAAGATTTGTGTTGGCATATCCTGCAGGACTCCCAGCTCTGGTTGCTCCAGCTTGGGAAGAAACACTAGTTAATTTGGACTATCTATTGGCATGGTATTGTCTGCTTTTAAAGACAATCAGGAACGCCCAATAAAATGGGGCCACATCAGCAACTACAAAGTCAACTAGATCTGAAATGCTTGCATTACCTTCCAGCCAATCAGAGGGAGTTGCAGAAATTATACTGGAACCCTCCAGTCCCCCTGGCCCTGGCCAGAAAAAATTCTCCTCTGCCCAATCAAATACTACATTGGAAGCCATGTGACCAAATTCTGCCAATCCCACCCCTTTTAACAAGGCCAGGGGACTTTGAATCCCCTGCTTGTCAATTCACAATTATTAAAAGTTTTGGGTTTTAAACACTGAAATTTTAAAAATTTACTGCCTTGTTGGACCTCTGCTGGAGTTCCATTACCTAGAATTTTGAAGTGTTAGTATTCGCTTTACTGCTTACCTTACCCCCCCGTTTTGAACTTGGGCTCTCTTCTGGAACCATTGACGTTGGCTTAGGCGTATAGTGTGTTTGGTTTTGCTTTTGCTTTGAAGATATTTACGCTCAAGTCTAAATTTTTAGTCAATTTCAATATAAATACCTACTTTATTTTAATTTTCCCTTTAAAACACTTAGGTTTTGAACCCGCTTTCGCTTCTGAGCTATTTAAAGACACCCGAGTGCAACGCCAAGTCCTCCAACCCATCTTTGCTGCTCCTCTTGTCCCCCTTTTGCCAGGGATTACCCTTGTGACCCCAAATTTTATTGCTTGCAATTCTGGAAACTACCTCAATCTCCTCCAAATTTTGTGCAGTTTTCAGCTATGATACTCCCAGCCCTAAGATTTGTTCTATTTTCCTTGGGTCCCTTTTTGCTCCTCTTGTGGTCCACCTCACCAGACCTGTGGTCTAAGCTCTCTTCTTCAGCGCGTCTTGCAAGTGCGGCCCCCTCCAGCCTCCTGAGCTTGCCTGGTAGCCTCCTCTATTCTGGGGAGGCTGTGGTGAAGAGTTTGACCTGTGACAATCTGGATTTGGAGGGAGTTGACTATGCTCCTCCCGCCCCTGTGGGCAGGAAGGTGTCAATGCCCCCTCCCCCCGGCTCAGAGAAGAGTGACTCAATACCTCTGAGGGCTTCTGCAATCCTTCTGTCCACCCCCACTTGTACCCCCTGGCTACTCACCGGGTTGACATTGATGGCACTGAATGCCTATTTCCCTTGGTTGTCTCCTGCGTCCTCCCTGTGGTCTCCTCTTCAAGCGGCCGTTCCAGTCCTTCACTGGGTGGCATCCTGGTGGTTTGTCTTGCCAGGATGGGAGCCGAACTTAGTTAGTTTAGCCCCCCTCTCTCACAATAATGCCTGACTCTCTTCTTACCCTCCCTATTTATGGTCAAGAGGGGGGAAATGTGAGATTAGGCTGATTGACCACAAATGATCAGGTTAATCTCTGCATGCAGATCTTAATCAGTTACACGCTGTATTATCACTGGTCATCATTATATTAATAAATATGGCAGTTATACACTGTATAATTTCTAGTTTATTATAATAGATGTAACAATTATACGCTGTATTACCACTGATTGTCCCAATGTGATGTGATTATACACCGTATATTACTTACTATATTATAATTGATGTACTTATTATACGCCACATAAACATTAGCCAATATATTGAATATCATTGATTACACAGTGTGTAATCACAAAATCATCAATTGTGTATCACCTATCCTACCCTACTGGACGTTGTATCAACTCAGCTCAACACAGCCTGATGGACTTATATGTCCATATCAAACAAGTGATATACAAGTGGCTAAGATTTACCGAGTCTGGAGCAGTATTACACGGCGTATAATTGGGTTCCTTATCAGTTTGGGTCAGTATTACACAGCGGATAATCCTCTGAGTCACTAATGTATCAAGTCTGCTATTATACGGCGTATAATCCTCAATTCAACTCATTGCATTAATAAGCAGAAGGTTCACCAACCAGAAAAGGATCACTGATTAAGCCCTGTAAATGGAATACTGGAATTCTACCTTCCAATGTAGGAGGGCTGAACAGGGACAATTTCTAAGCACCAACTAAATTACGGCGTAGTTTCCCAGCACAATAATAGGCGTGTAAGATACAGCCAATTGGTAAATGACAGTAGGCTAGCTCTAGAAGAGCGTAGGCTGTAGCTGAGGTGCCATGGACGCTTGCTAAGGCCAGTAGCATATCATGTGCCAAGGACAGCCAATCAGGATGGGCGTAGCCAGCAAAGATAGACCTATTGCAAAGATAGCCACTGGGAACTGTCTGAAAGGACAAGAACAAGGGTTGTTGCAGTATAAATTGATATAGACACCTGAAAGGAGAAGAACAAGTTCATAGTTACACCTGGATAGATTGCAGCTGCCGGCTAGATTGTACTCCAATATCAATAAACGTAATTATCTTCTAAGTTCTATTCTATTTTAGTCTGTAGTGCCCTTGCATAGGATTAGGTAGAGTACATTGGCAAGGCTAACATCTATCCGTAGCTTTGAACATACCAGCAATATCACTAGTTGCTCAACAGGTAAGACATCAGTTTATTTGGGTATCTTGTGATGGTATACAGTACTGGGTCTTCTGAGGGTACTTGAAGCATTGAGCATTGATCCACATCCTCAGGCCGGTATCTATTGCTGGGCGAGTTGGGAATAGTCTGGGGTTAGCTTGGCTCACTTAATGCTCTCCCTGGGCTTTTCCCTTGTCTTGGTTGTCTTGAGTGGCAGTGATAAGGAAATGGGTTTGGTTTGACTGACTGTTGTTCCTGTTCCTGTGTTTATTTGAACCTGTGAACTTGTGGTTTGCACTGCTATTGATATTCCTAGGGGGTGGTCTGTTAGAGCGCCCAGCTGGGTGAGAATCCTTGAGTCGTTCTCTTTTTCCTGTTTGTGCCTTGTGGAGAGTGTTGGATGTTTGTTCTGCTTTTTCTGCCTCACAATATAGGCTTTGCAAGTTGGTTACTTGATCCAGGTTTACATGTCTCATTACGTGTGACTTGAGCGTGTCATAGTACACAAGGTGGGTAGCTGGAGTGTCAAAAGCCATGTCAGAGGGGGAGCGTAGTTGAAGTTCTTTGTAGGCACGGGTAAGCTCCTTTACAAAGCCAGTCTGGGTCAAGTTCTTCACTTGGCGGATGATCATGAGTGTGGTGTCCTTCAGCACAAACCTTGCCAAGAAGTCCTGTTTGAAGGTGTCCCAATTCTTCTCAGTATGTTCTTCATGCCACTTGTTGCACCAGGTGCCAGCGTTGTGAGTCAACCAAATAGAGATTTCTGTGATCCAGAATATCTGGGGGCATTCCATCTGAGCTAGCTTGCTTTGGGCGGACTGGATCCATGCTGCGGCATTATTGTTGTTGGCTCCTGCAAAAGGCTCCAAAGTAGCGCTTCAAAGTCTTTGGGCTATGTAGGCTGGCATGGTACTCTCATCAGTTGGACAAGGCATGGCGGGGGTAGCATGGAAGAATCCTTGTGCAGACATGGCATTGAAGGCAGAGAGTGGTATCACCGTGTTTTGGTACAGGACAAAGCCATTGGGTACTTCCGTACCAGGTGTGTATGGGGTCCAGTCTAGCGGGAGGCTGGACATGATTCTTACAAAGATTTGTTGACCGCAGCGGGTACAGGCAACAGGTGGAATTTTGGGGAATAAAGTAGGATGAAAAACCTACTTCTGCTACCAATGTCATAACTGTGCTGTTTTAGCAGAGTTACAAGGGGGAAAATATTTAGAAACTAGATAATAATCTTTATTGAGAGATAGTGATTATATAGTCATTGTGAATCAAGGATAACAGAAACATGATTATGTTGATCACACAGTTGGATGGTGAGGGGGGTGGCTTGATCCTTGTAATGAGTCAAGCGCCAAAACAAGTTACCCACTGGGAAGGATCAGCTTTTGTTCATGTTATTGTATTTGGCAATTTGAGTTGTCTTCCTAACTTTTGCTTTGAGTGAATGGATATTCAGGTTGCGGGGCACAAACCCGCTTACTTGGAACCTTGCTGGTGGGTTGAGCCTGCTGTTTTGACAAATTGAAATGCCATAATCACCACCTTTCATATTAAAATCACTATTAAATTATTTTATTAATAAAACTCCTACTGTAGATTCAGAACCTAAAGGTAAATTTGCGGGATTGTCAAATTGTTTTTGCGTGAACTCACCAACTTACTGGAATACTTTTCATCCCTTTATATAAAAAAGTAAGTTTTTCTGGGATGAAAATTACTCCATTAAGTTGGTGAGTTCACGAAAAAACAATTTGACAATCCCACATTTTTACCTTTATGTTCTGAATTTACAGTATCAATATATCTATGTTTAGATAAGTTATAAATTACATTCAGCAAAACTGGTTTTTTACCCAGCAATGACAATCACTAGTAGGACTAACATAATGGTGTTATTTTAGGTTGTTCTTAGTATAAGTGCTTGTATTAATACTATAGGAACATCTTCTGATTGTATACAACAGGCTTTGATTTAGTGCGTGAATAAGCTTATTTTAGTTTAATATAAATGGCATAAATTGAGATGGCGTAAACACGCCCCACACTAAGTGATTTCATATGTAAATAAATTTAGCAAAATAATATTTAATTAATTTGACTCAAAATGATAAAATAAAGATGTCATACTTTTGAGATGCTGCATTATAAAATTATAAGTGAATTTTAGCTATTTTAATATTATTTATTTTTTTGTGATTCAAAATCACTAACACAAAAAACACCATCTCGAATTAAATTTGAGATGGTGTTTTTGAGATGGTGTGTTGTACCAGTTTTAAATTACTCTAGTTATCAGCTGGATGAAAACTATATTGCAGAAGCTAACATGTAAGCTATTGTTGTCATATATCAGTAAAATGTGATATTTGGTTATACAAATATAGTGTTGTAACTGTGCTGTCTTAGAAGATTATAGGGGGAAATATTGGAAGCTAGATAATAGATTTATTGTGATATGAGAGGTTATATAGTTTGAGTAAATCATTTAGAAAAAACAAGCCACTCACTGATTAATTGCTTTGGATGTGTAGGGGTGACTTGATCCTGATAATGAGTCAAGCACTAAATTGAGTTTGCTCTGGATTTTGATTACTGATAGTTTATGTTTCCTTGTTTGGTAAAGTGAGTCAACTTCTGTTTTTAGCTGTGTGTGCCATATAGTTGAGTCAAGAGCCAAGGTGTCTTTTATGGGAAGCTTTACTGGGGGTCACACTCACAGTTTTGACAATAACTATACCTATGATCTATTATAAACAGAAAATGTTGGTTTAGTTATCCTGATCTGAATAAAGTTACATCTGGTTAATGTTTGAGCACTAAAACATATTCTTCATTGAAAAAACAGTTGGTTCTATATAATCAAAAACTTTTTTGCATTAGAGATATTAGGTCATCTGGGGTTAAGATTGGGGTTTGTTTATCTAAAAGTAAATTTTAAATGTTTATATTTTCTTTTACTCAATTTTCATCAGATCAGCAGGATTGGTTGGTAGGGGATCAAAATAAATTTAGGCTCTTGGCCCAGATAAAGCAGCAGTGAGATGGTTTGGGCATTTCTGTTGGTGTGATCAAGGCTTGCCTTTATTCCTTCTTGTACAGATGATCAAGGGCTAAACTGAATGAAGTTTCAGCAAGTATTATGACATATAAATATAAATTTATTTTAGTTTATAAAGGGTTGGGTGCATTGGTTTTTTTTGAAAATGATGATATGTGCTATTCCTAGTTGTGTGTAATGGCCAATGTATCATAATGTACTCTATTATTAAGCTGGATGATATCATAAAATAGTATCTCAATCCAAAGGGTTTGCTTAGTTGGCCTCTGGGATTGAAGTGACTGTATTTCGATTTGACATCAGCTCATTTACTATTTTAAGCGAGGGTTAGATGCCTGGCTGTGGTTGGAATAGAAGTATGGGGTTAGCTTTGGTAGTAGAGTGTCTGGCTTTTCTTGCTTGGATTATGGAATTGATTTATGTGGAATAGCATGCTTTTGCTTGGAAGAATGGAGTTTGACGTATTTAGTTTGGATCCAGACGGAGTAGATCGTTCGGATAAATTTAAACCGCAAAACAATTGATGCATTTCTGATTCAGTTTGGTGGAAATCAGGCCAAGCTAAGCTGACAGTCCCTGCTAGTAAATTTACTTACAATTAGGGCTGCACATGGGATAGAAAGAATTTGAAATAAACTTTATTGAAATGTTTTCATCGGGAGAGAGTCGAATGCAACTTGGGTCCACTAAGACAGAGCCCAGCAACCCTATTTATTAGAGGACGGTTAGGCTCTGCAGTCGGGTGATTTGATTGGCTATAGACTATTAAAGGGCTTCCTATGTGGCGGTGACGGAGTGAACGGCTTATGTGCTTGAATCCACGCCAATCTCAGCAATACAACCAGCAGCACTCAAGCGAAAGTATTCTAGGCAGGGAACTTAAATATGTGCATACATTTAAAATAATGAGATGCATGATATCTTCACCTCGAGACCTTATTGTAACCTCGGACAGCCTTAAACTATCTAATCTAGTTGGCAGAGCCTAAATTCTACACTATGGACCCAGAACGCTTAAGTGCGATCCTTAGTTATACATCCAACCTAATGAACATGGCCTCGCTGCTGAGCGGCCTACTGGTCATAACAATAGTCATGTTTGTCAGGTGGGTTGATAAACGATTGCTTGGTCGTCTTTCTTTAAGGCTGGCCTTGGCTATATCCATAACAGATGTTCTGCGTGCAATTGCCATTTTGATAAACAAAATATTCCATATAAGCGGTACCTTTTGCACTATCCTCGCACTATCGATCCCATGGCTAACCCTCGTGTATATATTCCTGGCTGTTTCGATTGCACTTAACTTACAGCTTGTCATATTAAAAGGGAAACCCTTTCGCAAGAAGTGGGAGCCCTACTACTGGGGACTTGTATTTTTCTCAAGCACACTCATCATTATATTTCCTTTAGGTATTTCTTCTCTAACTTCTTTCATTAACATTTGAAAGTCTCAGGCCGCTTTGGATACGATCGAGTCTACAACCATTGTACATATCGGGACTCTCAGACCTCTGAAACCTACAATTGGAAAGTGGCGACTCAAATTTTCTGGATCCTTGCTGGGTGCATGTATTGCGGTATAGTGGTCATAATGACCATTTTTCGGGTCAAGGCCAAAAAAATCCCAATAGATAATTTGTCGGCCCAGGCAAAGCCTGACAATAGCACTGGAAGCCATCCTTTCTCTTTTGAGGAACAGAAAGACATCCGTCCCAAACTTGAGCGTTTAATTCGAAGCATGTACGCCTAGATTTTGTAACTCTACTAAAATTTTAGTACTCTCTATTGCACCGTTCCCATAGTAACCCATACCGGCTTCTGCATCCTAACAATTCATAACCACTTCACTGGGGAACACAATCCTGTATTTATGTTTTGGTCGGTGATTGGGCTTGGTAAGAAAATATTTTTAATTGTATTCTAACGTTGCAAGGTCTTCCTGGTACCTTGAATTTCATCGTGTTCCTCATGGATCCCTCATTATCTGCCGCAGTCTTAATCTTAAGAAGACGCGGTGTAATAGGAGGAGTTAATTATCGCAAGAAAAAGACCTCTAGCACCCCTTTATACCTACGCTCGAGTATCAATAATATCCTCATGAATCACCAAAGCTTAATGCCCAAATCCAATGCTGACTATCAAGTATTAGCAGGCCATGGACAACTGCTATCTCCAGGAATTATGAAAGAGCATTCTATTCCCCCCAGAGGGGTTAGTTCCCTCAAAGAAGAACTGACTAACCCAGAGGTCTCAAGAAGTCGGATTTCAAACCAATACCGGGCAAGCCATCACACGACAAGCAAGCATATCTCCACCCGTCACGTCTCAACCCCAAACCCAACCCCTGAACCGGAAATGCCACAAGCCGAGCCCGAAGATATGTCATTCAAGCCATCAAGGCCACCAACGATTTCAAGGCCCATTTCTACGAAGAATGCTACCTTCAGGACGATGAAAACCGCGTCGAGTATGGACTTTTTAACTGAAGATCTTGACTACTCTCTCGGCCAAGTGAACTTCAACCCTATTTCTGATGCTTCCTCTTCATTTAATTTCCCTCCGCCCCCTCGCTTCCCTCCAACCAACTCAGTGTTTTTCTCCGCCACTCAGAACCATGACGGCTTCACTGCTAATCGATCCAGTGCAGTGTTTAGGTCAGATCCTGAGAGTGAAGGCTTTAATCTTCCTTTTGCGACTTCACAAGTCATTTCTTCTACCCCTAATCGTACATCCATAACCTCTGCAAAAACAACCTCCACTCGGCTTCCAGGAATCCTAAACTCAATCTACTATGCCTTCCCTCAGCTGGCAACCAAGGAAGACAGCAGGCCGGAGAGCGCCCAAAGTCTTCCCGACAAGCAATACATCCATCCTGAGATGGACCCTAGTGAATTGGGCGCCCTGCTCTACGACGAGACCGAAACCCTTCCGTTATTTTACGAAGAACTTTTCCGAGGTCTTTAATCCATTCAGTCCTAACACATAATGCCCCCATTCACGACCATGCATCATTTTTACTGGTTTTAAAAATACACTATTGATAATTATTTCCTACTCTAGATTCAATAGTAAAGCTTTTTTTTGTTAATTACATTTAAATTGGAGTATCTATAGATACATCCCATCTTTCTACTGGTATCAGTCATCAGTAAATATCTACTTTAATTTCGGAAAGTCAACCCCCATTACAACACTTCCTAACCAGCCCAATATACCTACATCAGATCTACTTTTCTTGCCACCTTATAAACTATCCAATAAAGATAGCTACTGAATCATATCCGCGCAACTGTATATGAGTGCTTTAAGCAAAGAGTAGAATATTTTGAACTCTACGTTTTTTGTTTATGACTGATTGTAGTCAAAGGGACCCCTTTCATCAACTCTCAAGATAAATCAACTGCTTTTGAATTTAAAGGTTCTATATCTAGTACCTTTACATATGGAAGGATCCTACAAACGGATAAACAATACCCTCCTTAAGTAATGGGTCAGCAGCATTATTTAAGATAACGCAAGATTTTAAAGATCAAAATGGAGTAAAGTTAGCATGAAAAGATGGACCACAAAACTTTACACAAGGCCTTAAAAAAGATGCAGAGATAAAAAAAGTGAAACAAAAATAAAATTAAAAATAGACACTATTATAACCTTTTAATCTATATAAGAGTTATGCCCATAGACACTTATGCAACAGAGCCTCTTTCCCAAACCTAACTAGATAATAGAGTTGGGGTTAGACAAACTTTCAAACAAAAGGTTTGGTCAAGGCAAGAGAAATACCTGAGTATATTCACAGTAAAGTTATCCTCGCAAAAGGTATGGGGTTACCCTGTAGGAAAATAAGCAAACAACTTAAGATCAGCACTGAACCTGCCCAAGGAATTTACCTGCAATATCGGAAAACCAACTCAGGCAAGGATCATCCACGATCAGATCACCCGAAAAAACTCATGGGAGAAAGGATCAGTTGGTAATTAAAAGGCGTCAGGAACTCACCCACTGAGAAACATATTCTCAACTCATTGAGCAAGGGCAGACAGATTCAACCCCATCACTAGAGAACCAACTGGGATTGACACCATTCTAGTATGAAAGAGCTCACCCATGAGGTAATGTCTGTCAAGAAGAACATTGAAATGCCCCAAGAAGAAATAAGCCCCCAGATAACTCAAAAGAAAAGTAGATGCCAAGGGATGAAATATGTGAGAAGCTGAGGGTATATGAGGGTTGTCATAAGAGTGAGGCTTTTCTGACAAGAGGGATAAGGAGCGCCTTTTGGGGAAGCTTCAAATATAAAAGTAGAAAGAGAAGAAGTATATTTTATTGGATAATACTTTAGGCTTATATAACTTTAGCTGTGGCAGGGATACTAGTTGGATCAAACCCAGGGGCTAGTCATGTGCTGGATGGGTTCAAGTTGTTGGATACCTGGACATTCATGTGGTATTGGTTTGTTGCCATTTTTGGTATGTTGAATGGTATATTGGAAAGGCACTAAATCAGGCGATGACTGGATGTTAGGTGTGATGGCGATAGCTGGAATACTTGTACATCCAGACCCTTGACACACCCCTCCCTTAAGGGGTTACTCGGGTACATCAGGAGGGGGCTTTGTCTTGACGGCTGCTGCCTGATGTTCCTGGAGTTGTTTACTAGTGGGTACCAACTGGGTCAAGTGTTCTCTTTTGCTGGGGCGGAGGCGAGATCTGTGGTACTTTTTGATGATGGGCTCTTTGGCACCCTGGAACTTAACCAGGTAAGTGTTCCTGTCTGGTCAGTATCTGATGATTCTTCCTGGTTCCCTGTGTACTGAGTCTAGCTTCTTTCTGCTCCCTTCTAGAACCCAGATGGGGGAGTTGATGGGGAGTGGGTCCTCTGTTGAGGTTACCTTTTGAGTTTTGAGTCTCTTTATTTTTGCCATTTTGGCTTTGAGGTGTATGTGTTGTAGATTTGGTTTCTGTTCTACTGTGGGAGGTTTCCCCAGGGGGATCTTCACATATGGTTGGTTATTGTGGGTGACTATTTCTGGCTTGTACCTGTATGTTAGTTCAAACAGTGAGTAGCCTGTCCCTTGATTGGTACAAACCCAGGATACTAGTAATGCATGTTTCACATAGAGTGGCCAGGTGTCTTTGGCTTTGCCATCCATTATCTTCTCCAGGGTTCTGATAAGGCTCCTGTTCAGGCGTTCAACTCTACTGTTGGCCTGTGGTCTGTAGGGCAAGGTTGTGGAGTGTTTGATGTTCTTTGTTTTTAGATTGTCATTTACTACATGGCCTGTTAGCTCTTTTTCTCCATCTGTTATGATGTAGTCTGGAGTGCCATAGTCTGTTATGATTGCTTTATTGATGAATCAATTTATTGTTTCTGCCTTGTGATCTTTTGTTGCCCAGCAGATGGGCCAACATGTGGCAAAGTTGATGGTTACAATTAGGAAACATTGATTTGTTTTGGTTTCTGAGAAGGGTCCCACTACGTCCAGTCCCCAAACCTTAAATGATTTGGGATCAGGTACTGGGTTAACTGTTGGCTGTGGCGCCTTGGTGCTGACGTATTTTTCACATACTGTGCACTTTTTCAGAACATCAATTATGTCTTGCTTCAGGTTAGGCCACCATACTATCTCTTTTAATGTGAGATATAGATTGTTAGCCTTTGTGTGTCCTAGCAGACAATTGTGTCTTAGTATAGTGTCAACTCTTTGTGCAAGTGGAATGTATGGAATGTGTTTATCCTTGATGATTTGGTATACTGTGCCATTTTTTATGTGGAAATGTTTTTCATTCCTTACTAGTGTATCATGGGTTAGTTGATGTGTGGAGGGATCCTTTCCTTTTGTCTTGTACTCAGTATTGTATAGGTTGGGCCAGTCAGGGTCCAGGTGGTCAGGGTGATCCTCTCTAGGCTGACATAGTCTAGAGAGAGCATCGGCCGTGACCAGCTCTTCCCCCTTGTTGTATTGGATGTCCAGGTTAAGCTTTTCCAGCAAGGACATCCATTTGGCTTGTCGCTGCGCGAGTGTGTTCTGAGTTTTGAATAAGATTAAGGTTTTGTGGTCAGTTAGCACTTGGACGTTCAAGTGTCCTTCAAGATAACATCTCCATTTCTTCTATGTGTGATATATTGGTAGCAGTTCTTTATTGTGTATTGGGTACCTTTGCTCAGTGTTTGTTAGTTTTCTGCTTTCGTAACATACCAGCAGGAAATCTTGCTGCCCTAGCTGGTGGATGCGTAGGACTGCGCCAATGGCGGTGTCACTAGTGTCTGACTCAAGCTTGTAGCACCTGTTGTTATTAGGGTATTGCAAGATTGATGCTTTGATCAAAGCTTGCTTTAATAGTTGGAAATTCTTGTCACATTCTGGAGTCCTGTCATGAATGAAATTTCAATACTTGTATTGAAAACTTAAGAGTTGAGCCCCAGTTCCCCAAAGACAGACCAAACCCTCCAGGACAGTCCAGGACCTGCCAACCCGTTAAGTCACAGGCTCAAATTGATGACTTACTCCGCAACCCGCTGGCCTACTACAGAGGACTCCCTGAATGGTTGCCAGATTGCCACCAAACTGGTGCCACTGAAGACCCATGCCTACGCAGATGATGTGGTCTGCCTAAAAGAGGCTGGGGAAAGACCATCACTAGCCCTGCCAACAAACCCCAGCTGTTACCAGTTGCCATTACAAAAAAGTATTGCAATTGACCAGCTCAGGTGACGTGATGAACAACGACAGTGAAACAAAACATTGCCACTTCTGTTCCCCAGAGCCAGTCCAGCCAAGACCCGCCAAACCGGTGCCACTGAGGGCCCACACCTACGCAGAAGCCGTGGTTTGGACAAGACCCACTATTAGCCCTGCCAATAAGCACCCACTGCTGCCAGTCCCTAGTCCAGGAAGGGGAATACAATTAGGCCGCTCAGGTGACATGGTGAACCAAAGCGGTGAAATTAAGCATTCCTGCTCTCCAGAGTGTGCCTGATCAGGACCCAATGCCCTCCAGACCCCAAGCCAAGATTCATGCCCTACCAACAAACCACCCATGGATCCAAAGCCTGTGAAAGGCAAAAAAGCAAATTCACATGGTATAAAAACGCTGGCAGTGTGGTGAAGACCCTATTGTCATTTTTGATAATAAAGTTTTATGAGCCTTTGGTCCGAACAAATCTTACCCTATCTAGTCTTAGTAATCTTCCATCTTAACTCCAGCCAAGTAGACCATCAGGTAACCACCCCCTCTGGAGACCAACCTGCCAACCCTCCCCAGGCACTATAACGTCCCCCAGGAGCCCCCTTTGGACCTGTGCATTTTACCAAATACCCGCCCAACCCTGCCTACACAGAGTAAAATTTAGAGACCATCCTCATTGCCAACCTCTTGGCAAGGACTAGAAGTACCAAATACATAGGACGTGAAGGAAAGAGAGTCAAGATACCGCCCTTATTATTCAAGGACAAGTACAACTACCTACCAGTGTACTTTGTTCCCATGACTCCACCATTAACCCCAAGACCAGACTGCCCCTTGGAACCCACCGCCGCTGCCAAGACCACCTCTACCCAACTGTTTAGAGTACTCTATATTAAATTGACAGGATTGGTGGATTCCGTGGTCCCCAACTCCAGACCCTGGTCCTTGCTTGGCCGATATTTATCTTATATTATCAAGCTAGCACCCATTCTATAGTGGGCTTTACCCGCCGGCTCAACCGCCCCTCACCCCAAGCCACCCTATGCCTCTACATATGACTGGCTTCCTGACATTATGACAATATTTTACAAACATGGTAACCTGGGCCCCAAGATGTTGTTAACACTTGGGGCAACTTGTATGCTTTTTTTTGATAATCACTTATTACACCCATAAGGCAATTACCTCCCTGATACTCCCATGGATGAAGAACCAACCCGCCAAAGAATTGAAAGACCCTGCACCTGGTGCCAAACCCCAGAACCCAGCCACATCACAAGTGCAAAATGTGATAGTAAACCAGACCACGACTAAGATGGATATGCCCCAGATGGGCAAACTCACCTTAGAAGAAGCTTGCCATGCCAGTCCTCTGCCTCCACTTCCAAACCAACGCCCATGTCTACCCCAGTGACACTGAGAAAGTCTTGGGGGTGGCCGCCATGCTATCAGGAGACGCACTGGATTGGTTTGGGAAGGCCACTGCCAAAGATGTTGAATTTTGCCTTGACTATTCAAAATTTGAGGCCGAGCTCACGAGCACCGGCAATGACCAAGACACCAGATACTATGCGCTGAACTCTATGCTAGAGATCCAACAAGCAAACCGCCCTATCCAAGCCTATATCAATGAGTTTCTTAAACTTAAGGCACACACCCAACTTGAGGATGAATTATCTGCCATTATCTTCAGAAAGGGAGTCAATTCAGCCATGAAAGACTTGTTGAAGCACCACCAGCCTACACTGAGCCTGGAGGAACTACTGCCCTTATGCAAAGGCCTGAGTCTAAACCAAGAAGGAAAGAACTTGTACCCTTCTCAAGCCAGCAGGGCTATGACGCCTAATTGACCTGGAATGTCCCCTGACAAGTTGCAACACCACTATTGAGATGGGTTGTGTTTCTACTGCCATGAGGCCGGACACCTAACCAGAGCATGCCCTAAGAAGAATACAACTCCTGTATCCTTGGCACAAATAAACACCTCTGCACAATCTTATAAATTCATCCAAGTGACCATAGACTGTATGGGAATCAAGCGCCAAATTGAGGCTTTTATTGACACAGGAGCCAATGAAAGCTTTATTGACGCCAGCCTGGCAAAGGAACTAGGGTTAACAGCTTCAGAGCGCAGCCTACAAGTAACCATGGGGAACAGTTCCCTGGACACTGGCTACAAGTGTGAACAGGAACTTCCTTTGACAATTGGACAGAATGTGTATCCAACCCCCTTGATCCTCTTGCCGGGATTGCCTCACCCTCTAATACTGGGCAACTCATGGTCCGACAGACATGGCCTTATCTTAAACTATTGTGAGCAGACCGCCACCTTGGGATGACCTGAATCTTGTGACACCGTTTTGTTCTGTATGAGTCCTGGCAGAACCCCAACCAACAGACTCTTAACCATAAAGATGGAACCCAGCATTGGGACACTGCCTATTCCCCTACAGAAGTGGGACCATGTATTTAGCAAAGAAGAGGCCATGAAACTACCCAACCACTCAATCTATAACCACGCCATAGACCTGCTACCAGGCACCCAACCACATCACGGCCCCATCTATAGTTGCAACCACCAAGAACAAGCGGCCCTGAAAGCTTACTTGGAGGATATGACAAAAAAGGGCTTCATCTGAGTGTCAAAGGCCCCCTGCTCATCACCAATGCTGTTTGTAGGGAAGAAGGATGGCGGAATGCACCCCTGCGTAAACTACCAGAAGCTGAATGATATTACTGTGAAGAACCGCTATTCCATCCCCAACACCAACAACCTTTGCAATGTACTAACTGGAGCCCAGGTGTACTCAAAAATTGACCTAAGAGACACCTTCAACCAGATCAGAGTCAAGGAGGGGGACAAATACAAGACAGCTTTCAAAACCAGATATGGGCTGTACAAATACTTAGTAATGCCATTTGGCCTATGCAAGGCCCCCAGCACTTTCCAAAGGATGATTAACACTGTCCTAGGGGAATATATTGACCACTTTTGTGTTACGTACTTAGACAACATCCTCATCTACAGCAAGACTCATGAGGAACACCTGCGCCACCTGGACCTTATACTTGAAAAACTCTCCCAAGCAAACCTACACGCCAAGCTTAAGAAATGTGAATTCTTCCAGTCCAAAGTTGAATTCCTGGGATACATAGTAAAGACTGGCGGGTTTGCAATGGCACAGGACAAAGTAGAAGCAATAACGTCTTGGCCAATGCCCAAATGTAGAAAAGATGTGAGAAGTTTTTTGGGCCTTGCAAATTATTGCAGGGATTTCATCCAAAATTTTTCTCACATCACTCTGCCCCTGACCCGTCTATGCTCTGACAAGGTCTCCTTTGCCTGGACCCCGGAATGCACCACCGTCTTTGAGGCCCTGAAACTCGCCTTCACCTCTGCCCCTGTCCTGGCCATGCCTGACCCAGCCAAGCCATTTGTGCTGGAAACAGACTGCGTGGGTGGGGTCCTTCTTCAGGAAGGAGGGGATAGTATGCTACATCCTGTAGCATATTCCTCCAAGAAGATGCTGCCTGCTGAAGGAAACTACCCAATCTACAACAAGGAGATGCTTGCCATAATGAAGACCTTGAAACATTGGCGCTGATACCTATGTGGCACCAAGTTTCCAGTAAAGGTCCTAAATGACCACAAGAACCTGGTTTATTTCTTTAAACCCAGACAGCTGAACCAAAGACAGGCCAGATGGGCCTTAGAACTGGCTGACTACACCTTGACCATCAACTACAAGCCTGGGAAGGTGAACGTGGTACCTGAAGCCCTGAGTAGAAGAGCTGATCTGGCCCCTTCCTCTGCAGAAACCAAGGACCACAACACACATGTACTCCTTGACCCTGCCAGCCTAAGCATTCAATTGATGTACATGAAGATCATGGCCCACAAACCTGACATAATTAAGGCGCAGAAACAAGATAAATACTCAGCGGAACTTGTTGAAAGCTTGACCTCAGACCCAGAGAGCCGCCACCACAAGAAAGGATTTTTGCTGAAAGGATCTACCCTGCTATTACACAACCAAATCTATGTACCAGAAGGTGAAAAAAGGACCAAAGTACTAGTTGATTATCATGACTCAGAGATGGCCGGCCACCCTGGCAGACTCAAGACACTCTGAAGAATCAAGAAGAATTACGCTTGGCCCCAAATGAACAAAGACATGGCTACCTATATCAAAGGCTGTGAGACATGTGGAAGAACCAAAACCTGTAGATCCAAACCTGAAGGCCTGCTAAGACTATTAGATATACCAGCAGGACCCTGTCAGTCCGTTTCAATGGATTATATTGTAGAACTGCCCCTCTCTAATTTTTTCAATGCCATCCTGGTCATAGTAGATAGGTTTACTAAGATGTCCTAATTCATACCTACCACCACTCACTGCACTGCCACAGAGACAGCTAGAAACTTCCACGGCCGCATCCTAACTCAACATGGTACTCCAGGGGAAATCATCACTGATAGAGGACCCTAATTCACCTCCAAATACTGGACTCAGGTGATGAAGGACTTGGGGGGTAAAACGCTGTGTATCAACCTCCCACCACCCAAAGACCAACGGCCAGACTGAACAAGTGAACCAAATACTTGAACAATACCTACAATGCTACGCCAAAGCCGATCAAGATAACTGGGCAGAGATGCTACCCATGGCACAGTATTCTTACAACAGCAAAGACCATGCATCTACCAGAATGTCCCCCTTCAAAGCCAATTATGGTTTTGACCCATCCTGGGATCCCAGTATTGGTAGTAAGGAAACAAACCCGCCAGGACAAACCTGGATTGAACAGATACACGACATACAACAAACCTGTCTTAAGAACCTGGCCCGTGCTGTCCAGACTTATAAGGAGTTTGCAGACAAAAAGAGGACCCCTGGGAAACCGTTGAAAGTAGGAGACAAAGTCTATCTGGATTCTCAAAACGTGCCTCTGACTGTCCCCTGTCGGAAGTTAGCCCACAGAAGAAGTGGCGCCTACAAGATCACCAAGCTAGTAGATGAAGTAGCATTTGAACTAGAACTACCCCCTTGTGGAAAATACATAATGTCTTCCACCATACGCTTTTATTCAAGAAAGAAGGAAACTCCCTTCCCCACCAGAAACTCAAGACTAACCCCCTCCCATCCAAGTAGGACGCTCTGAAGAATACAAAGTTGAATATATTCATGGGGACTGCACCCACTATAAAACCCTCCAGTACTACATCAAGTAGAAGGAATACCCACCAGAGGAAAGCACCTGGGAACCATTAAGCAACCTACCCAACACCCAACTAGCAATCTGACAATACCTTGAGAAGAAGGCCAGGAAGGAAGGGACCCCCAGGAAGAAAGGGGATGATGTCATGAATGACATTTCAATACTTGTATTGAAAACTCAAGAGTTAAGCCCCAGTTCCCCAAAGAGGGATCAAACCCTCCAGGACAGTCCAGGACCCGCCAACTCATTAAGTCACAGGCTCAAATTGATGAATTACTCCGCGACCCGCCGGCCTACTACAGAGGACTCCCTGAATAGTTGCCAGTCTGCCGTCAAACTGGTGCCAATGAAGACCCATATCTACAAAGGAGATGTAACCTGGCTAATAGAGATTGGTGAAGGACTCACTGCCAACCTGCTCAACACCAATACTGGAGTTT
This sequence comes from Entomophthora muscae, assembly GCA_014839935.2. Taxonomy (NCBI): domain Eukaryota; kingdom Fungi; phylum Entomophthoromycota; class Entomophthoromycetes; order Entomophthorales; family Entomophthoraceae; genus Entomophthora; species Entomophthora muscae. The sequence continues at coordinate 304,359 of QTSX02000758.1, read as the reverse complement.
TGAAACCAACATTGGAAACCCTGGAATTAAACCCTGACCCTCCTAAGACTACTTGAGTCAAACAAAATGGATGGGAGACCGCCCACTTTTTAAATTGCAAACCCAAGTTAACGAGTTACTCCGAGACCTACCAGCCTCCCAAGGACAATTCCCCAAATGATCACCAGATTGATGCCAACCTTGAGCCACCAAAGGCACAAACCTATGCAGAGGTAGCAGCTTGCCTTAAGGAGGTTAAAACAAAATCTATTTTTAACTCTGCCAATGACCACCAGCAACTGCCAGCCTTTTTCCCAGAAAGGGTAGTACAATTGAACTACTCAGGTGACATAGTGAACAGTGGCGGCGGAACAAAGCATTGCCATTTCTATTTTCCAGAGCAGGCACAACCTGGATCTGCCGCCCTTGAGACTCCAAGCCAAGACCCATGCACCGCCAGTGCCTTGTCTGCAAACCTGAACCCTGCAAAAATTGAAGAAGAAAAGTCCCATGGTATAAAAACCCTGGCGGTGCGGTGAAGACCCCATTGTCATTTTTGATAATAAAGTTTTATGAACCTTTGGTCCGAACAAATCTTACCCTATCTAGTCTTAGTGATCTTCCATCTTAATTCCACTCAAGTAGACTACCAGGCCGCCGCCCCCTCCTGAGCCCAATCTGCCAAATTGCCCCAGGCATTATACCGCCCCCAGGGAGCCCCCTTTGGACCTGTGCACTTTACCGAGTACCCCCACAACCCAGCCTATTCAGAATACGGCTTGGAAACCATCCTCATTGCTGACCCCTTGGCCAGGACTAGAGAAACCAAATACATAGTACACAAAGGAAAGAGGTACAAAAGGCCGCCTAGATTGTTCAAAGACAAGTAGAATTATCTGCCAGTGTACTTTGTTCCCATGACTCCACCATTAACCCCAAGACCAGACCACCCCTTGAAACCCACCGCTGCCGCCAATACCACCTCTACCCAACTGTTTGGAGTACTCTATATTACTTTGACAGGATTGGTGGATTCCGTGGTCCCCAACTCCAGACCCTGGTCCTTGCTCAGCCAATCTTTATCTTATATTATCAAGTTAGCACCCATTCTATGGTGGGCCCTACCCGCCGGCTCAACTGCCCCTCACCCCGAGCTGCCCTATGCCTCTACCTATGACTGGCTTCCTGACAAGTCCAGATGAATTTCTTTTTGGCATTACCTTTGGTTAGGTCATTGATTGGTGCAATGAGTTTTCTGCAGTCTTTGATGTATTTTCTTAGGTAAGCTACCATACCAAGAAAGCATCTTACTTGTTTCACAGAGGTGGGACGTTGCATGTTGTTTATGGCTTTTATTTTATCTGGGTCTGCTTTGATGCCACTGTTAGAGACAATGTGGCCCAAGAACAGGAGTTCATTTTCCATAAATTGGCACTTACTAGGCTTAGTGTATAATTTGTGCTTTGTGAGTTGATTGAGTGTCTTGCAGACATGCGTGAGGTGTTACTCTTTTGTTTTTGAAAATATGATGATGTCGTCAAGGTAGCATAATGTGTTTGAGAGACCGTTTAGTGCTTGTTTCATCATGATGACAAACTTTGCGGGAGCGTTGGTCATCCCAAAGTTCATTACTTTACATTCAAATGACCCAAATTGTGTGTGGAACGCGGTCTTTGGTATGTCTTTCTCTTTAACTTCAACTTGGTTATAACCAGATGTGAGGTCAATTTTTGAGAAATTTTTTGCTCTGGAGAGTCTTGCAAATAGGTCTTCTATGAGGGGAAGTGGGTATTTATTATTTACTGTACTTGCGTTTAGTGCTCTGTAGTCAATAACTAAGCAAAGGGATCCTTCTTTCTTCTTTACAAAGAATACCGCTGCCCCCCCACGGGGATTCAGACAGACAAATATATACTTTGGCTAGATTGTCCTCAATGTGGGCTTTAAGTGTTTGGGTCTCCATGGGGGAGAGTCTGTAGAGTGGTGCAGGTTTGGGCATGGCTTTGCATAAGTCAATGTCATGTTTGACCTCTTGTTTGGAGGGTAACTCTGTGAGTTCTTCCTTGAATACATGAGCGTATTCATTTAGGAGTGCCGCAAGTTCTGGGCATTGGATCTTTTGTGTTTGTATATTATTAAATTTGGAGTAACTCATTATGTGGAGGGTACTGTCTTTGGTTAGATGTTCAGAGTCATTTTGATTTATGACTTGGACAAATACTGTGTCTCTTAGGATGAGGTTGTTGGGTTCTTTGAGAATGTTAAAATTGACTCTATTGTATTTTATTTCATGGTTTTTTTTCCAACATACACTGGGGTTCACTTGGGTGAACCAGTCCATGCCTGCTATGATGTTGTAGTTTATGTTGTTCATGACAAGTTCTTTGATGGACGTTTGTATGCCTTGGAGGTCAATTCTGAAGGGAGTTGTTTTGCCTTCAAGTAGAACCTTTGATTTGTCTGCCATTCTGGCGTATTTGAAGTTAGATTTGAAAACTGGTATTTTGTACTTGGTTACAAAAGGTTTGCTAACCATAGTGTGTTGTGCACCAGAGTCAAATAAAATTTTATGTGTATGAGATTTGTAAGTGCATGGATAGACAAGAAGTTGTGAGCAATCTTTAATTTTTATGTTCATAAAAATGGGGGATTGCGGGACACATGGGATGCAAGCAGCAAAGTTCGTGCCTTGGTACTTCTTCTTGTCAAGTTGGGGGGAGACAGGGGCACTTAAGCCTGTTACCCCTCCTCTTTTCCCTGTTCCTCTGTTTTGAGACCTTCAAGGTCAGAGAATGTGGGGTCATATTTGTAGCGGGTTGCTACTTCAGCATTGTTAACTTTGGCGGTGTCCTCTTTCTTGGGACGGGAGCGGTTTGCGCTTTGTCTGTAATTGCCATTGTTACAATTGGAGTTGCCGTTGTTATGGTTGGTATTTTGGCGTTTATTGCCATTGGCGTTTTCTCTGCCATTGCCGTTTGAGGCGCGGTTGCCGTTGCGTGCAGCATATTCCATGTTGGTGCGTTTTTCAGCGCGCTTGGCTTCAGCAATGAGCGCAGGCATGGAGGTATTTGCTTCTGGGCAGATGAGGGCAGCAACAGAGGGTTTCATTCTGTTGATAAATGATGCTCTGGTGTGTAAGTTGTCAGCTTGTGCTGGGTTTTGGATTTTGCAACGTATTTCCTCAAATTTGTTGGTGTAAGCTGCAATAGTGGTCTTCTGAGGGAGATCACTGAGCTGTATTACAATGTCTTGGAGGGATTCAGTGACGCAGAAATTGTGCGTGATGTCCACTTTGAACTCTTCCCAGTTGCCAAGCTGGTTTTCAGTTTGTGAGCCAACCCAGGTAGCAAACCAGTTAGCTGCAGCCTTGTACAGGCGCTTGTTGGCTTCCTGGACCCATTTTTTGTGGGGGATGCGGCTGGCGCAGAGTTTGGCAGCTGTGTGGTCTATCCAGTTGATGATGTTTTCTTTGTTTTTACCAAAGAACTTGTCAATACCAATGTATTTGGTGTTGGTAACTTCACCTGTGGTAGTTGGTTGTGTGTTTGTTTGTGGTTGAAGAGAGCAACTGTATTGAATTATCTTGGTGCATGCTTTGGGCATGACCATACCTTTGAATACGGTGCATCCACTAGGTATATCTTCATCAATGTTGTGGGCGCGGAAGTATGTTTTCCAGGTCTCCTGGGATGTGGCCTGGTTGAGTACGTGAGCAAAGGTGGGTGGGTTTTGGTCAGTCATTTTCTCTTTCATTGGCATGGTCAAAAACTGTAGTGCTACCAGTGATAAGGAGCGCCTTTTGGGGAAGCTTTGAATATAAAAGTAGGAAGAGAAGAAGTATATTTTATTGGATAATACTTTAGGCTTATATAACTTTAGCTGTGGCGGGGATACTAGTTGGATCAAACCCAGGGGCTAGTCATGTACTGGATGGGTTTGAGTTGCTGGATACATGGACAGTCATGTGATATTAGTTTGTTGCTATTTCTGGTATGTCAAATGGTATATTGGAAAGGCACCAAATCGGGCAATGACTGGAAGTTAGGTGTGATGGCAATAGCCGGAATACTTGTACATCCAGACCATTGACAAGAGAATGGTCTGATAAAACTGAATTTATATACCAATGGCCTGAAATCACGTGATGATAGGGGTTTTCAGAGTTAGGAGATACAGAAGAACCTGGTTCAGATCTAGTGCCAAGCAACACAGTAGCCTGGGTGATAATACAAAGGAGAACCCAAATTAATTATTTATACCCAAGATGCTCCTTGTGTTGAGTCTTGGAAAATTTCATGATTTCTAAACTTAAGTGGTTTCAAGGATCAAGAATTGGCTGAGAATAAAATAATTTATTGATCAAATGCAAGACTTCAGGCTTTTTCAACAGCAGCTGCAGTTGTACCAAATGTCGAAACTACAGGCTTGACCCGCCAGAAAGGTTCCAACCAAGCAGGTTTGTGACCTGCAATCTGATTACCCGGCCACTCAAAGCCAAACTCAGAAGTCAACTTGGATTACCAAATCAGTCAACATGAGCAAATGATGATCCCTTATGGTGGATACCTCAATTTGGCGCTTGACTTATTAACAGGATCAAGCCACCCCCTCTTCCATCCAGCCGTGTGATCACCAATCATGTTCCTTCTATCCATTGATTCACAATAGCTATATAATCACTATCTCACAATAAAGATTATTATCTATCCCCTAAATCTTTTTCTCCTTGTAACTCTGCTAAAACAGCACAGTTACAACACAAAGCCTGTGCTCAACCATTGCCAATAAATTAATGTTTACCAAAGATACTGGAGATACAGCTAGGATTGAGACAACTGTTTTATTGATGATCCTAAATATGAGGATTGGATTGATTGAAATAATAGAGCTTTAAGGGGGTTTATACTCCATTATAAAAAAGGAGATGATAGAAAAATCATTTTTAACTTAGATTAAATCATGATTTTGAACCAGAAACATATTGTCAAGAGTAGGATTCTGAAATCCAGAATCAAGGGATTTTGGCTGACACTAGTTTGAGCTGGAATGGTTCAGTATTTGTTACAAAAGTAAAAAAATTGATGCCTTGGGCGGGAATTGAACCCGCTCCTAGCCACCAGGCAGGGCTAGCAGGCGGGCGGGGGAGATTCACCTGCACCTGAATTTTTGCTTTTTGAAGCAAATCCAGGTGCAGGAACCATTCCCGCCCTGGCAGTAGCTGCAGGGCCCATTCAGGGCCCCAAAAGCTACACCTGAGCTTAGGTGGGTTTGGCTGGGCCTGGGCAGGCTATTTTTAGCTATCGAGTAAACCCAGTTCAAGCCCACCCTCCATTAAGTAATTTGGGGTCCCCAATTGGGGATCCCTTTTTTAATCAAGTTCCTTGGCCTCAGGAAAGCCTGTCAAGCCAGTTCAAAAAAGGTGATCAAATTGGAAAAAACCCCATAACCCCAGAAGCAAAACCTGCTTGAACCAATGGCCAGCCAAGCCATAATGGAACACCAAAAAGCCAAACAACTGTTCCTGAAAACCCCAAAAATGACCATGAAGCAGCCAACCAAACAGCAGAGCCTGATATGTCAAGCCTTGTCACACAGATAGCACCAGAAGAATGCCCAGAGACACTTGCATGTGAGTAAGTATATAAACCAGAAGCACCTGAAAAAGTTATGGTTCATCATCCTTACCAAATAAAAGTTATTATGAACCTTTAGTTCACCAATCTGCTTCCATACCTAATTTTGCTACTCTTCCATCTGCATACACCCAAGTGTCAGTACCCATCCACTGGGATAGATAGCCAGACTTCAGTTTAAAAACCCAAAGCCTTTGACTACTACTGTTGGCCAATACTCCATTTGGCCCTGTGCATTTCACTGAGTACCCCCCAAATCCTGACCACAAACCCTGGACATTGGAAAACTTGCGGTGGTACACCCGCCCAAACGCACCCAAGGAACCCTATCAAATTGTCTGTGACGGCAAAGCAATCACCATCTATTATTTGATCTTCAACAGGAACTACAACAATCCTGCTGCCTACCTGTTCCCCATGGAATCACCCCCAACACCCAAACCAACCATCTCAACCCCACCCACCTCTGACTCCACTGGTCAGAACAGTCAATTCCTGGGGGTGCTTTACCTGGCACTCACAGGATTGATTGACTCTGCCTTGCCAGCGTCTGGGCCTTGGGCTGTGGCTGGGAAGGCCCTTTCCTACCTGGTAAAGTTAGGTCCCATCATCTGGTGGGCCATGCCAGTATTTCAGGAATCCAGTCATAGGTAGAGGCATTGGGCAGCTCAGGGTGAGATGCGGCTAAGCCGGCAGGTAGAGCCCACTATAGAATGGGTGCTAACTTGATAATATAAGATAAAGATTGGCCGAGCAAGGACCAGGGTCCAGAGCTGGGGACCACAAAATCTACCAAACCTTTCAAAGTGATGTGGAGTACTCCAAACAGTTGGGTAGAGGTGGTCTCATCTGCGGCGGTAGGTTCCAGTGGGTGGTCTGGTTATGGTGTTAAAGGAGGAGTCATAGGAACAAAGTAGGCAGGCAGATAATTGTACTTGTCTTTGAACAATCTTGGTGGCCTTTTGTACCACTTTCCTTTGCGTCCTATGTATTTGATTTCTCTAGTCCTGGCCAAGGGGTTGGCAATATGGATGATCTCCAAGCCGTATTCTGAATAGGCTGGGTTGGGGGGTATTCAGTAAAGTGCACAGGTCCAAAGGGGGCTCCCTGGGGGCGGTATAATGCCTGGGGCAATTTGGCAGATTGGTCTTGGGAGAGGGCAGTAGCCTGGTGGTCTACTTGACCGTAATTAAGATGGAAGATCACTAAGACTAGATAGGGTAATATTTGTTTGGACCAAAGGTTCATAAAACTTTATTATCAAAAATGACAATGGGGTCTTCACCGTACCGCCAGGGTTTTTATACCATGGGACTTTGCTTCTTCAATTTTTGCAGGGTTCAGATTTGCAGACAAGGCACTGGCGGGGCATGGGTCTTGGCTTGGAGTCTCAAGGGCAGCAGATCCAGGTTGTGCCTGATCTGGCAAATAGAAATGGCAATGCTTTGTTCTGCCGCCACTGTTCACTATGTCACCTGAGTAGTTTAATTGTACTACCCCTTCTGGGCGGAAGACTGGCAGTTGATGGTGGTCATTGGCAGAGTTAAAAATAGGTTTTGTTTTAACCTCCTTAAGGCAAGCTGCAACCTCTACATAGGATTGTGTCTTTGGTGGCTCAAGGTTGGCATCAATCTGGTGATCATTTGGGGAATTGTCCTTGGGAGACTGGCAGGTCTTGGAGTAACTTGTTAACTTGGGTTTGCAATTTAACAAGTGGGTGGTCTACTGTCCACTTTGTGTTACTTGAGTAGTCTTTGGAGGGTCACGGTTCAATTCCAGGGCTTCTAATGTTGGTTTCAAAACTCCAGTATTGGCGTTGGGCAGGTTGGCAGTGGGTCCTTCACCAACCTCTGTTGCCAGGTTACATCTCCTTTGCAGATATGGGTCTTTATTGGCACCAGTTTGACGGCAGAAGTCAACTATTCAGGGAATTTTATGTAGTAGGACAGCAGGTCACGGAGTAATTCATCAATTTGAGCCTGTGACTTAACAGGTTGGCAGGCCCTGGACTGTCCTGGAGGGGTTGTTCCGTCTTTCAGGAACTGGGGCTCAACTCTTGAGTTTTCAATACAAGTATTGAAATGTCATTCATGACACAGTACCTGCTTTGACTCCTCCCTCACCTACTGGAGCCCCACAGTACTCTTGGTATCCTGACATTATGACAATACACCCTAAACTTGGTAACCTGGGCCCCAAGATGTTATTAGCACTTGGGGCTACTTGTATGTTTATTTTTATGATTATCACTTATTACTGTTATTTATGGCTATCATACTGAGTCTACTCCATGTGGAAGAGAAAAACCCAGACCTTGGATTATTCCAAGGATGCTACAGAGAGCACAGACCTGACTGCTGCAACCTCCTCCCAAGTACAGAACATTATTGTGAACCAAACCACCTCCAATGTGATCATGCCCCAGATGGGCAAGCTCAGCCTAGAGGAAGCTAGAAGAGCCATGCTGGTACTGCAACTGCACTTCCTAGCCACTGCCGCTGCCTATCCCAACAACACAGTCAAAGTCTTGGGAGTAGCATCTATGCTAACAGGGGACGCCCTATACTGGTTTGGCAAGGCCAAAGCCAATGACATAGAGTTTTGCTTAGACTATTCTCTATTTGAGGCTGAACTAATGGCCATAGGAGAAGACTAGAATACCTGACACTTTGCCTTCATGGCTCTGTTGGATTTCAAGCAAAACAGCTGCCCACTACAGACCTATGTAGAAGAGTTCATCAAACTACAGACCTGTGCTATGCTTGACAACAAATTGGCCAGCATCCTATTCAGAAAAGGCGTAAACCCAGGGTCAAAGGACCTCCTCAAGCACCCCCCCACAATTGGGTTCAAAGAACTGATTGTGCTCTGCCAAAGACTAAGCTTAAACCAAGAAACTCACAGCGCCACCCCCATGGACCCTGAGTGGCCAGAAGCCCCACAGCGGCCAGACCAGCCATGACATCTGAGGAGCTGTAACGTCATTATAGAGACAGGTTGTGTTCCCACTGCCATGAAGCAGGGCACCAGACCAGAGCCTGTCCCAGAAGAAACCAAACTTTAGGCTCCCTTGCCCAATTAAACACTACCTCCCAGTCTTATAAGTATATCATAGTGACCCTAGAAGTAGGAGATAAAGTATTTCCAAAAAAGGCTTTCTTAGAAACAGGGGCTAATGAAAGTTTCATTGACCCCGCATTGGAATACAAGCTAGGACTTACCCCCTCAGATACTCAATTTCAAGTCACTATGGGAAACAGTTCAACTGAGATTGGCCAAGAATGTAACCAACACCTTGAGCTAAAGATTGGGCAAAACACTTATCCCTCATCCGTTATCCTGTTGAGAGGATTACCACACCCATTGATTCTTGGAGACTCCTGGGCTGACAAGAATGGTGCAATCCTGAACTATTGTGACCAAACCGTAACCCTGGGAAAGTGACCTAACCCTGACACTGTACCTATTCAGCTGAGCCCGCACATAGTACCCCCCACCAAACTCATGACCATGTGATTGAACCCTTGCTCAAGGAAGCTGCCCTCAGCCCTCAAGAAATGGGCCAGTGTCTTCAGCAAAGAGACGGCAACTCAACTACCTGAACACTCTATCTAAGACCACACCATTGACTTACTCCCTGATACACAACCCAGCCACGGACCCATCTATAGTTGCAACCACAAAGAACAAGTGGCCTTGAAAGCGTACATTGAAGACATGACCAAGAAAGGATTTATCTGAGTCTCAAAGGCCCCATGCTCTTCTCCCTTACTATTTGTTGGGAAAAAAGATGGGGGAATGAGACCTTGTGTAAACTACCAGAAGCTGAACAAAATCACAGTAAAAAACCAATACCTCATACATAATGCCAATGACCTATGTGACGTCTTGACTGGGGCCCAAATATACTCTAAGATTGACCTCCAAGACGCCTTTAACCAAATCTGAATCAAAGAAGGCGACAAATACAAAACAGCTTTTAAAACTTGATATGGACTCTATGAATACCTGGTCATGCCTTTTGGGCTATGCAACACCTCTAGCACTTTCCAGAGGATGATTAACTTGGTCCTTGGATAATACCTTGACCAATTCTGAGTGGCATACCTTGACAGCATCCTGATATATAGCAAAACACATGAAGACCACCTCCACCATCTGGACCTCATATTGGAGAAACTAGCAGCAGCCAACCTCCACTTCAAACTCAAGAAGTGTGATTTCTTACAGCCTGAGGTAGAATTCTTGGGCTACGTAGTACAAACTGGTGGATTTGCCATGGCCTAAGATAAAGTGGACGTGGTCAAAGCTTGGCCCACCCCCACCTGTTGGAAAGATGTTAGGAGTTTCTTGGGGCTAGCAAACTACTGTAGAGATTTCATAATTTTTTTCTCAGATTACTCTGCCCCTGACCCGCCTTTGCTTAGACAAAGTCCAGTTTGAGTGGACCCCTGACTGTGTTGTTGCCTTTGATGCCCTGAAGTTGGCCTTCATCTCTGCACCTGTGTTGGCCATGCCTGGTCACACAAAGCCGTTCATCCTGGAAGCCAATGCTTCCAACTTTTCCCTGGTAGGGATGCTTTTTCAGGAGGAAGAGAATGGTATGCTACATCCTGTAGCATATTACTCCAAAAAGATGATCCCTGCCAAAGTAAATTATCCTATATACAATAAATAAATGCTAGCTATAATGAAGACCTTGAAGCACTGGCGCAGATACCTATGCAGCGCTGAGCATCCAGTGAAGTTCCTAACAGATCACAAAAACTTGGTTTAATTCTTCAAACCACCTCAGCTTAACCAACAACAAGCAAAATGGGCTCTAGAACTGGCAGACTATGTACTAGAAATTGACTATAAACTCGGCAAAGTAAACATTGTCCCAGATGCCCCAAGTAGAAGAGCCAACCTGATCCTGTCCTCCACCAAGTTGAGAGATCACAACACCCATACCCTGTTGAATACAACCAGTGGAAGAATACAGCTAAACTACCTGAAAATTTTTGCTAAGAAATTGGATTATTAGAAGCCCAGGCAAAGGACCCTGTTGCCAAGACCATGATTTCAGAACTCTCAATACAACTAGACAGCCCCCTGTACAAAAGAAGTTACTCACTAAAAGGAACCACCCTACTGTTTCAAGGAAGAATCTATGTACCAGAAGGATTGGCGTGGATTTCTTTCCTAAAGGACTATCACAACTCAGAACTAGCCAGCCACCTGGGCCACCACAAAACCCTTCAAACCTCAAAAGGAATTACCTGTGGCCCAAGATAGACGCAGATGTTATCAACTACATTGAGGGCTGTGAGACATGTGGGCGCACCAAAACAAGACACTCTAAACCAGAAGGCCTTCTCTGCCCCTAGACATCCCTTCAGGTCCCTGGAAATTGGTATCCATGAAATACATAGTTGAACTCCCATCCTCTAAAGACTATAACACAATTCTAGTGATGGTTGACCGTTTCACCAAAATGGCCTACTTTGTCCCCACCACTACCCATTGCACTGCCGCTGAAACCTTCTGTCACTTTCATGACCAAATACTCACCCAACATGGAACCCCAGAAGAAATAGTGACAGACTGAGGACCACAGTTCACATCTCATTATTGGGCACAAGTGATGAAAGACCTAGGAATCAAAAGATGTGTGTCCACTTCCTATCACCCCCAGACCAATGGCCAAACCAAACAGGTAAACCAGATTTTGGAACAGTACCTCTGATGCTACACAAACGCCAATCAAGACAACTGGGCAGACCTATTATCCACAGCCCAGTACACATACAATAGCAAAGACCACGCGTCCACTGGGATGTCTCCCTTCAAAGCCAACTACAGATTTGACCCCACTTGGGACCCCAAGATTGGGAACCAGGAGTATAACAAAGCAGGTAAGACCTGGATGGAACACATCCATGAAACCCAGATGACCTGCTCCCAAAACCCAACCCGCGCAGTACAGACCTACAAAGCCTTCTCTGACAGAAAGTGAACCCCTGGAAAGCCACTTGTCAGGCACCCACCCACTAGGAAGTAATCTTTCTAAGTGATGAATGATGGTAGAGGGATTTAATCCAGTTACCAAGGATCTTACAGGCAAGGACACCATTCATAAATGGAATAATTCTCTGAATACTTGATATCTGCCCAACAGCAGGTTGAAACGTCCCAAAAAGAAGTATGCCCCCAAGTAACATAGGAGGAAGGCAGAATCCAAGGGACGGAAGACTTGGGGCTCAGGGATTGTGGATGCGGATTGATAGTTCTTGGTATCCTCTCTGAGAGGTGGGTTATGAGATTAGGGTGTAGCAGTATAAATACTCCTGGTATAACTCATTGCCAAGAGCTGTCAAGAAATTGTGCTTCTGGAGAGGTGACTGAATCTGCGCGCAAATCCATCAAAATGCTGGCCATTGCAGATGGCAGCAAGATTATCCAAAATAACCATTTATACCCAAGAGACTCCATAGGAGGAGTCTTGGGTAATCTCATGGTTTTTGGATTTTGAGGCTTAAGGTCAAGTTTATAAAAAAATAAGCAAAATAATCACAGTGAGTGAATGTAGACTTTATTGATTGAACAAGTGGAAGATCAAAAGTTACAAGCATTATATAGCATGGAAGCTAAAGGATAATCTGGAGATAAAATAAAGGAGACAGGATCTCTTGGAGATAGAGTTGGGGAATTTAGGATGAAACTGGAGATTCTGGGGAGATTAAAACTTAAACTAGGGTTATTTGTATTTCTGAAGCAAAAACTAACCTTAGCAATACAAACCAAACATTGATTGTTTTTTAAAGAATTATGTCTTTCCAGGATTAGCAGGAGACCCAGCTATTCCCCAGATAGAACTGGGGAAGGAGAACAGGAACCAGCAACAGAACCAGATGTCAACGGGTCAAGGAAGGCAAAAACAAGGTTGAAACAGTTCTTGTTGTCATCAAGGTGGTTAAATGACCCTAATAGTTTGATTGTTGTAACTTCTGATTGGCTGGAAGACGGCTTGAAAGGTATTGATTTGCTCTGAACCAATTTAGTAATTGTTCTATTCACAAAAATAGGGTCAGGAACAAAAGCAGACCCAGATTCAAATCCTTTTGGCTTTAAAATTGACTCCAGAACCCGTTCTGGGGTTATTTCATCAGGTAAAGAAGAGCAGATATTACACACTAACCCATTAACTTTAGGGGACCCAAAACAACCCAAGGAAGGGGACATTTCTACACCTGTGCCAATACAAAAATTGTTGACAGGAATGTCAGGAAAGCCATTCCTGACACCACTAGAGATTGGGAACAAGGTCTATCTAGACTCAAGGAACATACCCCTAAATGTCCCATTCCGGAAGTTAGCTCATCAAAGAAGCGGGCCCTACCAGATCACAGGCCAAGTAGGCAAAGTAGCTTACCATTTGAAGTTACCAAAAACCTGGAAAATATATTATGTATTCCACCAATCATTGCTGTTCAAAAAGGACAGAACTTCCCTGCCCCACCAGAAACTGAAGACTGCCCCTCTGCCCATCCTGGTAGGGAGATCCCTTGAACACAAAGTAGAGTATATAAACGGCAACCACACCCACTACTGCAAGCCACAGTACTACGTCAAGTGGCTAGGATACCCGCCTGAGGAAAGCACCTGGGAACCAGATGACAATCTTACCAATGCAGCTGATGCTGTTCACCAGTATTGGGAGAAGAAGAAAGCCAAGTCTGGTTTAGAAGGGGATAGTGTTACAAAAGTAATAATTTCAATGCCCCTGGCGGGAATTGAACCTGCTCCTAGCCACCAGGCAGGGCTAGCGGGCAGGAGAGATTTGCCTGCACCTGGATTTTTGCTTTTTGAAACAAATCCAGGTGTGGGAACCATTACGGACCTGGCAGTAGCTGCAGGGCCCAAAATGGGCCCCAAAAGCTATGCCCAAGCCTTGGTGGGTTTGGCTGGGCCTGGGCAGGATATTTTTAGCTGCTCAGTAAACCTAGTTCAAGCCCACCCTCCATTAAGTAATTTGGGGTCCCCAATTGGGGACCCCTTTTTTAATCAAGCTCCTTGGCCTCAGGAAAGCCTGTCAAGCCAGTCCAAAAAAGGTGATCAAATTGGAAAAAAACCCATAACCCCAGAAGCTAAACCTGCTTGAACCAATGGCCAGCCACACCAAGATGGACTACTAAAAAGCCAAACAACTGTTCCTGAAAACCCCAAAAATGACCATGAAGCAGCCAACCAAACAGCAGAACCTGAGATGTCAAGCATTTTCACACAGATAGCACCAGAATAATGCCCAGAGGCACTTGCATGTGAGTAAGTATATAAACCAGAAGCACCTGAAAAAGTTATGGTTCATCATCCTTACCAAATAAAAGTTATTATGAACCTTTAGTTCACCAATCTGCTTCCATACATATTTTTGATACTCTTCTATCTGCATACACCCAAGTGTCAGTACCCATCCACTGGGATAGATAGCCAGACTTCAGTTTAAAAACCCAAAGCCTTTGGCTACTACTGTCCGCCCAACACTCCATTTGGCCCATTGCATTTCACTGAGTACCCCCCAAATCCTGACCACAAACCCTGGACATTAGAAGACTTGTGGTGGTACACCTGCCCAAACTCACCCAACAAACCCTATCAAATTATCTGTGACAGAAAAGCAATCACCATCTACCCTTTGATCTTTAACAGGAAGTACAACAATCCTGCTGCCTACCTGTTCCCCATGGAATCACCCCCAACACCCAAACCAACCATCTCAACCCCACCCACCTCTGACGCCACTGGTCAGAACAGTCAATTCCTGGGGGTGCTTTACCTGGCACTCACAGGATTGATTGACTCTGCCTTGCCAGTGGCTGGGCCTTAGGCTGTGGCTGGGAAGGCCCTTTCCTACCTGGTAAAGTTAGGTCCCATCATCTGGTAGGCCATGCCTGTACCTGCTTTGACTCCTCCCTCACCTACTGGAGCCCCACGGTACTCTTGGTATCCTGACAGTATTTGTGGAAATATAGGCGGCTAAATATAGCAAAGAAATAAATAAATAAATAAACAAACAAACAGAAGTCTTGGCATAAATATCAGCAAAATAGGATATATCAGTTAAGACTTAAATTCTCAGCCCTGTCATACACCAATACCTTTTAAATCACCAGAATTCTCAAAGATCACACAACCCTATCCTGGGATGGGTAAAATTTAGATGCCCAATATTTGCCAAATTATACATACTTTGCAATACAATTATCTAAAATGTACGCTTCTCTTATTGAGCTTACCTTTTTATCAAAAAATTATTATGTCTCCTTCAGCAACAATCAAATAACAAGCTGTTCATGAGGCTCAAAAAAGTCATACCAGGCTACACTGGGTCTGCCAGTGGTGAAGCCTGTCTACAACATCCCCATCCCACAGGCCCTGCTCCAAGCACTACCCATTATTGTGTTCTTTCTCCTACTTTGTCCAACATGGCCCTGTCTGCGCACCACCCATAGACACCTGCTGACCAACACATAGTTCTGACCCTGGCACTAGGCAGCAGCCAATCAAACCAGGTCATTGCTCAGAGAAGCAAGAATCCAGGAACAGTAAATAAGATAGCATCATTTAGTTCCTTGTATGGATATTTCCCACTTTAGCTAATCAGCCCGCAAGATTCAAGAGAAAGCTCATCACATCCAGAACCACACAAAAAATGGTTGAAAGACAAGAGATGTAGATGTCACTTGGGGAAATTATAACATTGATGGGTTTTGCAGAGTCTAATCTGGCTGTAATACTGCAAGAATACTCAAACTGTATTTCCCTACTACTAAGACACTAAAAGGGTCTTGTATGCCAAATAGCAGCAACAAACCTCATCCATACATTATGGCTACCATAAAATGTGATCTTCATATACCCCTAGTCTGGTTGCACCCCTGACTGGGACTCCACAGCATTTTATTGATAAGATAACTGTTGATTCAAGGATACATAGAGTTTTGGCTATCAAAATAATCTTGACCAACCAAGGTCTCAATAAGCTCAGCTTAGTGGACGCTGTCAGATCCCTGGGGGGTTTTCACAAGGATCTGTCTCAATATTATCAGAGCCAGCTTTTTGAAAGAGCTAAAGTATTTGCAAGCAGAAGAGTGCAACTTTAAAGTTACTTCTCCTGTCACAGCTCATACCAGAGTCCAGCTGGACTCCCACAGGGGAGGCAGGCTGGGCCTGGAAGGCCATGTACACAATAGGCACAATTCTGACCAGGTAGTTGAATGCAGTAGCTAGGGGATGCCAACTCCCAGTATGGGGGCACAACCTGGTCTGCCATCCCCAATACTATGATATAGATGAACTCTAACTTACTGAAGTTCTGGGCAGGAGGCACAGTTGGCAGGGGAAAATTAGGAGGAATTTCCTGCATGGAGGGAAAAATGATCACTCTTGGTGGCCAGGAGGGAGCAGATATGTGATGTTTTAATGTGTAGTGAAATACAAATAAATGCAAACAGAATAGTTATATTGGTAAAAATTAGATAGTTCTTGCAAGAAAATAATGGATCCTGAGCATAAATTTGTTTAATTTTAATATGTCAACAGTGATATCAGGATTGACAATTCTCCTCCTCTGGAAATCCAGGCCCAAGAGCGGGAATCAAACCTGGAACCTGAATTCCCCCGGGCCGCAGGGCCTATGGACTGTGGGACTGCCCGTATTTTTCTGGGGTCGAGCCCCCGCAAGCTGACACTGAAGATGATGGCCCACCCAGTGAAACAGATCAAGCCAAGGAAATTAGTGCACTAAGTGGAATGTCAATCACAACACCTAATGGAGGCAACCAGGCAACAACTATTAGCTTCATGAGTTTGAAGTCTTCACCAGCAACCAATCAAGAGCCAACCCAAGGAAGAGGCACCAGCCCGCAACCTGGCCCCATGACCACAACGCTAGAGCAAGATAATCAAGTAGCTAAATTGGGAGTCAAAACCAATGGAAGAACTCCTGGGCCAAGCGCCATTTGGCTGCCTTTAGATCCAAGTCCCCAATTCCCCCGGCCCTGCCTTTCCCAATGCCCTAATGACCCCCTAACAGAAAATGTTAAGTTTGGAGGTGGGGTGCTATATAGACCCAAGGACCCTGCGCTCTAAACTTATTGCCATTTTTAAATAAAGGTTATGTTACTTTGGTGTCATGGCCATAGTTTTCCTGGGTGTGGCTCGGCCAAAGCCCTGCCACCCGGGGAAACCCGGCCCAAAGCCCTGCCTGCTTGCGGCAATTGTAGATTTAAATCTAACAATTGATCACAAGTGGGTGATGGCACAGGAATTGGGTCCGAGTGGGGCGCAGATGCCCCACACCCAATTTTCCCTTTCTTGACCTGCTGGTCAACAAATCCTGACCTCAAAGGAGGTCAGGTAACAGCTTACAGAACCACCATTGGTGGTATCTGTAAGCTGTCTAAATATTGCATTCAAGGAGGCCACCTCATCAAGATGTACCCAAAGGCTTTAAGTAACAATTGTCCTCACCAAACTACCTTAGTAGTTTGATATTTTACTCTCAATAAATATCTTGCCTCAATGATTCACTTATTTCAATATTTCCCAATCAGATTTGTAATAACCAGACTGCTAGATTCTGCTTTCTTACCTCTGCAATTTCCTGGTAATCTTCTACCTCCTGCTGAAATGATTCTTGAAACCTGCAAAATTAAATGTGAGCCTATCTATGCTGCTGATTCCTTGACGTTGAGCCAAATGAAGGTCTTCTTAATGTACCTGTGCATAATCTTCTGCTGCACCTTTCCTTATTCACTCTTCAAGGGTTATCATTTACAAGTAAACACACATTGTCTCCTCCTAATTGGTAATGTCATCCTAATTTGGGTGTACATTCCCCATTTAATTTATTACAACAAGCTCTCTCTATACTTTACCCTGACATTTGGCTCATACAGCTATTACCATATTTTGTATTTGCCGTCTATAAGTTAAGTTCAAGATCCCCCGGCCCTCCTGCCCCTCTGCCCGCAGTTTTCCGTCCACCTGGTGCTCCCTTTGGGCCCGTTCAATTTACTGATTACCCATTAAAGCCCAAATATAAGGATTACACACCAGAGAAAATCATTGAACTTGACCCATTAGCCCGCATTCAATCCGCCGTCAGATACAACCGCCAAGGCCTGTGGATTTTCTCTACCCCCAAGTTATTTAGAGGAAAATTCAACTACCTCCTGGCCTATAACGTTTATATGGAACCACCTGTAACACCCAAACTGATGCCGGCATCTTCCCCCAACCTGCCAACCAATCATACCAGCAAGCTTTCCGGTATAGTGTACATCACTCTTACTGGGGTAGTGGAAACCATTGTACCGGCTGCTGGCCTGTGGTCTTGGTTAGGAAAGTCTGCTTCTTACCTCTTAAAGTTAGCCCCTCTCTTGTGGTGGGCCCTGCCCGCAAAAAACCTGGCCCAAGTTACCTCCAAAACCGGCAGGCCGGCTGCCCAATAGTGGGTCCCCAACAAGTGAGGAGGGCTTTTCCTCCTCACTACTTATACTTAATGGTGCTTTTGTGGCCTTTTGTGCCACCAGAGATCTGATGGCATCAATTTCAGTTAAACTTATGATTTTGACCGGAATTTGCATACTTGGCCCTGGATATGGATGGTCATTGGTTGGTATAACAGGAACCTTGCTTGGGCTGCAGCAAGCCAAGATGCCACTGCTATTTATAGAACCTGCAAGCAATCAAGCGCCCAGTTGCGCAATTGAACAATTGCGCTCCCAATGTATCATTTCCTAATAATTAAGAGGGCCAAATTTTTTAATGGAATTGAAGCCAGGGATTTGAGGCTTGTGTGCCTCTCAAATCCTGGGCCATTTGTTAATCAAAAGGGGGTTTTCTTGCTCTGGGAAATAATTGGTAAAGATTTCCAGGCTGTAGGTTGTTTGGCCTCTAAGAAGGCCAGCTGGTTGTCCAGGGAATTCTGAGCCCTGACATCTCCTCTTGGCCCTTTATAAAACCATTTCCCTTAACAATAAAAAAATCTCCTCAAAGCCCTGCCAAACCTCTAAATTATCTAGGGGGCTTGGCACATACAGTCAACAAGAGATTTGTTTTGACGTACCTCTCCCAATCCCTCCCTTAAAAACTCATCCCCTTTGCCCAATCATGGGAGAAACTTTGATTAATTTAGACTATTTATTAGCCTGGGGTTTCCCCCTCTTAAAACAGGTTTTCTGCAACCAATTAATTGGGACAACTCAATGGTTTAATCCAGCTCTGAATCTCAAGTTGTCTAACCAACAACCTGTCCCAACATCTCTGGCCAATAAAAAAATTGGAAATCAACTCAAAACCTTCTAAACCCATGACACAGGGCTGAAAATTTTGTCCATCAGCCAATCAGGGGGCTCCCCCCTCATTATGGTTCTTAGTTTTGTTATTTTTTTTCACTCAAAAGGCAAGCAGGCCCACTGTGTATCCCTACTTGCCAATTCTTTCAAATAAAGTTTTGGAACTTTAAAAGATTGCTTTTGGAAACTGCACCTTGGCACCCTTCCTTTCTAAAAGTCTTAGTAAAAGTGTCACAAATGACAAACTCCTGTTGATTATGCTCATAGGAAAACCTCAACCACAGGATTTGAACCCTGATGCCCTGTGGGCCGCCCGCAGATTTTCAGGCTCAAACCAGAGCAGGATTTGACTTTGGAGAATCTCCTGAGGCTTGATGAACTAAAATTACCTGCATCAAAGCTCCCCACATCAAAGGTTACTGTTAACCCAACCAATGAGAGTGCAGGCTAAGCCAAAGACCCTGGAATAACTTGGGCCACCGCGGCAGGGGAAGCAAAGAAACTTCCTGTGGAATGCAGGTCATCCAAAGATGACAAATCCCACGGCCTGAAAAGGAAATTTGAGTTTTCTCAGTTTGAACCAGCCAATAAAATAACTCTAACAATGGATGCCACCAAGGGCTGTAAAAACCTGGTAGACGGTAGCACCAGGCCCAAAGAAATTTGTAAAAGTTTCTACATGGCAAATGGGTATACTTATACCCTGGGCCGCCAGGAAGTTACCCATTGCCATTCTTGCAATAAAGCAACATGAACCTTTGGTTCAACCAAGTCATCCCATTGTTTCAACCAAGTTTCTGGACTTGCCTGCCAATGTGTCTTACAATACACAGGGGGAGCTCAATGAGTTGACCCTTGATGTTTCTAACAATATGAACTAATCTGATGGCAATGCCAAATTGTGGGCACTTTCTCCTAATTAGGAGCACTACCAATTTGACCTGCTGATCCTGCACAAGTTATTCCTTGGCTTCAAACCTTAAATGGAACATACCACCCCCTTATGACCCGGTGGCTTTCCCCATATAGTATACCAATCACAGTATTCCATAATAAACAATACCTTATTCTTATCATTCCTGTCCTTTTTTTGGACTGTTTTCTTCCCCAATTCAGATGCTGAATCCTCATTGGTTCAGTTGCAACACCATATTTGATTTTAGTTCTATTTTATTTAAAGACCAACTTCCACGGCTCTGTGCCTCCCACTTATCCACCCCAAGAAACCGCGGACCAGCCACCCAAACTATATTGTCTACTAGGAGCTCCCTTTGGCCCGTTGTATTTTACAGAATATCCTTCAAACCTGGCATATTTAGAGTTCACGCTAGAGGAAATCTTGATCTACAACCCAGAGGCTAGAACTAGAGAGACAGAGACCGTTTACAGAGAAGGGACCAAAATCATCATAGCTCCTCTGCTATTATGTGACAAGTATAACTACTTGCCCGCCTATTCAGTTCCAATGACACCATCTCTCACTCTGCAGCCCAACTGCCTGCAGGAATCTGTTGCAGCCAATGAATCCACCTCCACTCAGATATTTGGGGTGATGTATATCACTCTCAATGGCCTGATTGATTCAATGGTACCCGCAAGAAGACCCTGGGCCCTCCTGGGCAAATTTTTATCTTTTATTGTAAAGTTAGCACAAATCTTGTGGTGGGCCCTACCTGCAGGCCATCCGCCTGCAAGTTCCCAGGAACCCCCCACAGGCTGGATCCCTGACAAAAAGCTCTTAAGTTTATTGCCTTAAGCTTCCCCATTTGCTTTCTGACATCTGCTTGTTGCTTCCTATAGCTTGTGTTAGTAATTAGCATCATCTTTTACCTGTTTTTTTACATTAACAGGTTTCAACCTAGATTTAGGTTGATAGTTAGTATGATAGCTTGCTATAAGCTTAAAATTTATCATTTTAGAAGCAAAATCAACTTCAAACATGATTTTTGCCTAATTAAAAACTTTTCCCCGGGTTTCCCATTCCTCAGTGACCTATATAAGCCCATAAGTCTCCTCTGTCTTGTGGCATCCCTGGTATCTCTCCCCTTTATTGATTTTTTGGCCTGCATTCCCACAAGAGTTTCTGCATTTTCTTGAATAATCTGAAAATTCTGTTCCCTCTTGTGAAGTTTGTGTTCCTTACCCTAGCTCTGGTCTTGCTTTTAGTGAGGGCTACTTTCCTGGACCTGTGGCTATGCTTATGTCAGGGATGTAATCCCTGACTACTTCAATCAAATGGATACCTCTTCATACAGCACATAATTAGTAACCAACTCAATAATTTTAAAGATGTTAAGGGTTTATTAACCCCAGACTAACTCAGGGATCAAACCCAAAACCCTAGGAAAGGGACCAGCACTAACTTTACAGATAATTCCAGATTTAAATTACCTCTTTATAACCTTTATATTCATTCATATATCATTTTCAAATCTAGAATCACTAAAGGGATCAGAATTAATCAAACCTGCCGCTTAACAGCTTTTTGGCTGCTCTGGGACCTGTTGACATACTTCAATTAGCCACTAGAAGACACTGAGCACTGTGTAACGCTCTTGATGCTAATCTGGACCTGGTGCCGCCTTTTTGTGATCCCTAGCCACTTTACACATTGAAAGCACCTCTCATATAGCCAGGGCTTTAAGTTCAAATATTTTTTGTGCCTCTCTCTCCTTCAGATACTATTGGCCATCTCCTCTTGCAAGGTCTTTGTAAGAACCTCTTATCCCCCAAAAGACTAAAACATGGTCTTTAAACCTCCTATTACTCATCAGCCATTCATTTATTTTAGAAAAAAAATTCCCAGTATTTAAGTGAGCCTTCACTTCTTGTTGTTTCTTGCTCTAGTAATGAATATCTTATTCCCTCCATACTTTTCTCTGTCCATAAAAGCTAGCCTTTCTTGACTCCTGCTTAGAACCATGGATGGGGATATCTTCATGTTCTGGGCTCTAATCCTTCTTCCCTGGTTATCCCTGTCTTTGGAAAGTACCACCCAAACCACCAACTGGCACAACTCTTCACCTGAAAATTCCCATAGGGAAGAGTACTTAGCCAATGGTTGGTTTAAATATCCCTCAGGTCACTGGGGACACAAATTTAACTATATCACTCCTTTTACACTGTCATGAATGGCATTTCTCCCAAAATAAGTGGTAAACTCCAACTAGGAGAATCAAACTTGGAACCTGACTCTGATGGTATTGGGGACCCTGAAGACCCTTGGGCGTCTGCCTGTGGTTTTTACGACTAGCCAATGAAAGAGCTGGAACAGGCAGTGATTTGAATATGATTAATCAGGGGGATTTGTAGGCCTTCCTGACCACAAATTTGCAGAGCACAGAGGAGCGGCATAGGCTGGTGATTAATCCAGACAAATCTAGATTGCTGAAAGTGCTGAACCAACATAGTGTTATCCCTGTCATAGCTGACAGGCTGTCTGAAAAGGGGTTTGCTGCTCAGCATGATGAGTTAAAGTCTAAAAAGAATGCAGATGAATGCCTAGAAGTCTGGGTTGCCTGGTCATGTGATCTCTGGTCATGTAGTGACCCTGAAGTTACTCCAGAGGATGCACAGTTCATGGGGCAAAGATTAACCTGCTTATAGTTTCTGAAGGTCTTTTGATCCAGGATGACGGGAACACCAGTAGCAATGATGAAGCAATGAAGATGTTATCTTTGGACCATAAGATGGAGGTCATTTCAACAGAAGAAATGACGGACCAGAAGGTTCAGAATGGGCCTGGAACTCTTGGGTCAGAAAAAACTGAGCAACTTGGCTATCAGGTGATGGTTTAATCCAAACATAGATTTTAAATGATATTTAAACCCTGTGAAGTCTCATTAAAATGGTATTGCCATTCTAAAATAAATAAGATTATGGGACCTTGGTTCTACCATTTCATTCCTTATTTAGTCTTGGTTGCCTTCCACTTTACTACTGTTCCAACAGAGAATCCTGGCCTGACAGCCTGCAATTCCTGAAGAAGTCCCTGAAACCCGGCCTGTGTTTTATTGTCTGCCCAGAGCACCCTTTTGTCAGGGTAAGTTCCATAATGCCGGGGATTATTTAGCCAAGTAGGAAAGCGCAGAATGCCCAAAACCCTTTAACAAAACTTACTTATTTAACAGATTTGAATCAAACAGTTGATCAGAAATGGGTTACAGATGCTCTGGTTTGCCAATCAAATCTGATTTCCCCCTGTAAGTTGATGTTGATAAATTGACATAATTTAAGGGTCACCAGATATGAACTTGTTAATCAGCATGGTTGTCACAAATTGGTCACTCAAGGGTTCTTTGCAACCTGAACTAGATAATCACTTGACAATGTGAAGGAAATAGGAGCCCAGGATCCAGGCAGTATTGCTTAGTCAAGTTTTGATATATATTGAATAATTTTCACTGTTTCAACTCTTAAGAGTTGAGTTCTCCCAAAATTTACTCAACAAAATCACATAATCCCTGGTCTAACTTTACTTTTGGAAATGCATCCTGTAGTTGGATTGTTGCACTACATTCCCTACAATTTTATCCTTAGCCAGATTATTATGGGAAGATGGGGGCCTGCCATAGTTACTTTGTTGTTGTTGCCGCCAAATGTTAATTCAATGCCTGTCAATCTTGGAGCTGTTCCTACTCCCGTCAAAGATGAAACTCATGTGCTATCACAATGTCCTAAATTTTATGCTGAAGACACTCTGATTCTCTCACAGGCCATTTACCTAGGACTTTTCTGGTTGGGGTTAATTATTTTACTTAACCCTAGTATCTCATTTGGAAATTAAAAAAAACATTATCTAAAGCTGTGTTGGTGGTTAATCATTAACTCTATGTGGATTTGATGGGTGATTCCCCACCACATTGAGACAGTTTCTTATTATCCTGTGATTTCTGTCACACCTTTGGCCTGCTTCATTTCTCTGACTACCCACTTAAGCCAGAATACAAGGGGTTTATCTTGGAGAATAGACTCCACTTTGACTGCCTGGCCCCACAGATTAGCACACAAATAGCTTTTCCATGAAGGTGCTTGGTGCAAACAACCAGCCCCAAAATCTGTGTGAAGTACAACTATTTGCCTGCCTACCAGATAGATATTAAAAAGCACCCCCAACACCCAAATCTGACCACCTACACCTCACCCCAGAACTGTCTCTTCCTACAGCCAACCAATATACAGGCATTTCCTAAATTACCTTGGCTGGGTTAGTTGACACCATGGTATCCTTCACCGGACCTTGGGCCTTGGTAGGCTAATCAGCATCTTATCTCATCAAGTTAGCACCCCTCCTATGGTGGGCTCTTCCCTCTTCCTAACAGAGCAAGTTGACAGCTGAGGTCAACAGAACCCCCACTGGGATGCAGTATTCTGACATATACCCCCTAAGGTCAAAATCTCCTTAGTTTGACCCAACACATCCTTTTACCTTCTAGTCTACTTGATAGGCAATTATCTCCTAGGAAGGTTCAGCTCCTTGGTGGGGAGATTTGCCTTCTTAGGGAATTTTGGACATCTTGCAATGGTGACAGGACTGATAGGTTCTGTTGTAGCAGGACTGAGTTTGGGGGCCCTTGCCCACAAAATCAGAGGCATTTTTTCTCTTGGGTGAGACCCTGACATCTTGCCCTCCTCTGCCATTTCTGTGGGAGAGAATCCCACCAAGCTCCTGTATCTGTTGGAAAATTTAATTTTTAGAGCTGGGGACCTGTTTCAGCTGGAGAGTACCTCATGAAGAGCCTTGCTTCTGATGGCATAGAAGTTCTCTTGGTTCAGATAATTACTGACATCTCCTCATCCAAAGTGGTCCTGGTTCCAGATCCACCCTATATAAAGGAGATTACTCCCTCTTTGTGTATATCCCAGATGTGCTAGACACAGCAAAGTTTACTTCTTATAATAGAGCTGAATAGATAGTAAAGGTTTGGGGTGAACTTCAATGATAGCTTAAGTGTCAGGATTCACCCTTGTTATCTGGCCGTGTGAAGGGGTTTTGCTTACTGCAGCCAAATATTGTTTTTCTTGCCTTCAAATTATTTACCAGATATGATTGCATCTTCATGCTTCATCACGCCACTTATTCCCACAACCCTCCACATTCCAGTCTTTTAACTCAAGGCTTTAAGCTAGTGAGTTTCTTCCACAACTTACCTTGATTGACTACCGGTTTCAAACCTGGGCCCTGCACACCAGCATTAGCTACTAAACCTGGATCAATTACTGTCACGCCTTTTGTATATCAGTGCCACAATTGTTTGATATTATAGGGCACAGGGCATTTGCATATATACAGTCATATGTGAGGATATGTGTAGCATTGTATCAGAAGAGCCAGGATCAAATGGAAGCATGGTTATTGTCAAGAAATGGCTTCTGATCACGCAGAAGCACTCAAAGATCAAGATAGGGGCTAAAAAGATTAAGGGATGATTTCATTTCAATTGATTGATTCTTCTTATACCTTCTCAAAGGTCAATCCCTGGGCTGCTAGCAATGTCTTCTAGGGCGTTCCAGCACGCCCCTAATTTGAGTAATTATTGATCTAGGTTCAGCGCTTATCCCATGTTGCCCAGTAGAATATTTCTATCTTCACCCAGCACAGGTGGCCCTTGCTGGCGTGGAACAGTTTAGCTGCTTTGGGATCTCTTCCTGCTATCCTGAACATACTTCAAGTTCAATGCTTAATAATATAATTAATATGGAAATTCAAGATTATGGGGAATTGAACCCAGCGCCTCAGCACTCAATGTAAAAGCAAGGCGGTGCCTGCAATAATTTTCAGTTGGTGCGGTGGTACTTGGCATAAAATTAGTTTGGCGCTTTGGCGCCTAATTCAATTGCTAGGCGGTGCCTGTAGCTTTTCTAAGTGGCGCGGCGGCAAATCATGTATCAACTAAGAGCTGGGGCGGCGGTTATCATTGGCTGATTTATGGTTCAGGTCAGAAGACTACTGCTGATCCAATATACATATATTTTATACTACCAATTTATGGTGTTTGGCTGCTGTAATTCATATCTGCAAGCTATGTCATAATTGGCATTGTTGCTTTTTATACTACTAATTTATGGGTCTGGTTGCAGCAACCCCAATCCGTGAGCTCCGTCATAATTGGAATCATTGCTTGGTCAAATTCCCAACATTTACCTTAACTTTTCCCACCGCAGATCCAACTTCTGGCTGGTTTCCCTGCTCCTTCTGGTTCTGTCTGCTTGCCCTGCTGGTTGCGCCATCCCCCTTTATCTACTCTCTCCTCTGCTCAAGCGCTGGAGCTGAATTCTTTAAGTTAGTTTACTTCTTAATGATGCCATCACCAGTTGGACCTTAAATTTTCACCTAACTGATCCTGGTCAGCTCTGCCAGAGCCATAGTCACCTCAAATACTCAGGCAGAATAAGAAGCTTGGGTTTTTTATTCTTGACCTCAAGTTGAAAATGTTTGACTTACACCTGCAGAAGGTACCTGTTTGGTTGTATGGTGTGTTTTTCCTCTTTAACAGTTCCATTTGGCACCTGACCCTTCTTGTCCTTAGTTTTAATAGCACTGTGGTACCCTTTGGTTTTCTATCCTGTGGGTTAGGCAGCATTTATAGTAGTGCATGGACCTTGGTTGTTAACAGCTTCCACCCTCTGTTAATGCTGGCTGATTACTAGACCTTGGGGTTAGATTTTTGAATCTGGCCTCTATTGTTGAAATGGGCTGTTGATTCATGTTTGTAGGGTTGGTAAATTGCCCTGGTCCAGATTTTGCTCCATACAGGTTACTGGGTGCTTTAAGCTAGCTACTCTTTCAGGCTTTGCCTATACTCTTATATTTAACCAGTATAAATGATTTGGGTTTGAAAGCCTTGGTTTACAACCACCTGCCAAAGGGATTCTGACCTTACACTGCAGGTCTTCTCTAGATCCTTTGCCACCGTTTAAGATGCTGGCTGAACTGGTTTCAAAATTGCTTGGTTTGTGAGATAAACTCTGGGTCTCAGGTTTGACGGTCCTGCAGCTGAGTATTGGCTGGTTGTCTACGGTTTCTTGGGCTTACACAGGGTACCCAGCTGTACATCAGAGCCCAGTGTTTCTGACCCATATATCCTGTATTTTCTTGATGAGCTTTGTCTTTAGTTAGTCAAGTTATCTGGAGTAGGGATTCAAAATTTGCCAATTTAAATAACAGAAATGGTGGATTGAACGTTTGATTTTATTGAATGTTTTATCTCCCGCTCGGCTGAGCTGGTTGCAAGTGTAATCCAAAGTTTGGATGTAGGGCTTGACAACCCCGCACTTTTGCCACTGGGTTCTGAGTGTACAATACCAAATTGGGGGTACATATGTTGAGGTTGACTTGGCCTGTGATAAGATGGGTAGCTGCAGTGATACTCTGAAAAAGGAAATGTACTTTCTTTCCTGACTGGTAGAAGAAGATGGATTTAAGAAGGTAAGGAGTTTATTGATATTGAGTGTCAAGTTGGGAACGTCACTATCTAGGTTAGATGGTTGGCATCTTTGCCATTTATCAGCTCCAGGTAGCAGTTCAGGGATCTCCCTTGCCCTTCTGGAACTCTTTTTATTTATCTTCCAACCTCACAGTTTGAATTTATGTATCACCTTATTTTCTACATAGTAAAAAGATAGAATTCATTTATTTGGAAAACAAGGGGAAAATATAGATTAAATCCTCTTAAGCTATTTAGCACTATACTTTTTCTTGGCAGAGCTAATCCAATCATGTACTCTCGCCATAAGCTTCTAGAGCTTGTAAGTGGAGCTAGAAATGAAGTAGTGATTTAATAATTCACTGGGAGGGAGTAAGTTTTAAAATCAATTCTTTCAGGTATTGCTGGTAGGAGGGCCCAAGCTGGTTCTGATCCTCAATAAAGCGGGCAAGGAAGGCCTGCCGCCAGTGTGCCTGTGTAGGATCACTTTCTTTTATAATAAATACTGAGCGAGGACAGCTGGATACACTGTGTGGGCGTTGAGAAAAGTGTGACTTCAGAGTCTGGAAAAGGAAGGGTGGCAGACTAGCTAGAGAGGTCTAATTTATTAGAAGAAGTTATAGGGGCTTACTTGGCCTGAGGGCAGTGCATGGTATGAGTCAACATTAAAATAAGATTGTAGAGTGTAAGCATCCACTCCATTAGACACCCAGCACCAAACCTGATGATCTACATCCAAAGCATATATCCCGGGCTTTGAAACTTGTTCGCTGCTAAGATTAAGACGATCAGGAAGGAGGGTTGATGGCTGAAGATGAAGCAGGGGAGGGCAGATAAAGTTGATAATAAGCTCTGGGGCCCATCTTATAAGAGCTTGGTAAGCAATGGTGCGTTCATTTGGAGACACTTGGGAGCCAGACTGGAATGAAGGGTGTTTGAGTGCAGCATGGATAAAGTATGGAAGTGCACGGGCATTATGTGGGACATGAAGGGATCCAGCAGGAGAGTAGCTATGCTTTTGTGAGGGTTGACTTAAATATGAAGTCACACAATCTTTTAGATTGGCACGAAGCTGATCTAATGGGGTATGAAGAGCCAGCATTGCCTGTTGCCGCAGAATATAGCAAGCATAAACAGCAGCATTCAGTGACCCATGTAAGATATCAATAGAGCTGGTTGCAGGCAGAGAGTAGTTGATGACTCTGATTATGCTTTGTCCTATTGCTTGGGTTACGGTTTAGTCAAGCCCTATGTACCTTGTGCATTCAAGTATTCAACAGTGGCCTGGAAGCTGATTAGTTTTCCTAGCGAAGTGTCAAAGTAAATCATTCCTTCATCAAAGTCACAGACAAAGTAAAGGGAGTCTCCATAATTGGTAGTAGCACCAAAACTTGCAGAGCTCGCAACTTGAGTAAGTCCCCCAAGGACGCTGCTCACATAAAGGCCACGAGGAACTACATTCCTAATAAGTGTGCTGTGGATGTTTCTTTCAAAAGGTTCTCTAAATCTCTAAAGAAGATTTCCTGGGAGGGTTCTCCATTGCGGAAGGTCGGATAGTAATGAACCATGCCGCCGGTGTTTCTGGACAGGGGCGCTTGTAATATTAGCCTACATTAGCTTGGATTCTCACCCACTGATGGCAAATCAAAATCTGAGTTGAAGACAAAGAAATCCACACTTCTTTCTTTTTCATTGAGAGAAAGCGTGAAGTTCCTATAGAAACGTGTCTTTTCAACAAGAAGCTTGTATTCCTAAACATTTAGCTTGCTTTGCCCCAGAAGCTTACCTTGTTTGTTCCCAGAAGGCTAACCCCGCCTGTCTTGACTAAGATGCCTTCACCTATGTTGGGCAGTGTTGTCTGAAAAACTAAAAATGAGCCAGGCCCCGAGTACTACTCTGTAAATCAATGAACACGAGCCAACAAACCTGTGCAGATGCCAAGGCTTCCAAGACAGAACCAAGGCAGCTCTCTGTCTTTCGTGAAGTTTCAAAAAGCATTTCCAAGCTATCCAAAAAGGCATTGATGGCTGGCATATGCGATCCAAGTTGAACAACTAGGGCGTTGATTGGGAGTGGGATGTAGCTTTCTTCGAATTCAGAAACAACCAGCATGGATGGATAATCGGTCTCATTCTATGTTCAGAGTATAAATTTAGGAACTGGGCTGGGGGCTTACGAACAGTGAAATTGTAATATTGAGCTGAAGAATCAACTGTAACAAACCCTATGCGATTGTCTTCTGGGAGTTTGCCAAGAAGCTCTTTGATTGAAAATATGACAGTGGAGAGCATGCCTAAAACAGTTACACCATTAAATGAATCATGTAAAGTAAGAGTGGAAAATACCATTGCAGATGGCAGAATAACTGACGTCAATGATAAACATATAAAACGGCAGCAACATAGGGGTTGAAACCAGCTATAGAAGCTGAATAAGTGACAAACACCAAAATAGATACCTTGTCTGTGTTTATATACTCAATGACGGGAGAAGTGACTATCTGACTCCATCTTTCACTAAACTCTTGTCGATATTCACGGGGAACTAAACAATTTAAAAAAAGAAGTACGCTACACATACTTTCACTCCAAGCACCGCATATGCTACAAGTCCATTCATCAAAATTTTCAGTGATCTGCGCATAGGAATGGGGGAAAGATCTACAGCCTTTACATTTAAGGAGTGAACTTATCAAAGGGACTGGTTCCTGTTTATAGGTTAATTCATCAAGTTACTAAAGGTAAGATGACCAACCTGACTGTAGAAAGGAGTAACTGAAATAACTAAAGGCACCTTAAGCTTCCCATAAGCCTCTAAAGTGTCTGGAAAATATCCCAATGAGCTTCTTACAGGAGAGAGTTGTAAATTTTTTTTCAGTGTTATTTAAGGCCCCATACTGAATAGACTGGCTAGGAACATTTGGAGCGGGTTCGTGTGAATTTAAAGGGTCAGAGAGATTGAGTTGGTTAAAATCATCAGATAAATTAGCGCATTCTGGTAGTAACTCTTGGCTAGCAAGGTCCAAATCAGCTCCGGTTATAGGGTCTCCAACTAAGCCCGATTGCTTGTTAAAATTAAAATGTGTCCCAAAAAATAGTATCTCGCTTCGAAAATACCTTTGGAAGATTTGGAGCTAGCAGTGGCTCGGTAGACGAGCCATTGGCTTCAGGAAAGTTCGTAGGTTCTAAGTAGTTTCGCTGCTGGTACATGCTTAAAGTAATCAATACGATGTAGTTGGGATATGTTGATTATCAATTCCCACTGTTAGACTTTGGATAATTGTATCTGGCCCTTCTCGACACCACCTGTGACTGGAATTGAGGCCTTGAACAAAAAGTTCCACGTCGACTTAAATTTTAGATCTGTCAATCGTAGGGATGCTTCGGCTCAGGCCCGCTACAGCCAAAACGAAACTATTTTAATATTCTTTTACTTTTAAATAAATCTTTGAAACGAGTGACTCAGCCAAAAATCGCCAACGAAGCTCTAATTTCACCAGAAAAAGTTTACAATCCATGATAACATCTATTTTTTACAAGAATAACTACATTCAACTCAGTCTTAAAGTGCTCCAATCTCATCTAATGGATTTCAGATATTTTGCATAACCTCTTCCTAAACCACATTCCAAACCAATGTGCAAGAACCCATCAGCCCACAGCAGTGAATGTCCAAACAATGAAGCATATTGTTCCAATCCCCAGCCAAGCTTTTTCGGAAGATTACAAATATAACCATTAGAAGATATATCAAGCAACTATAGACACAAGGTTTGAAATCCTACTCTTCCTCTCTTATACGTAAATTCTCTCAACCCCAACCAAATATTTGAACTTATGATCCATAGAATAAACATGGCTGGTACCAGGGCCTGGCCCAGCACAATGCTACATACCAAATCCCATCTGCCATCATAGATTGATCCCCTGATCTCTGAGGTTAAAATAAATCTCTTATCCAAGCCCTACATACCATATAAACCCTGATTTCCAAAGGCTTGATAGATTCAGAATCAACCCATCCCCAACCCAAAATCAAACCCCAAGCTTAGCTCGTTCCCCTACAGGGGACTCCATCCCTTTACTATATTTCAGTTAAATATGGGTATGATTTTTCAGCAGCTATCTATCCCCCAGGTAAATTTAATTCTTTGGGAAACCCTCACGATACACGTGATGAAATGGCAAATAGCCAGTGAAGCCCAGCAAAGATAAACATTATAGACAAGTCCTTGTAAGAGCTGTGACCCATAAAGCTCTGCTGGCCAGTTTCCGGTACATGCCTGGGATCAGGTTCCAATCTACCATCAGACCCAGTACACCAATAAGCCAGTCCCAAGGATCCCTTAGCAATCAGGCCAGGATACGGTCAATAAGGTAGGGCTTGAGAAAGGGAGAGAAGAAGCAGATGGTCATCTTGCACGGTCTACCCTATCATGGTTAACCATGGAGCTTAAAGTATCCAGTAGCCAGATCCGTCTCTCCCCAAGTGCAGCAAGTTGGATCCCTGTATGTTTATGGTATACCATGCTTTCTGGACGTATTGCTGGCAGTGGACCAAGCTTAACAAGGATGTTTTAAAGTCGTTATCATATCTCTGAAATAAGGCCGTTTCTAAGCCAGGTGGGCTGTGGTACTTTTCTACAGGGCCTCTAAGGTCAACTCAGGGGAGTCCTTACCAGAAGGACTTAGCTGGCTGTGAGAGAGGGTGGTGCTAACTAGTAGCACTTATGGGAGGAGAGAGACAGGGGGTCTGTCTCGTATACCTGATAGGAGGGTGGAGGATAGAGGCAGGAGGGTGTGTTCTGGCAAGGAACACAGATAGGTTATGGCACTTACTGCAGTGCAACACTATCTTAGCAATACAGTAATCTATATCTGTGAAGATATTGGATAGAGCATCTATAGTACATACCACAGTACAGATAACTCATAGCAATAATGGTATTCTATAACTTAAGTTATGGAGGAACAGACAGGACTGTCTGGACCTTACTCTTTCTATCAGAAGAATGGGAGGCAGCAGGTATACACCAGGGTTTCCCAAGTCCACAAGGGAGAAGGAGGGGATAGCACTTTTGGTTGGGCCTGGGACACTAGCCTGGTAGGGACGCTAAAATAGCAGGGGGACCTTCCTGTCACCTTTGGTCTCCGCAACAGGAATAGCAGGGGCTTCCAGAGGAAGGACCTGGTTAAAGGACACTATCTAAACAGTAGAAATGTCCAGCCAAGTGCAAAGCGCAATATATGTCAGAAGTGGGTCAAAGGGTCAAAAGGGGTCTTGTTTATTGTGAATGATGAGGAACTTATATATGTATCATTGTGTACTTAGATGAAAGTAGGGAATCAGCTTAAGGGAAATGCATTGATAATGTATGATCAAGAGTATCAGGCACACATAGCATTTGTAGCATAAGAGAATCCAGAGGTTTCAATAGGTTCAATTATCAGATGAGAGGGTTCCATCATCATAATAAAGGATCTAATACCTTTGAACATTAGGTAGTGTACCTTGGATAGTGCACATAAGATAGTGTACTGTAGACGGTGCACCTTTGGTAGTGCACATAGGAGTTTTCACATTAGATTGCTATTTTCTGGCATCACATGGGCAGCATGCAATATGTGCATGGTACACCATACACCACCTGCAAGAGAGAGCCATCACTTCAGATCTGGTAAATCTACATCCCCAATCAACCTGCCCTTAGAGCAAGCACTGTACTTGTGTAAGAAATGGATTGTCAAAACAGCAGGCTTGACC
Source organism: Entomophthora muscae (assembly GCA_014839935.2). Lineage (NCBI taxonomy): Eukaryota > Fungi > Entomophthoromycota > Entomophthoromycetes > Entomophthorales > Entomophthoraceae > Entomophthora > Entomophthora muscae. The sequence goes on along the minus strand of QTSX02000758.1, from coordinate 271,215 downwards.
CGCCAGCAAGGTTCCAAGTAAGCGGGTTTGTGACCCGCAATCCAACTATCCAGTCACTTGGAGCCAGGCTAGGAAGTCAACTCAAATTTCCAAATCCAACAATATGAACAAATGATGATCCCTTATGGTGGATATCTTGTTTTGGTGCTTGGCTCATTACCAGGATCAAGCTACCCCCTTCACCATCCCACCATGTGATCAACACTATCATGTTTCTGCTATCCACAATTCACAATGACTATATAATACCTATCTCTCAATAAAGAATATTATCTAGTTTCTGGATATTTTTCCCCTTATAACTTGTCTAAAACAGCACAGTTACAACATTGGTAGCACAGGTAGGTTTTCTGTCCTACTTTTTATCCCCCAAAATTCTGCTTGTTGCCTATACTTGCTGTGGCCAACAAATCCTTGATAGAATCATATCTGGCCTCCCAGCATACTGAAAACCATACAAACCTGGTGCCAAGATACCTGATGGGTTTTTCCTCTACCAGAACATGGTGATACCACTCCCCACGTTCAATGCCCTGTCTGCCCAAGGGTTCTTCCAGGCTCCCTCCGCCATGCCTTGTGCAACTGATAAAAATACCATGCTAGCCTATGTAGCCCAAAGACTTTGAAGCGCTGTCCTGTAATTCTTTGCCGGGGCCAACAACAACAACACCACTGCAGGGATTCAGTCTGCCCAAAGCAAACTGGCCCAAATAGAATGCCTGCAGCAATTCTGGATTGCAGAGATCTCCATCCAACTGACTCACAACGCTGGCACCTGGAGCAACAAGTGGCACAAAGAACACACCAAAAAGGATTGGGACACCTTCAAACAAGACTTCTTGGCAAGATTTGTGCTTAAGGACACCGCACTCATGATCATACACCAAGTAAAGAATCTAACCCAGATGGGCACTGTGAAGGAACTCACCCCCGCCTATGAGGAACTCTGACTATGTGCCCCCTCAGACATGGCCTTTAACACCCTAGCTACCCACCTCATGTACTACAACACACTCAAGTCACATATGATGAGGCACATCAACCTGGACCAGGTGACCAACCTGCAGAGTCTTTTTGCAAGGCAAAAAAAGCAGAAAAAACATCCAATGCTCTTCATAAAGCACAAACTGGAAAACAAGAGAGACCCAAAGACTCTCATTCAGCCGAGCGTTTGAGTTGACCACCCCTATAACAACAGTAGTAACACAAACCATAAACCCACAGGTTCCAATGAACACAGAAACAGGAACAACAGTCAGTCAAACCGTACCCATTTTTGTATCACTGCCACACAAGGCAACCAAGACAAGGGAAAAGCCCAGGGAGAGCATTAAGAAATCCAAGCTCTCCCCGCACAACTCCTGACTTGCCTAATGATGGATAACACCCTGAGGACATATATCAGTGTCCAATTATCCAAGTGCCCTCAAAGGAACCAGTGCTTTACACCATTGCCAGACACCCCAATAAACTGATGTCTTTATCTTTCTGCTTTTGAAGTTACACAGGCTTGGCACTCTTGGACTTGGGCGCGGATTGAACCCTAGTCAACAACAGCTTTGTGGACAAGTTCAAGCTAGCCACTAATCCTTTGCGGATTAAAAACGTGGTCTTAGCTGATGAATATCACATTGCTGTGACAAGGGAAGCCACCCCCTTCTCCGTCATGCTTGAGAACCTTCACTCCATCATCCAAGGCCCTGTCATTGAATTTACAAAGTTTGACATTCTAGTGGGTTTGGATTGGCTGAGAAAGAACAACCCCCACATAGACTGGGTGACCTCAGTATTGACCATCAAACACAAAGGCGTTAACCACCAGATCTACCCTGACTCATGGACCAACTCCTATGCAACCACGTCTTTGTGCTCATTACAGAGACCCTGGACAAAAGAGAGAACCTCAAGGCAATTGACTGAGACTCCTGTCAGTATGAGATCATACATTTCAAAGACCACCAGGATACCACTACGCCTCAGGACTGCAAAATTGTAGCCACCATCCAGAAATCTTCAAGGAGGCTTTACCCAGGTTGCCTCCAGAAAATCATATCCAACACTCCATTCAACTCAAGGGAGCTATACCCAAGGCGCAGTCCATCTACCGCCTGTCCCTAAATGAAGACAACACCTTATGCGCCTACCTCAAGGAGGCCTTGGAGAAAGGACTTATCTGTCCCTCACAATCTCCCTTTGGGGCTGCTGTATTATTTGTGACCAAGAAGGATGGCACCCTGCGCCTAGACACAGATTACCAAGCCCTAAATGAAGTCATCATCAAGAATTTTTACCCACTACCGCTTATTGACAACCTCTTTGATGCCCTGGGTGGTGCCACAGTCTTCTCCAAGATTGACCTAACTGCAGGCTACAATCAGATCTGTATCAAAAAGGAAGATATCCCCAAGACGGCCTTCTGTACTAAGTACAGCTCATATGAGTGTGTGGTGCTCAATTTTGGTATGACAAACGCCCCATCAACCTTTGTGACCTTCATGAACAAGGTGTTTGTCCCTCACATAGGCAAGCACGCCTTAGTCTACCTGGACAACATTATTGTCTATAGCCCATTGGTAGAGCAGAATTGCAAGGACCTGGAGGCAGTCTTTGCTACCCTGGAACAACAAAAGCTGCTAGCCAAACCCTCCATTTGCCAGTTCTTCTGCAAGCAACTACCTTTACTAGGACACATAGTCTCAAAAGACAGCATCAAGCCCAACAGTCAGAAGATACAGGCCATCTGCAAAATGCCACCACCCAAAGAAAATTCACAACTCCACATGTTCCTAGGGATGGTGGCCTACGTATGTTGTTTCATACCTGACTGCAGCATCCTGACTGCATCCCTGTCTGCCATAACTGGCGCCAAATCCAAGTTTGTTTGGACCCCCCAATGTGACCTCTGTTTTAGACGCCTTAAGGAAAAGCTCACAACAGCACCTATCCTACAATACCCCAAACACAATGGGGATTACCAAATGGAAACAGACGCCTCAGACACATCCATTGAGGGAGTGCTTCAAATCAAAAACAATTATGGTGACTTCCTGCCCGTAGCCTACAAATCACAAAAACTGACAGACGGCAAGTTTCAATACACTATACACAATAAAGAGTTGTTGGCCATTGTACACTGCCTAGTCAAATGGCGTTGCTATCTATAACAACAGGAATAATTCATGGTGTTGACTGACCACAAGTCACTCATATATTTCAAAACCCAAGCAAACCTATCCCGCCGTCAGGCCTGCTGGATGGAACTCTTGGAGAGATTAAATATGCTCATACAATACAAGCCTGGCCCAGAGCTTGCCATGGCAGAAACACTCTCACGCCTGTACGTCAGAGCCACAAGGGGCAAGAATGGGCTTGACCCAGACTGGTTTCTCCTGGTGTTGTGTACAAAAGACAAAGGTTTCCCCCTGGAACCACAGACATAACAAAGGAAACAGTCATTAAGAACAAACACTTATTTGCAGATGTTTATGGAACCCTACATCAAAAAATGTCTGACAGAACCACCATATTTTATGTTCCCACACATCAGCAAGTCAACACCATCCTACATTACCACAGAAACCTAGGGCGCACAAAAAGACACAACCTTTACAAATTCCTTAAACACAAAGCATGGTGGCCAACCCTGTACTGAGATGTTCAGAAAGTCTTGGATCAATGCAAAGTATGAAAAAAATTTGCAAAGAGCAAAACCCCACCCAAGTCAGTACTACCTATCCGCACACAACTACCCTTCAAGGTGTGGGCCCTAGACATTTTGGGCCCTATTCCAGGAAAGTATAATGAGAAGAAGTACATCATTACCGCAATAGACTTTGCCAAACAATGGCCAGTGGCACAAGCATTAAAAACACATATGGGCAATGACGTACGGCGGTTCATAGGGAAAGAAATCATCAGCAAGTTTGGAAAGTCAGAACTTCTGATAACCAACGGAGGCAAAGAATTGACCTCTGAAGATACCAATGTATACCTCTACAAGAATGGGGTCAAGAACATGGTGATAACACCTTATCATCCTTAGGCCAATGGACATGTGGAGCGGCTGAATGGCAGCCTTGTGCAAGCCTTGGAAAAGCTCACTTCCAGGAGACCTGAGGAATGGTACAAGCAGCTATCAACTGCATTGCTTGTATGCCGGACTTGTGTGAATAGAGCCACCGGGAAAAGCCCTTTTGAGTTGGTATATGGCACACAGACCAATATCATCCAAGTATTGTCAGGACCCAAGCTGGAAATTCCAAGCAAGGTTCCCCCCTGCTCAGATCCCCAGGTCATAGAGGCCAATGACAATCAAGCAGAAAGATAAAACAAGCGTCTACAAAAGACATTCATCCTCATCCAAAACAGACACAAGGTTGGTGACAAAGTTTGGGTCATGAACATCAACAAAATTAAACTACAACCCAAGAAAGTAGGCCCATAAATCATCTTAAAGGTAAACAAAAACAACACTTACCTTGTGCAAGGAATCAGGAAACATAAACAAGACAAGGTCCTCCACCATGATTGCCCGAGACCCTGCAAGGCAAGACAGAGACAGTGTGAGACTGTCCTACCTGCCACAGAACAACAGTTAGTCCAGTATGGCGCCCAGGCTCCCAACAACCTCCCTGAAAATCTGCCCCCAGAGGAGGCCAACCCTCAGCCCGGGGGGAGGGTGTTGAAACAGCAGGCTCAACCTGCCAGCAAGGTTCTGAGTAAGCAGGTTTGTGACCCGCAATCTAATTATCCGGCCACTTGAAGCCAGACTAGGAAGTCAACTCAAATTTCCAAATCCAACAACATGAACAAATGATGATCCCTTATGGTGGATACCTCATTTTGGCGCTTGACTCATTACCAGGATCAAGCCACCCCCTTCACCATCTCACCGTGTGTTCAACAATATTATGTTCCTGTTATACTTGATTCACAGTGACTATATAATAATTATCACTCAATAAAGAATATTATCTAGTTTCTAAATATTTTTCCCCTTGTAACTCTTCTAAAACAGCACAGTTACAACAGGATGCTAGGCTCAGAAAACCTGGCTCCCATACTAATGACAAGTGCTACCAGGATGCAACCCAGAGGAAGGCCAGTATTACCCATCTGAAGGAGTGCTTGAAGGAAGAAAGTTAGGAGATGCATGGGAAATATCTCTGAACAGCTGAGTAGGTGGTGACAACCATCAGCCAAAGGGGATGGCTAGATATTAGAAGGTTCTCTAACCTGGTTGGGTACTTGGAATTAGGGACAAGTGCCATAATATTGACTTGGAACAGGCTGATCAACCCTTAGTCAATTGGACTAGGCCCCTGGGGCTCCAGGATCCAATTAAAATGAGGAGCTTGGAGCAGGGTCAGTTCACCATACAGCACCTGGTCTACAAGCAACCCAGGGAGGCAGAATATGTACTGGAGAAGCTGGCTAGGAATGTAACAGTGGAGCCACATTAAAGCCCAGAGGTGTTGAGATGATATGAAAACACAGAACTGAATTATTAAAACCTGGACAAGCAAAAAAATTCTCAGCACTGAGATTCTTAGATTGTAAACCCAAGCAAAGGCATCATGGGGAAATAGCCAACAGAGGCTGGGATAGATGACAAGGAAGCAATAGCTTGGTAGAGGGGGGCAGGACTTTTAAGGTAGATGGTTTGCCAAGCAGGCCCAACAATCTCCTCTATTTCTGGCACTGAAGGAAGAAGTGCAGGCACCACAGGTACCCCAAGATTGATGCCACAACTTTCAAGGAGTCAAATAGGGATATATGCCAACCAGAGCCCCAATTTCATAGGCTATACCCAACAAGATCTGAACATCACAACTCAAATCCCTTGTAGGTCTATTGGACCGCTGGAGTAGCTCTGAGCTTCACCCCATCTCCTATGGGTCCAGGGATGAGCAAGCAAAAAATCTGAAGGGATCCTCTTGACCAGTATATTGGAAGCCAGCAAAGTTTTGGTGGCATCCTGGACTGATCCTTGGTCAGGAACCTGATAGATCTGACCCTGCTGTTTATGAGCTCTATGCAGCTGTTTTAGATAATCTGTTCAGGTTTCACCTGGTTGGCCCCAACCAGCTTCTGACTGGCTACCTGATTTAATCTGGCATGCTTAGAGGTCCTCTTTTTTTCTGAACCCATGTAATCTTGGATCTTTGGGGCAGGAAATCTCTGTGACGGTAATAGTGGGATAGTGATGCCTGAAATTGAAGTAGTGAGAGATAAATTACCTTATCAACAAACTGTTAAAAGTAAGCCAAAGACAGGGACAAAATACTGCTTAGTGAAATCTTAAAAGTAAACTTTAGATTGAGCAGAATAGCCAGTGCCAACCATGGCACAGAAAGATACAGTGCTTGGGAGAGGAGCAAAGAGCCTTTGGAATAGAATCCAGGAAATCAGGAGAAATTATTGTCTCCCAATTCTATTTCTACTTGAGGGATTCAACATTTGCATAATTCAGGGACAAGGTTTGTGGGGAAGCCTTCCAGTAGCTTGTAACAAAGAAATTGAAATCAAATTAACCAGAATGTGGCATAAAAGCCCCAGCAGGGGATGCACTCTGGAACTTCACATAAAATAGAAATGTAAGGTTTCATTTAAGAAAGCACTGTTAGAACTTTTAGAAAGGGATCAACTCTTGCAATTTGATGAAAGTTAAAGCCTGCATATATATCAAAAACCCATATAAGCTTTCTCATTTTCAAAACCATCACCTGGATTTAACAATGACTCATCAATCAGTCAGTGGCATCTATATCAACCCCAACTAGCAAATAAGCCTTTTTTACTCGGCTTCTAAGATATTTTTTCTTGAAATCATGGTGTAACAAGTGGCTCAGAGATTATGCAGCTTAACTTAACCAGTTACAGCCTAAAAGACATATCTTTAACTGAAGTTGCAGCAGGTATCACCCACTTTCTATCAAAAGTTCTGTTTAGATCATATGACTCTGTTAACTTTTGGGTTGTTTTAATTTTGCATTTGGACTTTCAATTATAAGAAATAGTTCCTGACACTTCAAAAGTTACTGTAGCAGCTCCAGTCAAGATGGAACTATCAATGATAAGGAACACGCCGGCTACCAAGAGGAGAAAATTTGATTGCCTACTAGGCATGAGGTGAAGATAAAACTAGACAGGCCCAGGATGGTTTTCTGGGTATGAAAACATATACCCAAATCATAAAGAACTCATCAAGGAGCAAAGGTAACATTCAGGAAGGAAACTTTAGGAAATTTGATACAAAAAATGGGGCTCCAGGGTGTGAATAACTTAAATTTGCAGCTCCAGGTTATCCTTGGTTGTTTCTGGTGACTTTGAAGATCTTGGGGCTTATTTTTGTCCATTTGCAACAGAACAGAACCTGCAAGTGTAATCAGAAACAGGTCTGGATGGTCTGGGAAGGGTATAAGCAGATGTAACAGGGATTAAATCCTGGGTTGGCATTTAAAATGAGGGTTTAAAGCCCAAGAACTAGAAAGTAAATTACAAGAACTATGAAACAAGCAGGCAGAAGCACAGATATGGTTTTAGAAATAAAAGCTTCATCTTTTAGATCTCATTGCTCACTTTTATGAAGTGGGAAGGGAAGTGGGCTGCAAATTAATGGCAGGGACTAGATTTAACTGAAAAAAACTTTTCTATATGAGATCAAAAGTCTGGAGATTTCAGGTTAAACCAAGAAATTTGAGAGACATCTTAGAATAAAAAAGAGTGGTTATTACATCAAGGTTAATTGATCTGAAGGAAACTAGGGGCATCAATGTAGAGGAATCTGATTATTTGAAATAAATCTTCTTTAAAAAGGGCTTTCTTTTATTGATAAAGGCCTTCAGCTTTGTCTAGGCTTCTTCCCAGGGAAGGGTAGCTAAAAAAAAAGGGGTGCTGCAACAGAATTTTTGAGTATGATAACACATATTTTTCTTTCACAGAATGGACCAAATCTTCCAATTTGAAGATATTTTTGGATGGATTTCTAAACCACTGTTATTGCATCTGGAATGGGTTTTTTTGCTTAGTGCCAGGGGGTTCCAGGAACTTTATAGCTTGGAAAGTGTATCAGGATCAACTGGGTATGTGATAAATGTTGCTATGAACAAGATTTTAAGAGATTAAGACAATATAAATGACTAAGTAAGATATTACCATTATAATATCTGATTGAGTTGACATTAATGGAAGTATCAGTGGTCTTAATGACAGCAGGCCCCAGAATTTCAGGCAGAAACTTCTGTTTGTCATGAATAAGAATCAGGTGTCATCACCAAAATTCAGGATAGATTCTGAGGCAAGAAATTGCCATTTAATTTTTTGCAGAGCCCATGAGTCTTTACAAGCATATTCTTACTTTTTTAATCACATTGTCTGACATCTTATTTGGTATGAACTACTTCATGCTTGTTTTAGTTTGAATAGTTTGTGCTTTAAGCTCATATATCAGATCAAAGGGACTATAAACAGTTCCAAAATTTATATTGAAGAATCCCACCAATGAATTAGCTAATAAATACTACAGACAGGGGTTACAATCAAGAATACCAAGGTTCTTAAGAGTTTAGAGAAGAGTGTTATTTAGTTTTTTAACATCATTTTATTATCAGCAATATGTTGCTGGGAATGCATATTTGAAACCTTGAGTCTGAATTTTTTTGTATCATTAGAGACCAATTCATTTCTGCTGTTAGTTACAATGGTGCCAGGTATTCTAAATATTGAAATAACTTCATATCCAATGAATTGAAAAACCATGGTGTTTTCATGATTGTTTGTGGCTTACACTACATATAACCTGGTTGCATAGTCTACTGAAGTGATTATAAATCTCTTGACACTGTCCTGTCAGGTAGGCAAATAGACATTGGTATCAAGAGCCCATTTTATGAATGGGATAACATAAGCAATTCAAATGACTAATTTGGCTGGGTAGAACTAGGAGCAAACTTTTCACATAATCCACATTGGTTTAGGGTCATCTCAATTTATGGTAACACAGATGGTCATCAAAACTTTTGTGTGAAATCCAGGGCATTCATGATTAATTTACCATTCCCACTTCCCACTTGGCTCTTATTATTTGATGTATCCTGTTGAAAATCTTTAGCAAGTTTTAATTCTAGCTGATCTGCATTAGCACTCAACTTCTTTTTATCCTCCTGTCATTTTACTGTCACCTCTACACCTTTTCCTCTCTCAGTTGTAGGACTCAAATTTCTCCCTTAATTGCTACTTTCAATTCCAAAATAACTTGTTCAACTCCATCAGGAGTTTGGGAGCTCTCATGCAAAGACACAATTGCCTTGGGAAGGGGTTGCCTCCTTGGAAAATCAATATTCAAATAACTCATTATATACCTCTTTAACCTATAATCAAGGTCTCCTCCAGGTAGGTCTTTGTCATTCCCAGATTACATCAAGAATCTCATAATGTACTCTCAGGTATATCCTTTTTATGTGACTATGCCCTCACCTTATTGACATCAAATTTATCCTCATTTCACTTAAAAGAAGATATACATAAATAAAAAATAGATGAGTGAAAGAGGCAACTGTTTTAAATAATCTTTTATATTTTTTCAAGCTTTTATTTTATTCTTTTTGGGATATAATTAGCTGAAATTCCTCATGCTGTGAAGCCCTTCCTGGACTTCCACTTAATAATTGATGATAAAATTATCAATCAATTATGAGCCTGCTTCCAAGGGAAGTATTTATGTTTGACTTTTCAAAAGAACACCTGGGTACCATCCTGGATTACCTAATTCATTACCTGGACATATACATACTATAGCTTGAAGTACCACCATCGTTATCCACTATAATATACATCATTATTTTATGATGTCAGCTTTTTATAGTCTCTACTGAAAACCAGCTGATTGATAATTGAGATAAAATTATTCCTACTTGACACAGTCAAGGATATTTTGGTGCTATTATGTGCAGCATTTTCATCATATTCAGTGTTTAATTAGGTTATCATTGACCTTTGTCTTGACACAGTTAAGTTACTTTCAATCCTTATAATTAACTTTGTGTTAGTCATATTCCTGGGTATTAGCCAACCTTTCTGGATAATTGACTAATTATACACAAGGCACCTAGTCTCTGAATCTGTTTCCGCCATATTTGCTTCAATTTCTCAATTAGTAAAGTCTAATTAATCTATTTGATATCCTCCTAACTGACATGACCTAAAATCCTCCTAGCTATGACCATATCTATCAGGGTATCAAATTAATATTTGGATCATCTGTATCCAGGGATTACAATATCCATTTAATAATAAGGCAGGGTGGCTGTAGTGCAGCCACAAATTCAAATGATTGAAGTGTACAAGTTTTTGCTCAGGGTAAAAACTTATTCACAGTGGTAGTGCAGAAGGATATCCAACTTCTGAGCTATCAGGATATAAGGATCTTTAGTCCCATTCACTAGCTTTAAGGATCTGTTTATTAGGTAGTTTCTCTCTAATGCAATTAAGGAAGGCACACAGGGTAAAAATATTCACAAGGAACAAATATGAATTCCTACCATGGGCAAGTTGATAGGACGCCTCACCAAATAAAATTGTTCAAGAAATGGTGAAGAGAAAATTACTCTTTTTTATAGGTCAGCATATACTAAGAAGTGTATGGATGATCAGAGAAATCCAACCTAGCTTGACATAAGGCAAGTGTAGGCTAAAAGAATTAAACTTTTACCAGGGAGATTCATATAACAGTTCAGTTGGGTCAGGATAGCCAGATCCTGCCTTGGCTTGTAAATTAAAGAATAGAAGCTGAATAGACAAAGTAAAAAAAATTAGGTGGCTATATCTGCCACAGTGAATCACTTAAATCTCCAAATTTAACTACCAGTCAATTCAGAAATACAGAAGAGATATTTATTTCAAAAACTGTTGGTGCATTTGCTTTCATAGAAGAAAAGGGTTTAAGTACAGCAAAAAAATGTTGTGAATGATTAAGCAATGCCAAAACCTGGGGCAAACTTGGAGCCATGATAGAAGAGAAATTCAAGGCCTGCAACAAGCTGCAGCCTGAAAAAACAAGTGCCAGGACTTAAAATTTGATTATAACATCTAATTCATGGCTGGGTTGGGCTTATGTGAACTTTCTGAGGTAGAGATCTGGTATGGGCTGGCTAGTCAAGTTTGGTAGATTCTTTAGCCGCTTGGGAGATTCTGTATTGGATTTTGAGCTGATTTGGCTGGTGAAGGGCTTCTGTTATCACTGTTGTTTAGACATTAATTCTGCTCACCATCTGGTTATTGCTCTTGTATTTATTATTAGCATCTTTGAATTTAAAAGGGGTTATAGTAGAGTTTAAAGGATCTGGAGTGGGGTTAACTGGATCAGCATTTATTTTTAAATATTAATTGTCAGTTTACAGAGTTACATGATTTTACTTTTTTAACACAGTTTTGGCTTAACTTCAATTGATTTTCAATTATTTCCTGCTCTTTCACAGCCCAATTAAACCAAGTATGTGGGTGGACTGAAACTAATTTATGGGGTACTTTCTGAGATAGGCTGATCCTGAGAAGATAAATTTGGGTTGGAGGTGGTTGGACAATTGATTGGGAAGTCATTGTTTGCATTTTGGGTGTAAGTAAGTCAAAGTGGTGCAAAATCTAGGTAGTATTCCTACCTCCTAGGGAAGGGGCTGAAACAGCAATTGTGCAAACACAGTGGCATAAAACCATTTTTTTGGATGTTTTGGATTGGTTCACAAAATAATCCATGTGATTTTGTGTCACAACTTTTGGAGTAGGCCACAATTTGTGCCCCACTCCATTGTGTAGATCACAAAATAGAAAAGGAATATGGTTTTCATGGATGAAACAGATGATTTAATTTTGTGAAGGGGCACAGGATGTAAGATTGGAATGGTTCTCAAGAGTGAAACAGATGGTGTCATTTTGTGCAAGGCACAGGATGTAAAATTAGAGGAAGTTCAGTTGTGGGACTTTATTTTTTTAATTGAATTTATTAAAGCTTTAGCTGCCATTACCTCACAATGATAGATTTGATTGTGTGATATTAGGCTGATTGACCACAAATGATCAGGTTAATCATTGCACACAGATCTTAATCAGTTACACGCCGTATTATCACTGGTCATCATTATATTAATAGATATGGCAGTTATACGCCGTGTAATTGCTAGTTTATTATAATAGCTGTAACAATTATACGCTGTATTATCATTTGGTTATCACTTAATCAAGTATAGTTATTATACACTGTGTAATTGTTAGTTTATTATGATAGATGTAACAATTATACGCTGTATTATCACTGATTGTCCCAATGTGATGTGATTATACACCATATATTGCTTGCTTTATTATAATTGATGTAACTATTATACGCCGTACAAATGCTAGCTAATATAATGAATATCACTGATTACACGGTGTGTAATCACTAAATCATCAATTGTATATCACCTATTCTACCCTACTGGATGTTGTATCAAATCAGCCCCACACAGCCTGATGGACTTATATGTTCATATCAAACAAGTGATAAACAAATGGCTAAGAAATACCAAGTTTGGATCAGTATTACACGGCGGATAATCCTTCAAGTCACTAATGGATCAAGTCTGCTATTATACAGCGTATAATCCCTAATTTGACTTGTTGTATTAATAAGCAGAAGGTTTGCCAACCAGAAAAGGATCACTGATTAAACCCTGCAAATGGAATAACAGAATTCTACCTTTCAATGTAGGAGGGCTGAACAGGGACAATTTCTAAGCATCAACTAAATACAGCATAGTTTCCCAGCACAATAATAGGCGTGTAAGATACAGCCAATCAGTAAATGACAGTAGGCTAGCTCAAGAAGAGCGTAGGCTGTAGCTGAAGTGCCATGGACGCCTGCTAAGGCCAGTAGCATATCACGTGTCAAGGACAGCCAATCAGGATGGGTATAGCCAGCAAAGATGGACCTATTGTAAAGGTAGCCACCAAGAACTGTCTGAAAGGACAAGAACAAGGGTTATTGCAGTATATATTGATATAGACACCTGAAAGGATAACAACAAGTTCATAGTTACACCTGGATAGATTGCAGCTGCTGGCTAGATTTTGCTCCATTATCAATAAACATAATTATATTCAAAGTTCTATTCTATTGTAATCTTTAGTGCTCTTGCATAGGATTAGGTAGAGTACATTGGCAAGGCTAACATCTATCTGTGGCTTTGAACATACCAGCAATATCACAAGTTGCTCAACAGATTGTACCACAGTTTGCTTTAGATAATTATATCTAAACACCAATCAAAATATTATAAATATTTTCTTTAATTGAAAGTAATAGCTTACATACTTATGATTGGACACAACACAAAACCACACAAGATTCTGCTTGGTCACATCACAATTCATGCAGATTTGTTTTGTAACTTTAGGAGCAGGGCACAAAATGTGGTAGTTGAAATTGTGTACTGCTCCCTAAAAACACAAAGCCAATCAGCATGAATGGTGATGTGACATGAAGGTCACAAAATGAATTGTGCTCAACTGACAAAGTCACAAAACCAATTGTGTCAATCAAAGCTTGGTCACAAAACCAATTGTGTAGATTTTGGTGCCTGTCCCAACCCTACTACCTCCTATGCTATGTATTTTTATCCAAATACAACTAAAGGTTGACTTTATTTTAACTTAGTTTAATAAGCAGCAGTTATCAAATCTTTTGAGATAAACAAGATTTACTCGGCCTAGAACAAAATCAGAATTGATGGATGTGTTGTAACTGTGCTGTTTTAGCAGAGTTATATGGGGAAAATATTTAGAAGATAGATAATAATCTTTATTGCAAGATAGTTATTATATAGCTATTGTGAATCAATGGATAGAAGGAACATGATTGGTGATCACATGGCTGGATGGAAGAGGGGGTGGCTTGATCCTGATAATGAGTCAAGCGCCAAATTGAGGTATCCACCATGAAGGATCATCATCTGTTCATGTTGATGGATTTGATAATTCAAGTTGACTTCCTAGTCTGGCTTTGGGTGACAAGGTAATCAGATTTCAGGTCACAAATCCACTTGGTTGGAACCTTGCTGGCGGGTTGAGCCTGCGGTTTTGACACACACACACCCCCGGCTGAAGGTTGGCCTCCTCTGGGGGCAGGTTGTTAGGGAGGCCTTCAGGAGCCCAGGTGCCATATTGAACCAGTTGTTGTTTGGTGGCAGGCAGGGCGGTTTCTTGTTATTTCTGTCTTGCTTTGCAGGGTTGTAGGTGGTCGTGGTGTAAGGTCTTGTCTTGCTTGCGTTTCCCAAGCCCTTGCACAAGGTAAGTGTTATTGTTGTTTACCTTTAGAATGATTGCTGGCCCAACTTTTTCTGGTTGTAGTTTGCTTTTGTCAACATTCATGACTCATACTTTGTCCCCAACTTCATGTCTCTGGCAGATGGGAACAAAGGTCTTTTGTAAGCTTTCCTTTTCTTTGGCTGCTTGTTTGCTGTTGGCCTCTATTACTTGAGGATCTGAGTAAGGGGGGACTTGACTTGGAATTTCCAGTTTGGGTCCTGTCAATGCTTGAATAATATTTGGCTGTGTGCCGTATACCAGTTCAAACAGGCCTTTTCCGGTGGATCTGTTCACTTGGGTTTGGCACACAAGTAATTCAGTTGGTAGCAGCTTATACCAGTCTTCAGGTCTCCCAGCGGTGAGTTTGGCTAGGGCTTGCACAAGGCTACCATTAAGCCGCTCTACGCGTCCATTGGCCTGTGGATGATATGGTGTTGTGACAGTGTGTTTGACCCCATTCTTAGTGAGGTACACATTGGTGTCTTTGGAGGTCAATTCTTTGCCTCTATTGGTTATCAGGAGTTCTGGCTTTCCAAACCTGCTGATTATTTCCTTGCCAATGAATCATCGGATGTTGTTACTGGTGTGTGTTTTCACCGCTTGGGCTACTGGCCACCTTGTTGCAAAATCAATGGCTGTGATGATGTATTTTTTGTTGTTGTGCTTTCCTGGCATGGGGCCCACAATGTCAAGAGCCCATACTTTGAACGGTAGTTGGGTTTGAATGGGGAGTACAGACTTAGGCAGGTTTTTGCTTTTGGCAAACTTTTTGCAGACCTTGCACTGTTCTAACACTTCCTGGACATCACAGTATAAGGTTGGCCACCAGGCTTTATGTTTTAGGAATTTGTATAGATTTTGGCTCTTAGTATGTCCAAGATCCCTGTGGTAGCAAAGAATGGTATTGACTTGTTGATGTGTGGGGATGTAGGGAATGGTTGTGCCATCCAACATTTTTCTGTGAAGAGTCCCATATACGTCAGCAAAGAGGTGTTCATTCTTGATGACCGTTTCTTTGGTGATATTGGTTGTGCCTACAGGGAACCCTTTGTCTTTTGTACAGAGCACTAGGAGAGGCCAGTCTGGGTCAAGCCCATTCTCTCCCCTTGAAGCGCAGACATACAGACGGGACAGGGCGTCTGCCATGGCAAGCTTGGCCCTGGGTTTATACTGGATGAGCATATTAAACCTTTCTAAGATTTCCATCCACTGCGCTTGGCGGCGTGACAGGTTTGTTTGTGTCTTGAAGTAGATGAGCAACTTATGATTGGTTAGTGCTGTGAATTCTTCCTGCCGTTCCAGGTAACAGCGCCATTTGACTAGGCAGTGTATGATGGCCAACAGTTCTTTGTTGTGGATTGGGTATCAACACTTGCCATCTGTCAGTTTGCGCAACTTGTAGGCTATGGGCAGGAAGTCACCATCACTATTCTTAATTTGTAGTACTCCCCCAATGGATGCATCTGAGGCGTTGGTTTCCATCTGGTATTCTCCATCTTGTTTGGGGTATTGTAAGATGGGAGCTGTTGTGAGCTTTTCTTTGAGGCGTCTAAAACAGAGGTCACGTTGGGGGGTCCATACAAATTTAGACTTGGCGCCTGTTATGGCAGACAAGGGGGCGGTCAAGACGCCACAGTCGGGTATGAAGCATTGTACATAGGCCACCATTCCCAAGAAGGTGCGGAGTTCTGATTTGTCTTTGGGAGGTGGCATTTTTCAGATGGCTTGTATCTTCTGACTGTTGGGTTTGATGCTGTCTTTTGAGACTATGTATCCCAAGAAGGGTAGTTGCTCTTGGAAGAACTGGCATTTAGAGGGCTTGGCCAACAGTTTGTGCCGTGCCAGGGTCGCAAAGACTTTCTCCAGGTCTTTGTGGTGCTGTTCCACCAAGGGGCTGTAGACAATAATATTGTCCAGGTACACTAGGGCGTGTTTGCCTATGCGTGGCGCAAACACTTTGTTCATGAAGGTTACAAAGGTGGACAGGGCATTGGTCATGCCAAAGTTGAGTACCACGCATTTTCAGGAACCGTACTTGGTGCAGAAGGCTGTTTTGGGATGTCTTCCTCCTTGATACAAATCTGATTGTAGCCTGCAGTTAGATCAATCTTGGAGAAGACAGTGGCTCCTCCCAAGGCGTTGAAGAGGTCGTCAATCAATGGCAGTGGGTAACAATTCTTAATGGTGACTTTGTTCAAGGTGTGGTAGTCTGTGACCAGGCGCAGGGTGCCATCCTCCTTGGTCACAAATAATACAGCAGCCCCAAAGGGAGATTGTGAGGGGCAGATAAGTCCTTTTTCCAGTGCCTCCTTGAGATAGGCGCGCAGGGTGTTGTCCTTGTTTGGGGTCAGCCTGTAAATGGGGTGTGCCTTGGGTACAGCCCCCTTGAGTTAGATAGAGTGTTGGATGTGTTTCTCAGGGGGTAGCCCAGGTAACGCCTCCTTGAAGATTTCTGGGTGACAGGCCACAATGTCGCAATCTTGCGGTGTGGAGGTGTCCTGGTGGTCCTTGAAGTGTATGATTTCATACTGGCAGGAGTCCCAGTCAATTGCTTTCAGGTTTTCCTTCTCGTTCAAAGTCTCCGTGATGCGTACAAAGACGTGGTCTCGTAGGAGTTGGTCTACAGAGTCCGGGTAGATTTGGTGGTTGACACCTTCACACTTGATGGTCAACACTGAGGTTGCCCAGTCCACGTGGGGGTTGTTTTATCCGTATCCAGTCCAGCCCCAGTACAATGTCAAACTTAGGGAAGTCAATGGCAGGACCTTGGATGGTGGAGTGGAGGTTCTCAAGCATGACAGAGAAGGGGGCAGTTTCCTCTGTCACAGCAATGTGGTGTTCATCAGCCAGGACCACGTTTTTAATCTGCAAAGGATTAGTGGTCAGCTTGAATTTGTTCACAAAGCTGCTGTTGACTAAAGTTCAATCTGCGCCTGAGTCCAATAGTGCTGAGCCTGTGTAACTGCAAAAGCGGAAAGGATAAGACATCAATTTATTGGGATGTCTGGTGATGGTGTATAGTACCAGGTCTTCCAAGGGCACTTGGATCATTGGGCATTGGTCCACGTCCTTGGGTCAGTATTTATTGTTGGGTAAGTCAGGAGTTGCATGGGGAGAGCTTGGCTTGCTTAGTGCTCTTCCCGGGCTTTTCCCTCATCTTGGTTGCCTTGGGTGGCAGTGACACAGAAATGGGTACAATTTGACTGGCCATTATTTCCATTCCCATTCCCATTTGAACCCGTGGGTTTGTGGTTGTTGTTGTTGCCATTGCCTCCAGGAGGTGGTTGAGAGGAGCACCCGCTTGGATGGGAGTCCTTGGGCCTTTCTTGTTTCCCAGTCTGTGCCTTGTGTAGAGCGTTGGATGTTTGTTCCGCTTTTTCCGCTTCACAGTACAGGCTTTGCAGGTTGATAACCTGGTCCAGGTTCACATGTCTCATCACGTGTGACTTGAGAGCGTTGTAGTACATGAGGTGTGTTGCTGGGGTGTCAAATGCCATGTCAGATGGGGCACAGAGACAGAGTTCCTTGTAGTTGTGGGTGAGTTCTTTAATGGTGCCTGTCTGGGTCAGATTCTTTACTTGGCGTATGATCATGAGCGCCATATCCTTAAGCATGAATCTCGCCAAGAAGTCCTGTTTGAAGGTGTCCCAGTTCTTGTCAGTGTGCTTTTTGTGCCACTTGTCACACCAGGTGCCAGCATCATGGGTCAGGCAAATGGAAATCTCTGCAATCCAAAATTGCTGAGGGCATTCCATCTGAACCAGCTTGCTTTGGGTGGACTGGATCCATGCGGCAGCATTGTCTTTGTTGGCCCCTGCAAAGGGCTCCAAGGCGGTGCTGCAAAGTCTTTGTGCAACATAGGCGGGCATGGTGGTTTTTTCAGCTGGTTGTGGCATCAAGGAAGGTGCCTGAAAGAACCCTTGGGCGGACAGGGCGTTGAAGGCGGGTAGCGGGATCACCGTGTTTTGGTAGAGAAAAAAACTGTAAGAGAGGGGGCTAGACTAACAAAGTCTGGCTCTCATCCTGGTGGGACCAACCACCAGGATGCCATCCAGTGCAAGACTGGGATAGCTGCTCAAAGGGGCCTCCCAAAGGAGACCAGATGTGAAAGGGGAGGGAAGTATGCATCCAAAGCCATGACCATGGCTCCAGTAAGTAACTATAGAGAGCAATCCCAAGTGAAAGGGGCCTCTGTATTTGACTCAGGGTTTTGGCGCAAGGGGGAAGGATTGACCAAGTCAGAAGAAGGAGTATCAGTAGTCACAGATTCCAAAGGTGGCAACAACTCTTCAAGATGAGAAGACAACCAAGAAAACAACCCATAGGATCCCAGTTTGAAGGGAATCTGGGTGAGATGCTCAATTACATTTGTAAAATGACTAGGAATAAATTCAGAAGATTGAGAAATCAAGGAAAGTTTGCTCCAAAAGACTGGGTTTGAGGACCAGAACAAGAGGGAAATGGGCACCAGTACCACATAACCATCTTGTACCAAGGTGACAACATGATTCCAGCGGGTACCCTTCTTTTTCTAAGACTACTGGGCAGACGGACCAGGTGCACAGGTAAATAATAAGAAATGATCCAAATTATTACTCGGAACAATTCCCAACAGAAATGACGGGCAGGCGGGCAGTCGGGCAGGTGGGCCAGGGAAGGCAGTTGGCGGGGACAATTAAGTGCTCGGGTAAATAACAGGGAATGGTCTAAGTTATTGTTCTTGGAACAATTTCCAACAAAAAACAACGGGCAGACGGGCAGGCGGGCCAGAGAAAGCAGGAGGCAGGAACAACAGCGGGAGTTGGGATAAATACCTTTATTGTTAAACAAACTTTAAAATACAAAAGATTTGCAAAGTCAGGAGTTTATTCAACAATTGGAATTGGTAAGCAAGGGACCTGACGGCCCATGCTTCCATTTTATGCAAAGGGGGGGGTGATAGGACAGGAGGGGTTATGAAAGAGGCAATTGGAGTGCAATCTAAAGGGGAGCCTATTAAAGAGTACTAGCCAATCTTATCTTGGTTTGAGACCCAGAAAATAGGGGCCGCGGGGCTGGATGTAAGACTCAGCCCCTTTATTAGTTAGGAGCCTTCCAAGGACTCAGGGTGCGCATTTCCCCTAATGCCTTCCTCTGACGTCTCCACCGGAGAGCTCCGGAACCCAATTGTTTTGGGCCGGGGGACTCCCGGGCCGGAGGAATTAGTTACCTGGGACACCTCTGGTTGCGGGTTTTGGTACTCAATTTCCCTGGGCCGCAGATTTGACCTTTCCAACTTCATGTGGCCCGCATTTTTTTGTTGGTTTGCTAATTGTTTCAGGACCGGGCAACACCAGGACAACAAGCAACCAACCGAATTAATGTCTCTTCCGCAATTGGAGGGGACTCCAAAGGGGAAATGAGAACTTCAGCCGGGAAGGCCAACACAAAGCGTTTGTCTACCATGTGAGCCAAGTCCTCCAGGTTTTGAAGGGGTTTTGTCTGTACGCAGGCCACCTTTTTTGATGGTCTGGGAAATACATCCCAATCTAGGGCCAAAGGTGGACCACGGAACTTTACAGAAACCATCAGGTATCTCGGTACCAGGAGTATACAGAGTCCAGTTGGGCAGGAGGCCAGACATAATTCTGTCGAGGATTTGTTGGCCGCGGTGTGTGCGGGCAACAGGCGGAATTTTTCAAGATAAGGTAGGATGGAGAGCCTACCTGTGCTACCAATGTTGTAACTGTGCTGTTTTAGCAGAGTTACACGGGAAAAATATTTAGAAGATAGATAATAATCTTTATTGCAAGATAGTTATTATATAGCTACTGTGAATCAATGGATAGCAGGAACATGATTGGTGATCACACGGCTGGATGGAAGAGGGGGTGGCTTGATCCTGATAATGAGTCAAGCGCCAAATTGAGGTATCCACCATGAAGGATCATCATCTGTTCATGTTGATGGATTTGGTAATTCGAGTTGACTTCCTAGTCTGGCTTCGGGTGACCGGGTAATCGGATTGCGGGTCACAAACCCACTTGGTTGGAACCTTGCTGGCGGGTTGAGCCTGCGGTTTTGACAGATGCATAGTAATCAGCAATAGATTTGGATTGTTTTTATTGTATTCTAGGCTTTTTTGAGTTTTTTATCACGCCATATTTGAAAACTACTGTAGCAAGATTGAAAAAATATTTAATCAACATAATGTAAAGTTTAAATCATCTGTAATAGATAGCTATTTAATAGTTGTTTATTTTGAAATTCTTGATATAAAAATCTATACCAAAATCGAATTATTATGTCATAAAACGGAATGTCCTTTTGCAAAGAGATATCATGCTAAATTCCCTGATGTCAAACTTTAGGGTGCATCGCGAGATTCGATATTTAATTTTGGTAGTCACGTTAGATTGATGGGTAGCCTAAATTGTGAATCCATCCAGATGTGGCGCTCTTTTTGCCAGCAAGTGTAAATTTCAACAGTCTAAACCAAGGACGACATGTCTTTGCTGAAGCATTTCTTTTCTAAAACAAAGTATCGGATATCCCAAGGCGCGCATATTGGTATTACTTATTTCGTTTTGTGGTTGCTCAGTCGGCAAGGGCATCAATTTTCTTGACGCTTGCTTCGAGCAGAACGTTTTTTTTTACTTGGAAGATGCTGGTTGTCTTTGATATTTTACTTCCATGCTTTCTTATTATTTCATTTGCATTTTATTTAAAGCATTTTAGTTGGTTATGTTTTAAAATAGTTAGATAGAACTATTTCTCACTTCTGTATGCAGCGTGGAATCTTGATGAGTATCTGAACTGGCGGCGGGAGATGCCACTTATCAAGTTCAGTCATGATCGCGTCCAAACCGAAACAGGGACTTATGGTTGTCTTGATGACTGGCTAGTGGGCTCCGATTCCGACATTGGCGGGAAGTCAACAGCTTCTCTGGAGCTTACCCCTGAAGGAACAGGTATGTTCCACGGAAATATATCCCAGCACCTGTTGGACCACTTGGAAGTCAAAGTGCATGGCTATGCCGCAATCAAATCGAAATTCCTCAACAAGACGTTTTTAAGTGAAGAGCTCTGGGATACTTCAGACTTTCGTTACCTTGCCCTCAGGCTCCGTGGGAGTGATGGGAAAAATGGTGCTCCTCCTCCTAGGCGCTTCTCCGTGAATATAAAAACGGATGGCTTTGTACCAACTGATCTTTTTCAGCATCGACTCTTCCTTAATCGCCCTGGCTCCTGGGAAACGGTTCTAGTAACAAATATACTGGACGATCAACTGAATATTGATTTTAGATTCCCTTTCAAGACTTTGTTTTGACCAACGAGGGCCGGGTGGTACCGAGGCAAATGTATATGAATCGGCAAAAGATTGCATCTATTGGTATCGCCCTTCTGGACAATCAAGTTGGCCCATTCCGCCTGGAGATCGAATGGATTAAGGCATTCAATACCGATTTCACTGATGCTGACGTTGATCAAGTTCCATACAAGTATTTAAAAGACCCGAGCACTCTATCCTCAGTCTAGAATGTCATCATATGTCTGGCATCTATAAGGCTTAAGTTTTGTTATTTCCCAGAAAGAAATAGGTGTTTACTCTAACTGCATGGTTTACTTTACTCAAAATAAAACTATCCTATAAACGAGAATTAGTATCATGTAAGCTATACATTTTGAAAATAATACTGAGGTAAATACCACTTATTATATTAATTGTACCTCTTGCTAATTAATTCATAAAATATTTTGCCAATAAAGCCCCACAAATAATAACTCCATTGTTCTGAGAAGCAAATGCTATTATTCTACTTCTAAAATATATTTGAAATTGTTATTTATATCAATATACATCCAAGCTATCTTAAATCTTAAGATAACTTTAAACAGCTAAAATTAAAAAGATAATATGAACTTTTCCTGATAAAACGATTAATTACTATAGTATCAGTTTTTTATTTGGTCTCCATAAAGCCCATATTTGTAACTTTGATGAAGTGAGAAAAGTTAGAAGCTAGATAGATGTATTGCTCTGAGGAAAATTATTATGTATCATATGGTAGTGATAATATGGCCGACCTGAGTTCTCATCTTGAGAGGCTCTATTACTAACAAAAACTGACCTAGAATCTATCTTATCAGGTAATATGACCTTTTACTTAATCATGGTAAATAGTACGCCTTAGATGCTATATTAGTCTCTGGGTTATTCAGGCTTAGCCAAGTAGTACTGGGGTTGTTTTTAGCTGCCTTTTCAGAGGGTTGACCCTGTGGCTTTAAATTCATCAATTAAATATATCCCCTAAGCTAGCTCTTAAACGCTGTCAAGGTTTATATTAAAAATGCACCCCAATTTTTTTTAAAAAATACAACCCAAGCTGTTCAGTTGAGAAATAAAGACCAGGATGTAAAGATAATTAAAATAATTGTTTAGTTTAGCTTTGGTACCAATAAATATTAATCTGAACTTAATTTTTTAACAAGTCTTTGATGTGTCACAACATCTTTGATTAAACCTTTTTGGGGAATTAACACCCCAAGTAGATCACCAAGTGGCTCACCAAATGGTTCACCAACCAGCCAGTAAACTGGTGGCACCATTATCAGTCAACCATCTATTACAGGTATCACCTAATCCAGATCCTAAATGGAACACAACATAAGCAAGGCTCATGGCCTAAGAGGAACATTACTCAGATAAGCCCCATGACCCCCATGACGTACTTGGAAGGTATGTGGCTTGTCAGGATACCTTATATTATTCTATATTCATATCCAATAAAGTATCATTCTCTTCTTAAATCTTCCCCTTATCTTGTTTAATATACTTCCCAGAAGTATATACACGACAGTGGTAGCACAGGTAGGTTATCCATACCTACCCAACTCAAAGGAAAATTTCCTTCTAAGAATAAGACCCAAGCAAGGGTACTCTCTAATAGCTGGAGAGACTACAAAGAAGGACAAGACATTCCTGCAGGCCTTGTTATCTACAACAACGTCCTTGTACCCACTGAACAGTACAACACTCTCAAAGCCCACAGACTGTTATCCTCAACGCCAACCATGACAGGGCCACAGCAGCCTGAAATACCTAATATTGTATTCCAGCGCCTGTGTACAGCTAAAATTGGCGCTTTTGCAGGACTACATCAGGAAAACGCCTCTCTCTGGATCAACAGTACACAGAGTAAGTTTGAGCAAGTGGACTACCCCCAAAGACTCTGGGTCAGTGAGATTGCTCTTTGCGTCACGGGAACCACCTCACGTTTTGTAAGCAAGTGGCTAAACCAGCACCCCAACCAGAAGGAAAATTAGGAAGTATTCAAAGATGCATTCCTCAAAAGGTCTCTATGAAGGATTCCAATGTGGTGATTATGACAGAACTCCAAACCTTCAAGATGACAGGAACAATTGAGGAGTACATTGCTGCATATGAAGACCTATGTGACTGCGCACCCAACACCATCAACTTTGATGAACCTGGACCACATTTGGACTTCTATAATGGCCTTCTCACACACATTAGACGTCAGTTTGACATGACCCACTGCAAGAACCATGAAGACATGTTCTTGGAGGGAAACCACACAGCTCAAAAATCTGACAATCTACATGTAACCAACAAGCACAAGGAGAGTCCTACAGCCAATAAGGATCCTCGGCTTAATAAGCAGAACAACTGAGCTAACAACACCCATCCTCAAACTGGAAATCACACTGCACAAGCCAACCAGGCAAGCACCAAAGATTCTAACAAGCAGGGAAAAGCTCAGGGAAGTGCTTAGCCAAGATACACTCCCCAACCTACAAGACTTGTACAGGGACCAAGATGTGGATTCAATCACCATGATCCAATTACCCTCCAGGAACCCTCTACTGTTTGCCGCCCAAACTGGAAATAAACTCCTCACTTACCCTTTCTGTTTTTGCAGATATCAGGGCACCACACTATTCAACACTGGAGCAGATCAATCTTTTGTTGACAAGAAATTTGCTGACATCATAAAACTACCTATCACCCAAAGCAGTATCAGGAGAGTCATCATGGTGGATAACAGAAGCATACCAGTCACTCAAGAGGCAAAATCCTTTCCGCACCCAAATTGGAGACATGCAAACCATGCTCAGTGGGCCCATCATACCAATCCACAAGTACAATGTTATACTTGGCCTGGATTGGATGAGGAAAACTAAACCCCACATTGACTGAGATAGTGCTATCCTCACTATACAACAGGGAGAGGTGCATCACCATGTTTATCCAACTCATCTTGATACGCTTATGAGGGACCATGTATTTGTGAAAATCATGGAAACAGACAAGTAAACTGACCCTAGCAAAATCAATTGTAGCACCTGCACATACAAGGTTATCCACTTTAAGAATATGGAAACTTGACATGAAAAGGACCACATCTGAGACCAGCTAGTTAACAAGTTCCTCTCTTTTTTCCAAGAAGCAAAACCAGGATTACCACCTGACCATGACATACAACACAAAATCAACCCCAAAGGGAGTTTATATAAGGCACAACCTATCTACTGCCTCTCACCACAAGACAATGACACCCTAAAAGCCTACCTTGATGAAGCGCTCAAGAAAGGACTCATATAACCATCAAAGTCACCTTTTGGTGCCGCTGTCTTCTTTGTGGCAAAGAAAGACAGAGGACTCCACCTGGTCACCAACTACAGAGCGCTCAACAAGGTCAAAATTAAGAACATATATTCCCTGCCCCTAATTGACAACCTTTTTGACGCCCTGGGGGCCCCAAATCTTCATAAAAATTGATTTGAGAGCAGGTTACCACCAAATTTGCGTGAAACCTGAAGACATTCCAAAGACTGCATTCAGAACCAAGTACAGATTGTTTGAGTGTGTTGTCCTCAACTTTGTTATGACAAACACTCCCAGTATCTTTATGACCTTTATGAACAAAAATTTCAAAGAACACATTGAAAAACAAGCAATTATCTACCTGGATAACATCATCATTTACAGTCCCAACCTGGAACAACACTGGAAAGACATCCGCCTGATCCTCTGCACCCTTTAAGAGAACCAATTGATTGCCAAACCATCAAAGTGTGAGTTTTTCTTGGCAAAACTCCCATTCCTTGGTCACATTATCAGTAAGGACGGAATCAAACCAGATCCAGACAAGATACACAATTAATCAAAATTCCATCCACAAGGAATAAGAGCAAACTCTACACCTTCCTTGAAATGGTAGCCTATGTAAGAAGATTCATTACTGAATGGGGTGCCCTAACAGCCCCCCGCCTGCCATCACAGGCAAGATAACCAAGTTTATCTGGACACCGCTACAAGACCAACACTTCTGCCAACTAAAGTAATGCATGGTCACTGCCCCTATCCTTCAATACCTGAATTGTGAGGGAATCTATGAGCTAGAAACTGATGCTTCTGATTACGCCATAGGAGGAGTCCTCTGTATCTAAATGGTAGAAAAATACTTCCTCCCCATGGCATATGAGTCAAGGAAGCTATCTGATGGCAAATAAAGCTACCCCATACACAACAAGGAGTTTTAGCCATCATACACTGCCTCATGAAGCGGCAATGCTATCTGGAAGGGGCCCAGACGTTCAAGGTACTCACTGAACACACATTGCTGATATTCTTCAAAAAACAACAACACTTGTCAAGGAGACAAGCAAAATGGATGCATCTCATACAGAGATACCCCATGCAAATTGAATATAAGCCAGGAAAAGAAATGCTTACTGCAGATGCCCTGTCAAGGCTATACAGCAAACACGTCTTCTGCGCTGATGGCAACCCCAAATGGCCCATGTTAATTATGGGGAATCTCCAGGAAGGTTTCCCACCTGACACACCAATGGACATCCAATAGAAGGTCCTTAAGAACAAACATCTGTTCAAAAACGTATATGGTATGCTACACCAAATGCTTCCAAATGGTGACACTGTACCCTACGTCCCATCAACTCAAAAGATTGACACAATCCTCCGATATCACAGAGACCTTGGACACACCCATAGCAGAAACTTGCATGAATACCTCAAGACACGCTACTGGTGGCCCAACATGCTAGATGATATCAGAGAGATACTGGAACAATGTGAAGTCTGTGAGAAGTACGCCTGAACCAAAACACACCCAAGCCAGTAGTACCTGTGTCCATCACACAGCCCTTCAAGGTATGGTCACTGGATATTTTGGGACCAATTCCTGGTGAAAACAAGGGCAAGAAGTACATCATAACAGCTATCAACTATTCAACCAGGTGGTTTGTGGCGCAAGCCACCAAAGAACACAAAGGCAATGATGTGAGATGATTCATTGGAAAAAAAATCATAGCCAAGTTTGGGAAACCTGACCTCCTGATCACAGATGGAGGCACCAAACTTAAAGCCATTGACACCAATATTCACCTTGCCAAGAATGGAATAAAACACATCACAGCCAGCCCATATCACCCTCAAGCAAATGTGAAAATAGAACAACTAAACAGGGCACTTGTAGAAGCCCTCAGTAAGTTATCTGCTAACAATCCAAAGTCCTGAGTTATCATGCTCCCAACAGCACTCATGGTCTGCAACACACAAGTCAACCACAATACAGGCAAAAGTTTTTATGAGCTTGTCTATGGACAAAAGCCTGCTCTCGTTAGTACAACTGTAGGTCCATGATTACCTCTTCCCAAAAAGGTGCCAGACAACAGTGACCCCAATATACAAGCGCTAGAAAAGACCAAGAGGAAATGGAACACCAAAGAGTCAAAAGAGAAGCAATCCCTCTACAACAAGAAAGATTCCAAGCCAGGGACAAAATCTGGGTTGTCAACCACAATCAGCATAAGTTGAATCCAGGACTGCGGGGACCAGGCATAGTCATGTAAGTCAAGCCCAACAATACCTACCTAATCAAGGGAATTAGAGCTCAAACTGAACTGAAGCTCATGCACCATAACCAACTCCACCTGTGTAAAGCAAGAACGGCCCAACACAGTTCCAGACTCCCTGTCTCCAATGCCAAACTGGACTAATACCAAGCTTGTATCCCCAACACTCTTAAGAAAGTTCCCAAGGCTCCGCCTTCCAGCACCCCAGGGGGAGATGTTGCAACATCTTCAATTACTCCCTCTTGGGGAATTAACGCCCTAAGTAGATCACCAAGTGGCTCACTGAATGATTCATCAACCAGCCAATAAACTGGTGGCACCATTATCAGTCAACAATCTATTACAGGTATCATCTAATCCAGATCCTAAATGGAACACAACATAAGCAAGCCTCATGGCTTAAGAGGAACATTACTCAGATAAGCCCCATGACCCCCATGACGTACTTGGAAGGTATGTGGCTTGTCATGATACCATATATTATTCTATATTAATATTCAATACAGTTTCATTCTCTTCTTAAATCTTCCCCTTATCTTGTTTAATATACTTCCCAGAAGTATATACACAACAGATGATATATTAACCCAATCCTTATTCTATCATCTATCCTCAAACTTATTTAATTCCTGTAGTATTTTCTTTAAAAAGATCTATGCTATTTCAAGTGTATAAATAAGATGATCTATATCTGAATATAACTATTTGAAACTTTCAAAAACTTCTTATGGCTGATTAAACCTTATTAAATTATATATAGAGCCACTAATTGACCTAAGGGTCACCTGGGGCTTAAACCTAAGCTACCCAAAAAGATAATTTAACAAGATACATATATTTAAGATAAATAAGATACCAGAAAACTTCAAGTGCAGAAAAAGCAAAGAAATGCATCCAGTGAAACAACTGGATTCAGATGATAACATTTGACTTCAGAGGTAGCATTCAATAAACTGCTATAACTTGAGAGCATGGAAAAACTTTTATGTGAAACCATTTACTCAAAAGCTGCATTTGATATTTGTTGGCACATGATTTACCTGCTCTAAAATACTCTGTAAGAGTGCAGATAAAGGTCTTCTTCATTCAAGCAGAAGTTCAGCCCACTAGCTATATCAGTTACAAGAAATGTTTTTAAAGTAACTTAAAAACCAATCAAATTCATCTTTACTTTTTGCCTATAAAATTAAAAAACACTATAGAATTTTGATATATGGGATGTTATATTTTATCAGAAGTCCTTATAAATCAAACTTGGTGTGATTAATAAATATGAGGTCAGCTAACTGACTTGATTATACGTTTTCAGGATCATTACTTGAATAAACCTTGATTTAATTCATCCTTCTTTATCAGGGAACCAACATTGGGCAGCTGGCCCATTGTTTTTTGGGAAAACACAGGCCAAGCTCATCACAAGATTGGCGCTAACTTAATAAGGTAGGACATCAATTTTCCCACCCAGGACCACAGGCCAGCGGCCAGGAGTATAGTGTCAATCACCCCAGTGAGAGTGATGTACACTATCCCAAATAACTTGTTTGTGTGGTCCAGGGGAATTTGAACACAGACAAAGGCATTGGCTTAGGGGTGATTGTCAGCTCCATATCCAACTGGTACACAGAAAGGGTGTTGCGCTTTTTGCATTACAGTGCTACAATCATTATATATTATAGGGCACAGGACATTTTCTTGAATAGAGTCATATATGAGGATATGAGTAGTATTGTATTAGAAGAGCCAGGATAAAATGGAAACATGATTATTGTCTGAAAATGGCTTCTGATCATGCAGAAGTACTTAAAGATTAAGATAAGGGTCAAGCAGATTAAAAGATTATTTTATTGTAATTGGTTAATTCTTCTTATACCTTCTCAAAGATCAATCCCTGGGCTGCTAGAAATGTCTTCTAAGACATTCTAACATGTCCCTAATTTGTGTAATCTGTAATCTAGGGTTGACACTTATCACACGACAACCAATAGAATAATTTCATTTTCACACAGCACAGGTGGCCCTTGCTGGTGTGGAATAGTTTAACCACTTCAGGATCACTTCCTACTATCCTGAATATAATCCAGGTTCAATGCTTAATAATATAAATAACATGGGAATTCAAGATTATGGGTAATTGAACCCAGCGCCTCTGCGCTTGATGCAAAAGTAGAGCAGCGCTTTAGCGCCACAATATTTGCAAGGCGGCACTTGCAATAATTTTCTGTTGGCGCAGCGGCGCCTGACATATAATTAGTTTGACACCCAAATCAATTGTTAGGCGGCGCCTGTAGCTTTTCAAGTGGCGCAGCAGCAAATCATGTATCAACTAAGCACTTTAGTGGTGCTTATCATTGGCTGGTTAGATGTGGTTCAGGTCAGCATACTACTGCTGGTCCAATATACATGTATTTTATACTACCAATTTATGGTGTTTAGCTGCTATAATTCATATCCATAGGCTCTATAATAATTGGCATCATTGATTTTATACTGCTGATTTATGGAGTTGGTTGTTGAAACCCTAATCTATGAGCTCCTTAATAATTAGCATCATTGTTTGGTCAAAATTTCCAACACTGGGAATTTTATCTATCTCATAATAGATAGGGCACAGTTACGTGTCAAGGGACTTGTCTATTGTATATGGTCAACTCTTTTGTTTGGGTCAAGGGATCTTGCTCTATTATCTTTTCAAAGGCAAAGTTGTTGTATTCATAATTTAAAGGGTACACCATAAAGTGAATGTGACAAAATGGGGCACCTTGTGGACAATAATCTGCGGGCAGGCTGGCTGAAAGGAATCAAAATGAGTTGATAAAGAGCAAATATAAAATAGGGCAGCAATTGTTATAATGTGGTTAGTGTAAACTAGCCATTACCAACGTCAATATTACTCATCAATTAGACTCTAGTGCAAAGGATTGAATTGCCCTGTAGTTTGGATGAACAACTAGTCTGGTTGACCAAAGGGTCACAACTTCAGAGGGTTAATTAGTCCATCAAACAATCATACCAATTGATGGGCTGAGAGCCAATATAATCTGAGGTGAAGTCTGATCAGAGGATCAGTGGCTTAAGCTTAATCACAAATCCCCTATATAACTCTTCCCTTGTATTATTAAATAAAAGATTGATATTAAATTACTATAAATTTATTATACACACTAAGTAGATAATCATTCTAGCTTAGTCTTTAGTAATACATAGACCGTAATCAAGTTAAGCAAAAAGCAACTATCACTACACTATAGCCAAGGTTACAACATTTGGTACTCACTCAGAATGCAAAAGCCCAATGAATCTTGTTGCCCTGCTGGGGATTTGTCTTTTTCCCAGGGAAGGAATGGAGACAATCTTCTCCATGCTTTCCTCTGCCATTTGCAAGACAACCCTGATGGGCTCTTTATGGAGATCAACCACCTTGCTGGTACAAGAGATGGCCTCCTCAGCAAATTTGTTGTGTTTGATCAATGCATGACTGACATGAGACATCCCTGCCAAATTGAGGACCACTCCACCTTGCACCTGGACGTTCCAGTTCCACTAAAAGTGGATGGGAATGCAGATCCTACCCAGCAGAAGCTGGAGCAGGCTATAGGCAGCATGGACCGCGGTGCTTACCAAAACAGGGAAGCTCACAAGAAATTGGCAGTATTGTCATAATATGGCACTACTGCCAAAGAGAAATTTAGGAACTTCACTGGGATCACTCCCAAACAGCTTTGGTTGCAGATGAAAACAATCAAACAAGCAAAGGAGTACTTACATAGCTTTGCTCATCCCGCAATTTGCCACAACCCTATTTATTTGGGGTATCAACTCTCTTATATCACAACAGGGAAACTTGATCAATAACCAACAGGTATTCCTTTGATGCCTGTACAACAAGCTCATAGGTTCTATGTCCAACATCAGCCATCAGATTAATAGTTTGGCTGGTCATCAGAACTACACTGCTACTTGGTCCAAACAGCTTAAAGAACGCCTAACCAATTATGTGGCCACAATGCTTGGGACTATGCTAGAGAACAAAGGGCTGGACAACAATTGGCTCTGCACGGTAACCCATCACATCAAGGGAGAAGAAGCCACCTTTTGCTATCTATGCAGTGAAGTCAAGTTGCTCTGTTGTTCAGTGAGAATGATTGAGGATGGCCTTCTATGGAACCTAACAAGGAAACCACTGCCATTGTCCAGCAGGACATGGTGGAGCTATCCAAGCACATCAGCAAGATTGACAAAGGCCTTCAACAATCCCTCTCTGATTGTAGCCATTTTTACATGGAACTTCCTAAGCTTGTAAAGCGTATTGACCACAACCACAATCACACAGAAGAGAACCACAACAACCTGGAAAGATTAGGTAATAGCCAACAGGTTGCAAATAAAAAGAACATTCTGTTGTTCAAAAGACAGGAATCACACATTGAGAAGTCTGAAAAGAAATTACACGTAGCCAATTGGACAATTAAGGATCTGGCTTGAGAGGTACAATTGCAACACAGAAATATCCAGCTGTTACAAGGCCAGGTGAAGCAACTAATCCAGACGTACTCACACCAGACAGGGTTGGAGCTGGAGCCACAGGTCACTTCCAGAAGAGGCCAAAGTGTCCTCTCTAACAACAGTCAGGCGCTGTCTGAAGAACGTTGCTCTTTTTATAGCTATGAGAGCAACAAAGACAATATAGACCAAACCATGCAGAAGGTCTACATGGCCAAACCAGTACTGGACAGTAGCAAGACACCTTTACCTGGGGCCACAGCCTCAACATCTTGGACTAGCAACAATGCAAGAGACGCAGCATCTGAGGCACAATTCTGTGCCTCAAACCTGAGGAATACTTCACCTCTGCCCAGAAGCAGCTACAACTTTAGTACTTCTTCTGTGATTCAGAACTTAAAACCAAAAATTCTCCTGAAGTTTGATAAGAAGTCCAACGTTTACATGCTATTTTTCTTATAAAACAATTTGATGTATGGTGTGGACAATGTCATGAAGAACACAACTATCTTTAACTGTCTAGATTTGGAAACACAAACAATAATTATGCCAAGACTACCAGAGCAGGGATGGACCTACAAGAATGTGCCCAGAGCCCTGATTGCAGGATTTGGCAGTGAGGAAGCCCTTTTCTGATTCAAGATGGAATTCACAGAAGGGAAGATCAAGAAAGGTGAAACTCTCATGGAGTTTTCAGAACGCTTCTACTTGGAGGCTCAGACCCTTGTCTCTACGGGAGCTGCTACTTTTGTGGACATGAAAGGAGCTCACCTAAATTATGTACACCCTAATTGCAAGTTATCTATTGCACTTAAATCTGGTATATATGGTGCTCAAACGGTTCCAGAGCTGATGCACCACTTGGGGTCATTTAAAGAGCAGCTTTAGGTTCCCTTCCCAGATTATAAGAAGTCCACCTCCTTTTCTGCAAGTGAATTTAAGAGCAAGAGCTTGGAGAATGATCTCTTAAAGAAACCAGCACACAGTCCCATGCCTTCAACCAACAACTCTTCTAATAACCACACTTGCTACAAGTGTGGGCAATTAGGGCATCTCTCTTGGGATTTCAAGCAACCCAAGGCCAATGTCTGTCACTTGGGCCACAAAGGAAGCAAAGACAATGAGCATACAGAAGAAGAAGAGGAAGGAGAAGAAGATAGCAAGGAGCCAAAAAACTGCTAAGCAGTCAGGTTGAGGAGAAAACCCTGACTGCCAGCAGTAATCACCCCTCTCTAACTATTGGTCCCAATCCCAACATTACAGACCAGGACAGCTGCTTGCTGGATCAAGAAGTCTTTCCCAAAAGATACTTGCCCAACAAGGAAGAAATAAATGAAGACTTGCTACATTGGGTATTAGCTGCCAACACAGTTACTAGAAAGCAGGTGATTTGTACAGAAAGTCTGCATTCCCAAGAGGCTGTTGAAACCGTCTCTATACCTTATGCTAAGCAACGTTCTTTGACATACACTGAAGTCACCCACAAAAGCAACAGTGTTAAAAATTTGTCTCACTTATTGAGATCAGTTCAAATCTCCACAAACTTGGATACCTTAAAATCTCTGAAGCCCAAGTTAACAACTGCACTAGAGTCATTTCTCTCTCAATTCAAAGGTTTAGACATTCATAAGGTTACCAAAATTACATCTCCCAACTACAGAGAAAGATATGACTGCACTTATATCAAGCTAGTAGTCCACAAGCTCAGGGTAAGAGCAATTTTGGACTCTGTAGCCCCAGAAACATTGTGTCAACCAGATTAGTGAAGAAGCTGAAGCTTGTACATGACCTGGACTATAAAAAGTAGTTTGGTACTTCAGGCCCTGACAGAACAAAGGCATTGGGTGCCTATTCCTCCTTACCACTGCGCTTTGGGAAGTTGGTGGTGACTGCACCAGCAATAGCGTTGCGTAATAAAAGATATGAATTTTTGATTAGTACAAGTTTCATGGCTACATACAGAACTATTGTCAACCACCAGGACAGCACTTTCAGCATTATTGGCCATTCTGTGCCTATTTTATATCACAGTGATGAACCAATGGACCTTTCTACCAAGAAAATACAATATATTGATATGGAGTATGCCAATGGGGACATGCCAATAGCGTACAATTTGCAACAACACAAAATAAAGATGCTGCCGCTGGCTACAAAGGAGTACAAAGGGATTCCATTGTATTCCTCCAGTGATTTTTGATACTAAGCAGGTCTTGAGTGATACACAACACATGCCTGTGTCTCAGCTTTCAAAAAGGGTTGCACAGTGAAGTGGCAGGACTCCATAATGGGATAAAGCTAGAACCTTGGATTCTACAAGGCATTGTCATGCCTTTGTTGGAAGAAATCCTTATACTCCTGGGATATCTTTCCAATAGAAAACTGAAGGTGAAGAAACATCAGCTTCTGGGCTACATAAAACTATAAGAGAATTCCAGCCTAACAGATGTCACCCCTTTTGGAAAATTTAGCAAGTTTGCACTACCTTGCAATCAGCCTAGCGTTCTGTTGCTAATCCCGTGCAAATCCCTCAATGGACTAACAGAAAATCAGAAGGACCAAGCCTTACGCCTTTTTGAAAAGTACAGGGACGTCTTTGCAGAGCACAACCACAACCTAGGGAAGGCCCTAGGAGTCAAATATGTATTGGATACACAAGGACTGCCCCTATATGCTCTAGGCCAATAAGACACAGCCTGGCTAACCAAGCCATTGTTAACAAGGAGCTACAAAAACTGCTCTCTTCTGGCCTTTTGATTCCCAGAAAGAGTCTTTGGTCTTTGACACTGTTAATTGTAAAGAAGAAGGACAGAACCAATTGTGTAGTAATGAACTACTGCAAGCTGAATTTAGTCACAAACATGGATTCCTATCCCTTGCCGCACATTGATGATACATTGGATAAACTGGGGGCGCAAAATACTTTAGCACAATGGATCTGATCAGTGGCTACTGGAAGATTGACCTTCTAGTAGTAGACCAGGAAAAGTGCGCTATTATAAAAAAGCAAGGTCTTTTTCAGCCAACTAGAATGTTGCAAGGACTTGCAAACGCTCCCAAAAAGTTCTAGTGAGCCATGAATACTGTAATGGGAGACCTTAAGCTGACTTGTGTACTGGTCTACCTTGATGACATTAATGTCTTTTCCCAGACTTTTGGCCAGCATTTTAAATACTTAGAGGCAGTGTTACAATGCCTTGTTGCAGCTAACCTCAAGCTGAAGCCAAGAAAGTGTAACTTTTTTAAGGAGCATCTGGAATTTCTTGACTGTACCATCAGCAAAGATGGCCTACAACCAGTCCCCAATAAAGTTGAAGCCATCATGCACATACAAACACCTACCAACAAAAGAGATGTTCAAGTGTTTCTAGTAATGATTGATTACTACAGAAGTTTTATATCAAACTTTGCAGGTCTAGGAGGTCCAATTTTCTACTTGTTGAAGAATGAAGTTGAATTTTCATGGACAGCAGGATGCCAGAAAGCCTTTGAGGACTTAAAAGCCACTCTAATATCAGAGCCAGTGCTCTTGTACCCTAACTTCAATTTTCCCTTCATTGTGCACACAGACACTAGCCTGACAGCAATTGATGCTGTCCTCTCTCAGCTGAACAATAACAACCAAGATCACCCCTTGGGATACTGCTCTTGTACACTTAATAGCAATGAACAAAGTTATACGGTTACAGAAAGGGATTGCCTGGCAGTTATCTATGCTTTTCAACAATTCAGAGTATACCTCCATGTTTTGTTCTGAGTGCGGCACAGATACGCAACAGGAAATCCTAACCTCAGGATTGGATTTGTACTAAGTCTTGGTTAGATGACAGGGAAGGCAAATGCGTTTACCTTGCGGCCCTGGATGAATATTCTCTACTAG
Organism: Entomophthora muscae; assembly: GCA_014839935.2. Taxonomy (NCBI): domain Eukaryota; kingdom Fungi; phylum Entomophthoromycota; class Entomophthoromycetes; order Entomophthorales; family Entomophthoraceae; genus Entomophthora; species Entomophthora muscae. Next base: position 235,613 of record QTSX02000758.1, on the reverse strand, counting down.
GCGTGGCTAGAGAGAGGCGCGGAAGTACAGAAGACACAAAGACAAAAATGTGAATAGAAATTAATTTTATTGGTAGAATAGGAAATAAATTATATAGTGGTTAAGAATACCACAAAACACTACCAGGATGGTAGGATCAGTCACCACAAGCATGAGTGGGGCAAGTGAGTTGCGTAGAGTCAGGAAACCAAACAATCATATTTCCTGATGCGGAAACCAGTTCATTTTGAAGGTCAAAAGCAAAAGCAAGATATTTTTCTTTAAAATGGCCCACCAAAGGCAAAATCAAAATGCAGTGAATGCTGTTATTCACAACATTGCCCCCCTCTAGATTGGCCTTAGGGGGGTGATACTTGCAGAGGAACTTGGCATGTACGCAAGCAAAAGGACAACCACTGGAAAGGAGCTTTATAGTGTACTCAGATCCCTGTTTGAAAGTCACTTCTAAAGAACCAATCCACAGGGAGTCCAGCTTATGCGCGCGCCCACCCACACGGTGTTGGTAGTACAGGACATGATCACAACATCAAACTCAGGCAAGGGCGAGCGCCCAGCGTTGTCAGGAGAGAGCTCGAGCACCTTAGTCTTATATGCGGAAGTGTAGGCAGTGGCCTGTATATCAATGATGCAGTTGACTAAGTCTTTGATGTGGTTGTCAGGGTTCATGGCCTTATCAGAGGAGAGTAGGGGAACCCCCAAGAGCAACAGAGTGGTGGGTTCACACCCATACAACATGGCAAAGGGGGGAATACCCTGTGATCCAATGCCTGCTCAGACAATAGGCAAAGAGTGCAGCAGGTAAGTATAGATCCCAATTGGCAGCATCAGAGTAGGTGAGTTTTCTCATGATAGAAACTAGTGTCAAGTTGGCACGCTCAACTGCCCCATTAGTGAAAGGATTGTAGGGGGCAGAGAAAGACTGGTGAGTTCCTAGAGCTTCAACAACAGAGGTTACAAGTTTGGCATTGAAGTTGGTTCCGTTGTCTGATAACAGCACTTGAGGGCAGCCATGGCGGTATAAAACATCTTGAAGCAGGAAGGCAGCAGTAGTCTTAGCAGTGATGTCTTTAGTAGGGCGAGCTTCTACCCACTTGCTGAAGTGGTCAACGGCAATCAGGATAAAGCGGCATTCAGAGCGTGAACGGGGGAGAGGGCCTACAGCATCAATGCTAACTGTATGAAAAGCGTGTTGAGGGGGAACCAATTTGAATTTGTGAGAAGCAGCTTGGGGCCTCTGGAGTTGGCATTCATGGCAACTAGCTATGACATCTGGGATCAACAGGCAAAGATTCTCCCAGAAGTAATTCTTCTGAAGCCAGTCAAAGGTCTTGGCAATGCCTCCATGACCAGTTTCTTTATAAGCTTGCAACACTAAGGAGAGGCAAAGTCTGGGGCGCACGTATGGCAGGTATTGACCCCACACCTTCTTGAAGAGTTGGTTATTGTGTATGAGGGTGTCTTCAGACAATTTGGCCAGGGCAAGTCAAACCTCTTCTGTCTCACTTTCCCAGGAAGAAGGGTAGCCAATTAGCTTGTACAGGCGGTCTGCCTCAGCAGGATGTAGGGCAAGGATGGGCATTTGGGTTAACCCATCAGCGTTCTGATGATGAATCCCGGGGCAATGGAGTACAGTGAAGTTGTAACCTTGCAGGCGGAGGGCCCATCTGGCTAAGCGTCCTTCAGGCTCCTTAAGTTGTTGTAATCATTTGAGCAAAGTGTGGTCAGTGACAACAGTAGAATGGGTATCATACATGTAGTGGAGGAATTGTTTGACTGCATGCAGCACAGCAAGGCACTCCTTCTCTGTAACACTATAATTCTTTTCATGCTTACTTAGCACACAGGAAGTATAGGCTACAGGGTGGACCACACCTTCATCGTTGAGCTGAGCCAAGATAGCCCCAATAGCAAGGTCACTAGCATCAGTGTACAAGATGCATTCCTTATTGTAATTGGGGTACACTAAAATGGGCGCTTCTTTGAGTTTCTGCTTTAGAGTCTCAAAGGCTTGCTGTTGGCTGGCGGTCCATTCAAAAGGAACATTACGCAACAGTTAGACCAGAGGTTTGCTAGTATCAGCAAAATCAGGAATGAATTGTCTATAGTAACCCATCATGCCCAGAAAGACTTGTAATTCTTGTAGGTTGGTGGGCAGAAGCATTTTTTCAATGGCTTCAACCTTCTTGGTCATTGGACAAATTCCCGTTTGGGTTACTTCATGGCCCAGAAATTCAAGGCGTTCTTTGAAGAAAGCACACTTAGAGGGCTTTAACTTGAGGCCAGCTTCTCAGATCTTTATGAACACCTCTTTAAGATGGGCTAGGTGATCAGTGAAAGTTGCGCTGAAGGCTGTTATATCATCTAGATAGACTAAGACACACAACAACTTCAAGTCACGGAGGATGGAATCCATGGCCCTCTGGAAGGTGGCTGGGGCATTGCAGAGCTCTTGCAGCATGCAGGTAGGTTCAAACAGTCCTTCTGATGTGATGAGTGCAGCCTTCTGACGGTCTTCAGGAGAGAGGTCAACTTGCCAGTAACCAGACGCCAAATCCATGGCAGAGAAAAACTTAGAACCCCCAAGGCGTTGAAGAGCATCATCAATGCGCGGTAAGAGATAGGAATCTTTCTTGGTTAGAGAATTCAACCTTTTTTAGTCCAATACAATCCAGTGGCCCCCATCCTTTTTCTTTAAGATGAGCAGAGGAGAAGCCCAGGGACTTTGAGAGGGAGCTAACAGTCCAGCGTCCAGCAGTTGTTTGAGCTCCTTAGAAACCTGCGCATCTTCCACTTGGCTGCGGCAATATGGCTTGGCACAAAAGGGGGGAGCATCTCCTGTGTCAATCTGATGAATCAAACCTTTGGCCAGCCCATAATCAGTGATATCTTTAGCAAAGATTTCTGAGAATTGGTCTAGTAAATCAAGCACCTCTTTCTGTTGAACCAGGGACAACTGAGGGAAGACTTGGGCAGTGAACAGAGATAGGACTTGAGGCTCGTCTTCTGGTAGGTTAAAGTATTGAAACGTTCCAAAAGGGTGAAGGGACAAGACGTCGGGGGCATGTAACAACTTTCCGTAACTAAAAACCTATCCTCTGGATACGGTCATAGGAAGTGCAGTAAGGTTGGCAACTAGTAATTGAACAGGATCCTTGTGGGATACGTTCAGAATTCCAGGACAAAGGTAAGGCTTGTTACGCCCCAGCAAAGGAGGGGAGTACAGCTCTAAGAAAGTCCGTTCAGGTAGTTCATATGATATCTGGGAGTCTATGATGGCCTGAGAACATGGAGGGATGGTGACAGCAGACATGGCCATGAGGGGAATTCCCTCAGTTGCAGGACAAGCCATGGGAGGACACTTCATGTTGGATGAATGGGTTTGGTATTTTAGGGTGAAAACTCCAGTGGAGTACTCCAAAGTGCATGTCTTCAAACGTTTACCAGGAACTTTGATTGGCTCCTCAAAGATCAGAGGGACTTTGTATCCTAGGATAGAAAGATACCCATCCTTTAGGTTGATGATCCCATTATATTCCCAAAGGAACTGGGTACCAACCAAAAGGTCGTAGCTCTCATTTTCTAGAACAACAGCTGGCGCAGCCAACAGGAGCTTACCAAATTGCATTGGCAAGGCAGAGTAAGCGCCAATGGCACAAGTAATGGAGAGACCAGCAGTACCATAGGATTGATGGTAGTTGAGGTTGGGGGCCAGCTTAAGTTTCTTCACTAGTTTAGAAGAAACAACAATTGACAGGAGATCTGGTGTCAAGGACGGCTTTGATTTTTACTTTCTGAATAGATATCTCTACCTGGGTGGTGGTGTGTCCAAAGGGTGGTAGAACAGCCAAGATATCCTGCGCCTCAGCTAATTCCTTGTCCCATTTCTCAATCATGCATCTTAGTCCTGGGAACTCCTTATATACGGTTTGGAGAGGGAGTGATACAGATACATTCTTGAAAACGGCATCTGCAACTTCAGCGGCTTCCTCTGATGATTCCACTAATACAGGGGACCGTTTTGCCTGAGTAAGATAGGGGCAGGAGACAACTGCTTTGGCCTCAGACAAGGGCTTGGTGGTAGTTGTAGTCTTCCCAGATTGTAGCTTGTAGGGAACTGCAATAGTCTCTGGGATGGCAAGAACAGAATACCTGTATGCATCAGGGTCTTTAACATCAGATTCATCCACATCAGAATCATCAGAAATGTCATGGAACAGAAGGAGGATAGGAGGAGCCTTATCATCAGCAGGCTCAGAGTCAGTAGCAGGAAGAGGTATAGAAGGAGACTGAGAAGAATTGTCAACCAAGAGCATCTCCGCCTCTAGGTTGACTGTTCTTTTCCCGACTGATCCTTGGGATCAGCTCCCTCAACTTGCAGATTGGTGCAAACGCGAGAGTGGTGGCCTATCTGACTGCAGTTGTGGCAACCCTGACGTTGAGGAGGCTTTTGTGAGTTCATAGTGAGGATACAAGGGCCCCAAGAAGAAGAGCCAGAGTTGGAAGCGGCACAACTCTCCCAAACAACTGCCCCAGAATGGGTAAGATGCATATCTTTTAGCAGTGTCTTTATACTTTTCATGGAGGACAGCATAGGCTTGTGGGCTTTGAAATTAAGACACAGGAGTTGATTTACCTTGAGGGCCTGGGCGCAGGTCATATATGCTTCATGTGCTATCAATTGTCTGCTTGTTATTAACTGTTGTCTCTCCATGTAAAATCTGTCTGTGAATTCAGCTAACATCTCTTTGGGCTTGAAAGATATGTGCATGAAGCATCCTTTTTCATCTCCAGGCTAAGATCATCACCAAATTTGTCAATCAGGAGCTGTTTCATGTCTTCCCAGGTCTCAATGGTGGGTAGCTCTGGCACAACTACTTCTTGACAGGTTGGGTGTAGACAGGTTAGAATGTGTTCCTTCTTAACCTCATCTGATGCTCGTCTTGAGGCAGTCTCATAAATAGTTAAGAAAGCTGCAATAGTTGAGGTTTTGGAATCAAAGACTTGCTTAAAATTAGGCTTGAAGTGTGCCTCAGGAGCTGGACCACCATTACTGCTATTGAGTACATTTATGCGCAGGGAGAACTCAGCTTCAGATTCAGAGGGGGGTTGTCTAGCCCATAGTTGTCAAACACTTTCTTCAAGGGTTGTCAGAGTCTCAGTAGTTCTGGCACCCTATAGAGTTAGCTAGAGAGGTCTGTTGTTCAGTAACATCTAGGCGTTGTCCTTGGGTAGTGACAACAGTGGAGAGCTCAGCCAGCCGCAAAGTAAGGGATGGCCCCACTGACAGACAGGGGGCAAATCTGTTGCTTACCAAATTGATCAGCTCACTCATCTCCTGTACATCCCTGTCCAACTCAGTCTGGTCTTGTTTCAAATGGTCCACCTCATTAGCTAGGGCAATCAACTCTCTAGCACAGTGGATTTGAGGAGCCCCCGCCAAACCAGGACAACAGCCATCTTCCTCGTTAACCCCAAGTGGGCTAGCAGCAGACATCACTACCTGACGTAAATCAGCAACTTCTTGCTGTAGTTAAGCAACCTGAGCAGTCAGCCCAAGAACCTGGGGGTCAGGTTGAGGCATCTCAGTAGGACGTCCTTGGCTACGAGTGGAAGCGCGTAATTCCTGGATGGCCTCCCAGATCCTCTGTTCCCTGTCTTCCAGATCATCAGCAGGAGGAGAAGGCGGAACATCAGGTTTAGGAGTAGACAGCTCATTCACCTGACTCTGAAGTTTGGCTATAGCAGCAGCAGTGGTAGCTCTCTCTTGATCAAACTCTGCACTGAGCTCATTTAGACCTTGGGCAGCAAGGTCAGCTACCTGTTGCAATTGCTCAAAGGAATAGACACTGAATGCATTGAGCTGTTGCACTAGGCGTTCAAAGTTGGAGAGATAAGCGTTTAGGGTGGAGTCTACTTGAGTGCGCCAGGGTTGTTCTAACTGGTGAAACTCATGTAACTGCTCCCTAACGTATTCAGGGATAGACTGGCGCATTTTCTTGATAGAATTGACTAAACGTGTTTGAGAGGTGACCAAATCACGCTGATTGTCAGATATCAGGGAGGACAGGGAATGAAGCCATTGTTGGTAGGCAGCAAATTGGTCCCAATGATGGGTAACAGCTGCTTGTAGAGACAAGATCTCTTGAACGTGGAGTCCCAACACCATCTGGTGGTGGGCCAAGGCAGGCTGTACAAAGGATGACAGCAGGTGTTCAGCGGAGCCAGCCGCTGAGAGGAGATGTTGTGGAAACTGAGGGGCCACAATTAACTCATAGTATTTGACACGGCTAAACTGTAACTGAAGGCAAGGGATGGCCCTGTCCTGGGCTATCCCAAGGGCTACTGCCATGACTTGATCTAAGTCAGGGGTACCCATGGGGTAAGCAGCTAGGCGGGGACCATTCCCAAGGTTCAGTACAGTAGGGACAATAGGCAGGTTGGCGATGTCTTCCTCAATAGGAGGGCTGGCAATTTCAGGCGAGGTTGACTCCCAAATAGGCGGAGGCAAGGGACCTGAAAATGTAGATGCAAAAGGGGTAACCAAGGGGCTTACAGCCCCTGTAGTGATCACCATTTTTGTTGTGTTCTGAGGCGCGGCACAGATACAAAACGGGGAATCCTAACCTTATGATTGGATTCATACTAAGTCTTGGTTAGATGACAGGGAAGGCAAATGTGTTTACCTTGCGGCCCTGGATGAATATTCTCTACTAGGCGTGGCTAGAGAGAGGCGCGGAAGTACAGAAGACACATAGACAAAAATGTGAATAGAACTTAATTTTATTGGTAGAATAGGAAATGGATTATATAGTGATTAGGAATACCACAAAACACTACCAGGACAGTAGGATCACTTGCCACAAGCATGAGTGGGGCAAGTGAGTTGCGTAGAGTCAGGAAACCAAACAATCATATTTCCTGATGCAGAAACCAGTTCATTTTGAGGGTCAAAAGCAAAAGCAAGAGATTTGTCTTCAAAATGGCCCACCAAAGGCAAAATCAAAACGTGGTGAATGCTGTTATTTAAGACACTCTACAGAGCACACTTTACAGCGGTAACTGATAATGCCTCACTTAAATGGTTGAAGACCCTGAAAGACACTGAAGGACGTCTGGTACAATAGGCTATTAAGCTACAGGCCTACAGCTACAAAATAATCCATTGTTTTGGCGCTATGCATCAGAACACAGACTGCATTTCACGTCTCCATACCATAGCCTTGGTTTCCTCAGCAGTATATGAGCTTTACAATAAGTTGATGTTGAAGCCCTCTATGTGGGGGGAGGAGCCACTAAAGATTCAGAAAACTCTGAAAACTCTTGCGCTGGACACTTGTGTTAAGAATAATCAGCTTCTTAAACCATATAAAAGAAAATGGTTACCCTATATCCAACCATCCTTACACACTGATGCAGTGGAATCTGCACATTGTAATGTAGGCCACAGTGGTATCCATAAGACTTTCAATCTCCTACAGTAACATTGCTATTGGGAAGGGATGCACTCTGATGTAGCATAAACGCTAGCTGCTTGCCACAATTGTAATATAGAACAGCCTAAGGTCTTGCGCTACCAGAATCAACTGATCAGACCTGGGGTTGCATTTCATACAGTAGCAATTGATGTAGTTAGACAATTGCCCATCAAAACAAGCAAGAAAAAATTTGGGATAGTAGCCATGGATCAACTGACAAAGTGGGTGGAAACTAGAGCTATTCCAAATCAGTCTGCTCAAACCACAGCCAAGTCTGTACTTGAGAATATTCTCTATAAGCATGGTTGACAGTTACTCTCTGTTGTGGCTGGTCATTATATCTTACATCTGGTTTCTTTACTTGTTTGGGACAATTAAACCATAATAACAGAGAAAACTCTGTTGCCGTAATGTCTAGTTTAGTGGGGGATGTCAGGGACCCACTTGGCAGGGAACAAGTTCCCTAATTGGTGGGCCAAGGCCCCTAAGTTAAGTACTGCTATTACCAAGCCAAGGGGAGCCGTGACCATTGCAAGGAGTCCTAGGTGTCCCAAGTAGGCAAATCTTCCAAACATAGGGCTGAACCAACCAAGTATGTAGTATCCCACCACATACGCCAAGAGGTAGAAGATGGCGTAAGGTCTAACTAAAGCAGGTTTGGCAGGAGGTGGAGTGAACAAACAACTGTATTGGAATTTACGTCCCCAGTGGCCAGAGGGGTACTTGAACCATCCATGGGTGAGGGATTCTTTTTGATGGGCGTCATCTAGAGAAGAGTTGTACCAGTCAGTTGTAGGTGTTGGGTTTTCCAAGGTTGACACCACCAACAAGAAAAAGACTAGAACCAAGAACAGGAATAGACTTCCTCTCATGTCTTCAAAAATAGGTTTATCAGAAGGTAAAGGAGTAGCAGGTATAGGATAAAGTCTTTATTGTTGGAACAACTAAGTTTGATAAAGTTGTTACACTTAAATAGCCTCAAAATAGAGGCTGGGAAATTTAAGAGGATAAAAGGGGAGATGACAAGGATTTACCAACAATTGGCATGAATATCATGGCTGAAATTAATACCTGGAATAGATGGGCATTGATTTTGGCCTGTATATGTAAGATAAACCTTATTTTTACAGAGAAAGAAACAAAGCAAACCACAAGATCTTGATAATTTAAGCAGGTCTCATAAGGAAGATGCAGTAATTTCAAGAGTGGAGCCTTAATTTCATCTTCTAGCAGATCTGTGGCTGTCAGGATGATCCAAAGCAGCCAATCAGCGGCCAAGCGGTAAGTGACATTATCATTTAACTTGATAGCCTTTTTGTACTTGATTTGAAGTGCAAAAGCAAAAATTGACACAATAGAGTGATTATAAATAGTTAAAGTAAGCTGACTAGTTGTGTTTTGACTAACAATCAGTGTTTCTTGCAGGTTCTGGGTTTGATTCCTGTTCCCATCAACAATATCAAACAAACTAGTGTCTACAACTTGGTGGCTGGGTTGTTGTGTTTTTGATGTGTAATTACTGTTGTCAATAATATTAAGGGAGTCAGGGAAGGAATCCCTGACAGGGGAAATGTAGTAATGCAATTAGTGTAAACTAGCCATTACTGACGCCAATATCACTCATCAATTAGACTCTAGTGCAAATGATTAAATTGCCCTGTAGTTTGGATGAACAACTAGTCTGGTTGACTAACAGGTCACAACTTCAGAGAGTTGATTAGCCCATCAAACAATCATACCAATTGATGGGCTGAGAGCTAATATAATCTGAGGTGAAGTATGATCAGAGGATCAATGGCTTAAGATTAATCACAAATCCCCTATATAACTCCTCCCTTGTATTATTAAATAAAAGATTGATATTCCATTAACTATACATTTATTATACACACTAAGTAGATAATCATTCTAGCTTAGTCTTTAGTAATACATAGGTTGTAATCAAGTTAAGCAAATAGCAATTATCACTACACTATAGTCAAGGTTACAACAGTAATTAAAGAAACTAATATCTCATAAAATTTTATTTAAAAACAACAATAAAGTCTTAGAGCAGGGTCTAAGGGTGTATGTAGTACCCTGCCACTAAACTGTACATCTTTCAATGTGGGGCTTATCATAGGATTGGGAAATATGAGGTCAGGTAGCCAGGACGCCTGGGTTTTAGAGCAGCAAAATGGCACTATTGCTGAGATTTTGTTTATTGGCTGGATCCTCAGAAAGGATTGCTTGGATATTCTGTTATTGAGTTGTAGTAATGAGGGCAGCCTTCAGGTCCACATTTTTCTCAGGTGGTGAATATTGATTGGCCACTAAGATAGGCTTCAAACTCATCAAGCTAATGGTAGGAATTACTTTGCCTCTATTAGGCAATTTATTTTGCCTTTAATTAGGTGCTGTGGTTTCAATATTTTACTGGTGTCTTCATCCTGGGAAATGTTTGCAGCTTTAGCTTGAGGGGACTCAGTCCCAAAAAAATGCGGGCGGATAGCCTTCTAGTCCTTGGGCCTGGAAGCCTACAAGTAGTCAGGATCAGGGTTCAAACCTGATCTTGGACCCAGGTTTTAAGAGAAAGAAAAATTTCAATCCTGACATTCCTCTTAAATTCTGTGATAGAGTATTCTGTACTTCTTAAAAAGTTTTAATATAATCTATAAGAAATGGCTTTGATGTCTTAACTGTGCTGTTATAGCAGAGTTACAAGAGGGAAAATAGTTGTAGACTAGATAATATTATTTATTTAGAGATAGTTTTTATATAGCTGTTGTGAATCATAGATAATAGGAACATAACTGTGTTGATCACAGTTGGATGGTGAAGTAGGTGGCTTGATTCTGTTAACGAGTTGAGCACTAAATTGAGTTGTCCAGTGTATGGGATCATCATTTGGTTGTATTGCTATTTCTGGGAATTTGAGTTGACTTCCTTGTTTGGCTACAGGTTACTGGAAAGTTGGGTTGTAGGTCACAAACCTGCTTAGTCAGAACTTTGTTGGTAGGTTGAGCCTGAAGTTTGACATTTATTACCTGAACGTCAACTGAGTTAATTAGGATGAAGATAAGAGAAACAAGTGAGGTGTAATAAACTGTTGCCTTCTTGGGGCCCTCTACTGTTAAAATTTGGCTAATAATCTACTAGTACAAAGAACAGTGAAAAGAAGCAATATGTCAAGTTAGTAATTATGTGAGTATGTCTTTAAGTTGCCAAGTAAAAAGGTGGTGGTAAAGGTTGGGCTTTTTAGGAGCAAAGACAAAACATGACTGACAGTTTCAAAGTAAAACAGTAATATGATTTTATGGGGGTTGGTTTCTACAAGCATTAATTATGCCTTTTTAATAGGTTTTTGTGTGTTGATCTTGTTGAGCAACTTTTGATATTGCTGGTATGTTCAAAGCTACAGATAGATGTTAGCCTTGCCAATGTACTCTACCTAATCCTGTGCAAGAGCACTACAGACTGCAATAGAGTAGAACTTTGAAGATAATTATGTTTATTGAAACTGGAGTACAATCTAGCCAGTGGCTGCAATCTATCCAGGTGTAACTATGAACTTGTTGTTATCCTTTCAGGCGTCTGTATCAATATATACTGCAACAACCCTTGTTCTTGTCCTTTCAGACAGTTCTTGGTGGCCACCTTTGAAATAGGTCTATCTTGGCTGGCTACACCCATCCTGATTGGCTGTCCTTGGCACGTGATATGCTACTGGCCTTAGCAGGTGCCCATGGCACTTCAGCTACAGCCTACGCTCTTCTTGAGCTAGCCTACTGTCATTTATTGATTGGCTGTATCTTACACACCTATTATTGCGCTGGGAAACTATGCTGTATTTAGTTGATGCTTAGAAATTGTCCCTGTTCAGCCCTCCTACATTGGAAGGTAGAATTCCGGTATTCCATTTGCAGGGTTTAATCAGTGATCCTTTTCTGGTTGGCAAACCTTCTGCTTATTAATGCAACAAGTCAAATTAGGGATTATACGCCTTATAATAGCAGACTTGATCCATTAGTGACTTGAAGGATTATCCGCCGTGTAATACTGACCCAAACCAATAGGGAACCTGATTATACGCTGTGTAATACTGATCCAAACTCGGTATTTCTTAGCCATTTGTATATCACTTGTTTGATATGAACATATAAGTCCATCAGGCTGTGTGGGGCTGATTTGATACAACATCCAGTAGGGTAGAATAGGTGATATACAATTGATGATTTAGTGATTACACGCCGTGTAATCAATGATATTCATTATATTAGCTAATGTTTATACGGCATATAATAGTTACATCAATTATAATAAAGCAAGAAATTTACAGTGTATAATCACATCACATTGGGACAATCAGTGATAATACGGCGTGTAATTGTTAAATCTATTATAATAAACTAACAATTACACAGCGTATAATAACTACACTTGATTAAGTGATAACCAAATGATAATACAGTGTATAGTTGTTACATCTATTATAATAAACTAGCAATTACACAGCGTATAACTGCCATATCTATTAATATAATGATGACCAGTGATAATACGGCGTGTAATTGATTAAGATCTGCGTGCAATGATTAACCTGATTATTTGTGGTCAATCAGCAATATCTCACAGATCTTAACACATCAATTGAAGTTTTCTAAAAGGTTCAGGGTGTCTGAAGCCAATCTTTGGAGTCCCATAACATATGAAATACTGTAATTCATAGCAACTGTGTCCTAAAAAAAAGTGTATGGAAGAGGGCATACCAATTGCTTGTGCAGGAGAATCTCAGCATGTGATTCTCTGGGAGTTCTCTAGTAAGAGTACAAATCCAACACCCAAAGATAAGATAAGCCAAATAAATTATAAATTATGAAAAACTGTCTGCAACTCCAACTAAGTATGGAGCAATCTATAGATTTTTAAAAGTTATACCAAAAACAAAAATAGTAAAACTTGTCTAGGATCTATTAAATACACAACATTATTATATAGTCTTCTTGTAACTTCAACTCCCTAGGTTACAATGCATCATAGACATACTGTTACCTTCTTTATGATTAAGGTATTATAGTATTGTTGGTGTTTATTATTATTAATATTATCATAATAAGTAAGATATGACACTAATGTTTGTTCTAAGTTTAGGCATTATTGTATTCCTAATACTAAGAGTATCAGCTGTTTCTCTTTTAATTTAATTAGTGGTATTTTATCTGGCATCATTTTTTATGTCATTATTTCTCAGCAAGCATAAGATAGAGAATACATAACATCAGAAATGTTTGTTAGTGGGAAAACAGGTAATAATATTTTTGGGATGAAGGATTATAGAACAAAAAAAGTGGTAAAACAGATAGGAGGATTTTTGGATATGCAGGTCAAATCATTTATGAAAGTGTGGATTTCCCTCAAGAACAGCTTTTACAGTTCACTTGTGGCTTTTTAAGGTGTCTCTAACATTTTTCAGAATAAAATCATATTTAATAGTAAAGTGGGTACTTAGAGTGTTCTCAGATAATTATATCTCACCTGAATTGCCATAGTAAGAGAAAAATAAGGAAGCCATTATCCAGATAAATTGGGTAAAAATTTAAGCTGTATATAACTAACATATTAAGCTTTGAAGATTACACAAAACCATAATCTGATACTGATATTTCTCCTAACAAGCCAATTCACTCCTTGGTTTTAAAACCGTCAAAAACTATTGATTAGCCAATGATATTCTTTGGGGTTTCCATCTCTTCCTCCATTCATAAACCCCAAATAGAATCCTCACTCAAGATACTAATAAAGGTGGTAAACTTGATATTAGGATTGATTTGAATAAACTAAAGGTAGCTGTGACAAATCCAGGAAATTCAGCTTGCTTTTTTCATTATCCTGGTCTGAATCTTTTACGGTTTGACTGGAATCCTTTATGTAAGCTTCAATGAGCTTGGATTCTGGGCAAGAAATCTTGGCATTAAACTTGTTGTCATCTGGTGATCACTTCCACATTTTTCACTTCTCATAGTCTTAGCTGCAGGCTATCTCTTTCATTCCATGGTAGTCTTATTTCATTTAAAAGCCAAAAACATTAAATTATTGAGGGGAAAGCAACCATTGTCACACATAAGTATCTTTTTTATTAATTATTATCATGTTTCTATTATAAACCAATTGGGAAACATTCAGCTGAAAACCCCTCCAGTTCAGGAATCACACCTGGATTCCTATCACATGGTTTATGACATAACAGCCTCATCCAATCCAGATCTTTACCAAAAGGATCTTCACACTCTTAACCTATAAGAATGTACCCTAATACATTCCAGAATCACCTGATTCCTCCTGTGGGAATGTATTGCTTTGGCTTGAAGCATTCTGGACTTCCAGCGCCAAAACCCTGTGAAATATATGTATTCCTGATCCAAGCTATCCTTGTTCCAACTGGGAACCAGCTGATCAATCCTGAATGCATAGACACCATTGTTTACATTTAGCTGTTTTTTGCATTTAATGTTTTTTTGCATTAAAAACCTATTTAAACACTTCAAAACTCAAACCAGGTGCCACCACGGCGCCCAGGAACTTTCCCAGGCGGCGCCCCAGCGTCTGAAACATTCACTGGGTGGCGCCTCAGCACTTTAAAAATCAATTAGGTGGTGCAGTGGCACTTCTCACCTAATTAATTTGTTAAAACAGCACCTTTAACCCAAAAATTGGGGGTTTACTTATAGTCAACCTTAACCAAACTTCTTGACACAGTCAAGGCAATTAAACAATATAATTAAATCCTCATTAATTATATTCCCAGCATATATATTTAGCTTTCCCAGTTAATTAGACAGTTTGAAGACAACAAGTCTTTACTTGACACAGTCAAGTCCATTTTGGCCCTATGAGTAAATCCTTATCAATCATATTCCAGGGTATCAATTAATTAACCTTACAAGTTAATAAATTGCATTTGAGACACCTAGCTTCATAATCTGAATTGTTCAGATGATTCATTTCCGCCCCAATTAGTACAGCCTAATTGATCCCTGGGTATTAATTAACCTCCATGGTTAATTAGACGGTTTGAGACACCTAGTCTCATAATCTGAATTGTTCATATATTCATTTCAGCCCTCAATTAGTAAAGCCTAATTAATTCCTGGGTAATCCATTACTATACTGGAAAGTCTCTCCAAGGCCAATCCTATTGCTTTGAATTTTAACCTATGAAATTCATCACAATTTAACCTCTTTGTGAAACCACAGCCCAATGTGACTGTAGTACAGTCACAGTAGCCAACTTTGTTTCAGAGCTAAAGATTGAACCTAGGAATGCCCAGAGAACTAAATTTACAGCTAGAAACAATTATACATCCAAAAATGTACATGTAATAACTTTTAACATCTAGATACTGTATCAATGAAGAAAATCCTGTAATATAATATACCATTAAATAGTCAGATATCTTCCCACTGGCTTATAATTGCCTGATATAACCACTGCTATGACATATTCCTCTCAGCCCTTCAGTGATCTTCAAAACCTCCCTCAAACAAACAAGTTAATTTTAGAAGACATATAATTATCCATTATGTGATTTAAAGACATCAGTAGCTACAATGAACCCAATATTTTCTCCAGTTCCACCCAACAAACCCTTCCTGAAACAGACCTTTTTCCAATCATCATTAAGCTAATAGGAAAGAAAGGGCTACTTGTAAGGTCTTTCCCAATAAAGTGAAAAAATATAAACCAAGACATGTAAGGCGTTAGGGTTAAGGTTTAATAAGTAAAAAAATTTAGGAATTGTTTGTAAAAGTACCTTTAAAAAGCCTGCTAAAACTCTGCATTTTGACACAAAAAGTGCCATATAGTTAACTAATCCTAAAAAACTATATAGAATAATGTATTAAACAAAGCTTTGTTTATAATCAAAGGGAAGTCAACGTCAGGATACTTTCCATGAGAGTATCTTAACATGAAGGATGACAAGTTATCCCATGTGTTAAAAAAGGTGACAACAAGCCAATTTCTTGTTATCAAGCTATCTTCATTATGATAATCCTATCTTCTAAAAGACTAACAAATAAAGAAAAATGTAAATCTAGTAAAATTGTTTTATTTTTTTAATTTAAAGACTAATTTTTAGAAGTGATGATTAAATTTCCAATTTTTAAGTCAAATTTTTAAAGATTTAAAATGAATTTAGAAAGATTGAAGGAAACCCCTATAATGTGATTTGGGGGAAACTCACTTGGAGCTTCAGCTTGTAGGTTTACTCTTCTATGTAACTTTCTTTATAGATAATAAAAATGGGTTCTGGGGAAGATTGCCAATAGAAAACAAGGAGGTTTGAGGCAGGTGGAAGTGATAGCCCAGGAGAAACACATGGTGAGTTAGAAGGGCAGCATTGAAACAGCAACCCAAAGATCTTCAACTGCAGCTGGTGGGGAAGCAGTTGTTGCTTAAGCAGCAAGAAAATAAGAAGATAACATATTTAAAAATATGATTATAAGTTATATTAAAAGAGAAATTATGCACGCACAAAAGCAAAAGCAAACCCTAAAGCAAAAATCCAGGTAAAATAAATCCTGATTAAAAATAAATAATTTTTTTTTCTAATTCAAAACCAAGTTTGAACTATAATTTAATAGTTATAAAGACTGTCCTTTGGGGCAGTAGCACAACACTACTAATTATCCAGAGGTTAGGGGTAAGCTTTAGACAAGTAGATCCTCAGAAGTTAACCTAAACTCAATATGAGCCAATAGCTGCACTAAATATTAACCCCAGATCATCTAAATTGACCAAATTCTTTATTCTAGTCTAATAAGCCTCATTATCTTGGTTATAGTGTTCTCTATGATCTTCTTTCCCTATCTTAAGATCCATCTTTCCAAATAAACTACAGATAAGGGTTGTTTTTTGATGAATAATATAATATCATTGAAGGAATTGGCTTGTTTAAAATACTATATATATTCACCCTGGGCAGTTGTCACTCAAGGTTTTTGGAAGTCTGTCAAGCTGTCTCACCAGAGCTGTTAAAGGAGCTGATGGGGTTTTATTGGACTACCAAAAAAGATGGTTCATCAAAATGGGAGCCCTGTCACTGCTATTGTTGGGCAGCCATCCAAGGCTTTTTTCATTGTTCTGGAAGGCATGTTGGCTGATTTTTGGTGTTAAGATATTATTACAGGAGATAATGCTGCTAAAAATAACACTATTATTTAAAAATCAAAGCTTCAAGTACCTCTGATTGGATCCAAAAGCCAATAAGAAATTCAATATTCTCCACCAAGTCACATAGCAACCAGAGCAATGATTCAAACTTTAGGGTGTGTGGTGCTCTGTTACTAGGTAGAACAACCTTTGGTCTGTTAAGACAAGCTGTTGCAAGGGAAAAGTATAAGGGAGGCAATTAATTATAGATAAGTAGCTAAGTTTGTTGGTAGAAAAAAGGCAAATTGATAGTTTATAATAGCAGGGGAAAGAAAAAAAGAAAGTAAGAGAGGACATTGGTCTATAGCAAATCCTTAAGGAGGGATGTAAATTCAGCTTATTGGCAATATAAACAGAGATTGTTGTTGGTGGTCTTGTGTTGTTCACAAGAAATAATCTTACAATATATATATCAGTAGTGTAGCTAATAAAGTTGTTTGGAAGAAAAGGTTCTTTATTGATGCAAGATTAGGAACATTGATTAAAAATAATTAGGCTAATCATTGCACTCAGATATGATCTGTTAGAAACCATATTATCACTGGATTATCATCCTATTAATTCTGGAAATTATACACCGTGTAATAGCTATTTTTTATAAATGATAAAATATTATATGGCATATAATCTCCAACTTGAAATATCATATTAATAAGCAGAAGGCTCATTATACAGAAAAGGATTGATGATTAAATCCAGAAAAGGAAAACAGAAACATCATCATTTGTGAGGGATTCATGTCAAACCAGTTGAGATTACCATTATCATTTCCTGGCTGACTCTTTTTACCAGAACCTTCATGGAATACAGCTTTGGCAAGCTTTACCTCCAAGGAGGCAATTTTTAGTGACAAAAATTTATTGTCATCATGCCACCTGGCCATAATTTTATCTATTTTCTCTTCAATTGCCTTGAGAGCTTCAATCTCTTGGTTTGCCATAAATTTTACATGTTGCAAGATCTGATTGAACCCTATCAGTAAGTTCCACAAATCCCAGGCATAAATCCTGTTAAGCAACCTGTGTTATTGCTGGTATGTTCAAAGCTACAGATAGATGTTAGCCTTGCCAATGTACTCTGCCTAATCCTATGCAAGAGCACTACAGACTACAATAGAATAGAACTTTGAATATAATTATGTTTATTGATACTGGAGTACAGTCTAGCCAGCGGCTGCAATCTATCCAGGTGTAACTATGAACTTGTTGTTATCCTTTCAGGTGTCTGTATCAATATATACTGCAACAACCCTTGTTCTTGTCCTTTCAGACAGTTCTTGGTGGCTACCTTTGCAATAGGTCTATCTTTGCTGGCTACACCCATCCTGATTGGCTGTCCTTGGCACGTGATATGCTACTGGCCTTAGCAGGTGCCCATGGCACTTCAGCTACAGCCTACGCTCTTCTTGAGCTAGCCTAATATCATTTATTGATTGGCTGTATCTTACAAACCTATTATTGCGCTGGGAAACTATGCTGTATTTAGTTGATGCTTAGAAATTGTCCCTGTTCAGCCCTCCTACACTGGAAGTTAAAATTCTGGTATTTCATTTGCAGGGTTTAATCAGTGATCCTTTTCTGTTTGGCAAACCTTCTGCTTATTAATGCAACAAGTTAAATTAGGGATTATACGCTGTATAATAGCAGACTTGATCCATTAGTGACTTGAAGGATTATCTGCCATGTAATGCTGACCCAAACCAATAAGGAACCCAATTATACGCCGTGTAAAGCTGATCCCAACTTGGTATTTCTTAGCCATTTGTATATCACTTGTTTGATATGAACATATACGCCCATCAGGCTGTGTGGGGCTGAGTTGATACAACATCCAGTAGGGTAGAATAGGTGATATACAATTGATGATTTAGTGATTACATGCTGTGTAATCAGTGATATTCACTATATTGGCTAACATTTATACGGCATATAATAGTTACATCATTTATAATAAAGCAAGCAATATATGGCGTATAATCACTACACATTGGGATGATCAGTGATAATACGGCATATAATTGTTACATCTATCATAATAAACTAACAATTACATAGCGTATAACTACAATATCAATTATAATATTGGTGATTATACAGTGTATAATTACTACACTTAATAGAATATTGACCTAATAATAATACAGCGTGTAACTGATAAAGATCTGTATGCAATGATTAGCCTGATCATTTGTGGTCAATCAGCCTAATCTCACAAATCCAATTCCCTTGTGCTGGGTTTCCTCTTTAGCATAATAGTCTGAATATAACTCCTCAAAAGCTGCTTTAACTTCTACTAAAAATTCCTTAGGCAAAGTCTTTGTAACATCAAGACTCTCCCAGGCCTCTTCCAGGGAGCCTTCAGTGATTTCCTTTCTAGTAGCAGCAGTTTCAAATCAGAGGACTCCAAACTTAGCTCTTTAAAATAATAATAGAGAAGACATATCAATTGAAAAAGATTGATGGGAAAGCTTCAAAATTGACAGTATATTTTATTATAATATTACTGTTTTTGCTTATATACCATTTGGGGTATATTTGGCTGAAGCCCCCTCCAGTTCCAGAATCAACCCTTGATTCCTATCACATGATTTATGATGTATCAATTTCATACAATCCAGATCTTTACCTAAAGATCCCTGTATTTCTCAAACCATGAGAATTTCCTTACAATGCAAAGGAATAATATGATACCTTTTGTTTCAATGTACCAATTCAGCATGAAACTTCCCAAGCTCCTGGCCCCAAATCCTGGTGGAATATGTGTATTCTCAATCCAAGCTATTGTTGTTTTAACTGGAACCAGATGATCAAATATAAATACCCAGGCATCCTTGCCTCTATTTAGACATCCTACTTACATTAATTGAACCCTTATCAACTAACCTAATTAACCTTTGTGGTAAATTAATTCCCACCCTAGACTGCAAGTCATTGTGAATAAATCTGATCAATTACATGCAGTATAATCACTATAATTAATCTAAACTATGGTAGCAAATACACGCTGTATAATTGCCTATTATACAGTGTACAATCAACAATTACACATCAGATTATCTCTGATTTGATACCAGCTCAAGCTGGCTATTATACAGCATATAATTCTTAACTTTGAACCATCATCAAATAACCAGGAGTTCTCAACACACAGTCAATTCCATTTTGGCCATATGATTAATTCCCCATAATCATATTCCAGGGTATATATATTAATTAACCTTCCCAGTTAATTAATTGGTATGATACACCTAGTCTCTAAGATTGATTAGGCCAATATTGCCTTAGTTTTTTCAGTTATTACAGCCTAACTAACAAAACCATATTAAATAAACAATCAGAACAACTATATATATTGGAGTATTTATTTGGCTAAATACTAAAAGTGACTGTTGTACAGTCACATCATTATATCTTCCAGAGTAGTAAAATAGAGCTGAGACTATTTCTAAGCATCAACCAAGTACATTGTAGTTTCCTAGTTCTATTAGGGGTACATAAAGGTGCAGCCAATTGATAATTGACAGTAGGCTAGCTCAGAAAGAGTGTAAGCTGTAGCTGAAGTGCAATGTATGCCTTGAGAAGGCTAGTAGTAACACACATGCCAAGGACAGCCAATCAGGATAGATGTAGCCAGCAAGAATAGATCTATTGAAAAGATAGCCACTTGGAACTTTCTGAAAGGACAAGAACAAGGGATGTTGTAGTATATATATACAGATACCCAAAAGGATGATAACAAGTCCTTAGTTATACCTGGATAGATTGCAGCCGCTGCCTAGATTGTACTCCAGTCTTAATGAACGTAATTATCTACAAATATCTATTCTACTATAGTCTGTAGTGCCTTTTGCATAGGACAGTTATAGTGCATTAGCAAGGCTAAAACCTTTCTGTAGCTTTGAAATACCAAGCAAGGTCACAATTGCTTCACATCCTGAAATTAGTAGCAAAGCCAATTCCAGATGTCAATCCTCTGATAATTTATTTGAAACATAAACCATTAGTGGATTTTTTTACAATAACACCCCCTTTTAGATTCATGTCACAGCCCATATCAGAGTCTGGCTGGACTCTCACCGGGGAGGCAGGCCAAGCCCAGAAGTCCATGTACATAATTGGTGCTATCCTGATAAGGTAATTCACAGCTGTATCCAAAGAAAGCCAACTTCCAGCATGGGACACAACCTGATTGTCCAGCCCCAATATTGTGATGTAAAAAAACTTTAACTTGCTGAAGTCTTGCACAGGAGGCATATTGGGCAGGGGAAGTGAGAGGAATCTCCTTCATGGTAGGCAGAATGGACACTCTAGGGTGGCCAGGAGGCAGATCCAGGTGGTGAGGATAGAAGAACTCCAAGTCAACAACAAGAGGTGGTTTAACCAAAGTGACAGGAGCAGAGCCAGGAGGGAACAGATAGGTGAAGTTGTATTGTGTACTGTAAATTCAGAACCTGAACGTAAAAATGCGGAATTGTCAAATCCTTGGTCCAAATTTTGAATCACTTTTGCGGGATAGCCTTTTTTTAATTAAATTGATTTTTTGAGTATTTATTTGAATTTTTAAAAATCCGGGAACTCATAGACACTTTGCAAAGTTCAAGTCAAGCTGCATATTTCCTATGGACAAAATGAATTAACTGGAATAAGATTTGAAGCGTTCAAATCCATCAACCATTTTCATTAAGTTTACTATGTTTTTTGAAATTGCGGGATTGTCAAATCCAAGAACCAAATTTCAAATCACTTTTGAATGCCACTAGTGAACTCAGATATTAATTGCGGGAAATGGAAATTAAATTTAATGTACAGTAAGTAACTAGGACAAATCAACCCAAATCAAGAAGCTCCACTCTGGATAAAATCAAATGAAAAATCCAATCTAAACACCCATGTTTAGACATGAAATTAAGTGAAATGAAAAATTATCTAAACTGGAAATGATGCAATATTCTGCGCTTTAAATAACTAATATAGCAACCATAAAACCATATAATGATTTATGAGCTACTCTCCTGATGACGCAGAAATTTTTTAAAAGTTTTTTGGCCCCTGGCTACGCCGGGGGCCAAAAAACTTCTTTTCAAGGAAGAAAGGCGGGGAAAAGATAAACCATCAGTTCACTACACTATGTATTCATGTATTGCTATTAAAGATACTTAATTACAGTAGATTTTAGAAGATGCTAATAATAAAATAGAAATATATAATACAATCTATCTTATCACATTGTCTTTCCTTTGGTGTGTTGATAATGTGTGTCCAATTAATTGCAAACACATTATCAACACACCAAAGGAAAGCAATGTGATAAGATAGATTGTAATATATAATTCTACTTTATTATTAGCATCTTCTAAAATCTACTGTAATCAAGCATCTAAATTTTAGCCGTCCTAAAATGGAATAGGGTGATTTTTGAGAATGCCTATGATTCCTAAAAGAATTAGCACAAATCCACTCTATATCCTTTAGCATCCTTTTTGAGACACCAATAAATTATATTTATTTCAAATTCCTTGCAATAATGATTTGAAATTTGGTTCTTGGATTTGACAATCCCGCAATTTCAGATTTGTTAATTTTTGCATGATGTCCATGATTTGATTGAAATACAGGAAATCTCAAATTGTACATTAGAATCCCGCACTTCTGATTCATGTATCCCGCATTTGTTTGTTGTGTTTTGTCTTTTGTTAGTTGAGTTATCTGCTCAAGAGATTTGAAATTTGCCAATTTAAATAAACCAAAAAAAATCAAAATAAATAGTTGATTTTATTAAATATTTTATTTTTCACTCAGCTGAGTTGCCCGCAAAAGTGATTTGAAATTTGGACCAAGGATTTGACAATCCTGCATTTTTACGTTCAGGTTCTGAATTTACAGTAGTGAATTCACAAATAGATGAAAACATAATGATTATATTGGTACAAAAATAGATAATTCCTGCAAGAAAATAATGGGTTCTGGGCATAAAGCTGTTTATTTTAATATTTCAACAGTGAGGAAGGCTTCTCCTCTTCACTATTTATACTTGCTGGGAAATACTTAGCTTTTTGTGCCACCAGAGGCCTGGTGGCATCATTTTCAGTGATATTTGAAAAATGGCTTGTAAATTGCACACTGGGACCTGGGGAGGGAAGGGCATTTGCTGATTCTTCATGACCATATGTCAGGAATGCTCTTTTAGACATTTCTGACAACAATTTATCCTCTGGAATATTAGAGGAAACACCCCCCTTTTTGGGGTTTTTAGTTTCTCCTAAAATTAATGGGTTAGTGGGTAGAAACCGCCCTTTATTACCTTTGGAATTAACCCCAGAAGGGGTTTCAAAGCCATCTTTGATGGTAACAGGATTTGAACCCAGGTTGCTTTTGCCCTTGGCTTCTAGGCTAGAGGATAGAATGATTAGTGAATTTCCAATGGACAAATTGATATCTTTCAAGCTGCCTTGTAACTAATCAGACATTACAGCAATCAAACTGTTGTAGCTATTTAAGCACTCTGGTGACGTCCTGATTGGTTTTGACCTGGTTTTTGCTTTTGAGGACCAGTTAGTTCCTGGTTCTATTGTTGGTTCTGGTTTTCATTCCCCAGTGTTAACTGGGGAATAGCTGACACTCCTGTTGACCCTGCACCAGCTATATAGTTAAAACCCATGCCAAATGCCCCTTTGTATTGATGAGGTCAGATATTTTCCCCTCAGCTCATAAATAATTCTAGCTTTAATTTTTAACTGCCAAGAATCTCCAGTTCCTCTCAAATTTCCCCAAACTCCATCTCCAAGTAATTTTGACTCCTAAATTTTATCTTCAGACTATCATTCAGTTACCATCTATATAAGGCTGGTATCTCTTGATCTTTTACTTGTTCAATCAATAAAGTCTACATTTACCCACTGTGAAAATTTTTGTTTATTCTTTTATAGCTTGACCTTAAGCCTTAAAATCCAAGACCATGTGATTAACCAAGACTCCTGCCATGGAGTCTCTTGGGTATAAATGGTTGTTTTGGATAATCTTGCTTCTGGCTGTATTGGCCATCATTTTGATGGGTTTGCGCGCAGATTTGGGCACCTCTCCCAAAGCAAAATTCCTAGACAGCTCTTGGCGCTGGGTTATACCTGGGGTATGGTATACTGCAACACCCTTATTCCATAACCCAGCTCTCAGAGAGGAAACCAAGAACCAACAATTTGCCTCCACAATTCCCAAACCCCAAGTCTTTTGTCCCTTGGCCTCTGCTTTCCTCTTGTCTTACCTTGGGGTGTACTTCTTCTTGGGATGGTTCAACCCGCTGTTGGGTAGATATTGTCTATTTGGGGAATTATTCCACCCTGGAATGGTGTCCTTGTTGGTAGGCTCCTTGGTGACTGGATTAAATCCCTCTGCCATCATTCACCATCTAGGAAGGTTACTTCCTAGTGGGTGGGTGCCTGACACCATGGGTTTGGCTGCAGCATGCCAAAGTGCCACACCTATTATTAGATCCTGCAAGCAATCAAGCAGCCTGGTTGCACAATCAAACAATTGACCTCCCAATTTACCATTCCCTGATAGTAAATGGGCCCAAATATGTGTTTAGGTTTGATACCAAGGTTTTGCGGCACATGTGCCTTATAAAACCCAGGCCATTTGTGATAAGAAAGGGGGGTTTCTCCCAGGAAGGCAGTTGTTAATGTTTCTCATGCTGTTGTTTGCTTTATCTCTAGGAAGGCTAGCTGATTGTCTAAGGATTTCTGGGCCCTGACAATTGGTGTCTAAAGTTTTACATTATAATAGTGTTAAGTACTAAATACAGATATCACTTTATTATTAATCTCTGCCATTTTCTTTGGGACTAGTTGTCTTCCACAATTAAAATACTATAATATAATTAGTTCATTTGCAATAATATGACCATGATTCATCCAGAGTTGATATAACATCTATTGGAAGATGGAAAAGGTACAATCAACTATCCAGCTTGACGCTTTTTTGACCTTAATAAGGTCATGATGAGTTGCAGAGTAGATTATTCTTTCTTTGAACTTTGGTTCATCACTATGAAGTAGAAATTGACTTATGTTCAGAATATTATATAGCTTAGTAGTGAGCTCTAGCTTCAAAATAACATCATGTGCCTTGGAGAAGTAGAAGGAGGTTGGAAGCAGTGTTCTTGTTGCTAATAAACTTAAATAGCTGCTCCTGAGTAGGCACCAAATTGAGGCTGTTGGGATTAAAAAAACTTGAGGGATTTGATGGCCAGATAATATGCCTTAAGGTTGACAGGGGTTGGGATCATCTGAAAAAAGTACCAATTAAGCATCCTTATGAAGATATGATTGGTGCTCTCACAAGTGTGTTCCTCCTCTCTACCATTATCTTTTTCCATTGCTTGGTGTTGAGGCGGGTCCATAAAATCTTATCTTTATATTCAAAGATATTGTTATTTATAAGGAGTTTTTTGTTGGATTTAAATTTTTTAATCATATGCAACAAATCCATGACTGCCTTTCACCAAAATGATGGGGAAATATCAAGGGGAAATTTTGATATTTTAATCTTCCTGCCAGCTTTAAATATATTCTGGATGATCAGTGGATCCCAAGCCACATAGCCAGTTGACTTGATTCTGTAATACTCCTCATTATCATCCTTAAAAGCAAGAGTTGAGGAGTAAGAAGAATAATATATATTGAGAGCAGAGGGTTTATATTACACAAGGTCTGGTTCTTCATATCACTAGGAGAGAAGGGCTCATTGACTGCCTTCTCTTTAGAAGAGTTATGCTTCTTAATATGCTCCAAATCATCAGCAGATCCATAGAAGATAAAGCCATCTGATATGACTCATTTTAATTATTGGATAAAAAGTGGGAAGGAAAAAAGAGATGTTGTTTTGACCTTAAAATCCTTCTTGGGAACTTGGGTGTGGCTGCAGGGGTCCTCTGGGATGAAGAGGAAGAGTGATTGAATGGATTGCTTTGTTTGTTATATATGAAAAAATATTTTTTATTGTAAAATATTACAAAGGTAGATAAAAAATATTAAAAAACCAAACAAAGGCAAAAAGGTAAAATCAAAAATAAAAAAAGAAGTAGATAAATGAAGCAGATAAAAATAATAAGTGAGGTTTTATTTAGTGTTTCTAAAAGATGTTAGGTTTAGAATTTTTTGGACTAAACCATATTTAGGGGCAGGAAGATATTCTGTCAATTATTTTTCAGTCAACTGATTTTCAGTCAAAGTTGATCCAACTTCCTATTTTCTTCGGATGTAAATTTTTTAAATTGTACCAAAAAAATCAAAATTACAAGATAAATAAAATTTATTATATAAGAATTATTCTTTAACCCTTTTGATGTTATTATTTTGTTATCTGGTAGTAAGATTTAATTTAATTAGTTTTTAAAACAGTAAAATTTTAAATTAAGCCTCTTAAATGCAAAAAAATAGAAATATAAATAATTATATGTGTAGAGTATTGCTTTTATTAGTAAATATTGTTTAGTTAATTTTTTTATTTATTGTAAAGTTAAATTTTTTACATATAATGAAAATTATAGTTGGATCAAATTCAACTGAAAATCAGTTGACTGAAAAATAATTGACAGAATATCTTCCTGCTCCATATTTTAGTAGCATAAAAAGATAAATTAAGCATAAAAACACTTTGGAAGTATTTAAGGGGGTGGTAAAAAAGTTAAAAATTTGATAATTGTATATTTTTAAAAATACTGTTACTAGGGGGTTAAAACCTAATATGTAAAGTGTTGAGTTTGTCATTATTAAATATCTAGAAAAGCACAAATTCTCACTGTAAATTTGAAAAATTGCTGTATTTTTATTATTAAGTTTACAAAAGTTGATTGAAAATTAAAGAATTTTATGTGAAATTTCTATTTTATTGCTTAAATCAGCCAAGAATTTAGACTTTAAACAAAAATCAGGCTTTTAAAATATAAAAAGCTTTAAAAAATTATATATAAAAATAAATTAGCAAAATATATTTATCAAAATGTTATCATGCTTTGGGTGGTGGGGAATGGTTTTTTTACAATTTCTGTTGTCAAAAATTTGCAAAACTCTTTTCACTAGTCATTCAGATAAGGTGTCAATTTGGTGGATGTCAAGTACCAAATAGTCAAAAACCTTTTAATTCAAGTGTAATTCTAAAAAATTGTTTTTCTAAAGGTCATAATAATTGTGATATTAGGCTTATTGACCAAAAATAATTAGTCTAATTATCACATTCAGATTTTGGTATTACTTCACATTATCACTGTTTTAAAATCTCAAAAATATTGATTATACAACATATGATTGCTATTTTATTAGTATTAAGTGATATTTTCACACTGTATAATTATCAGTCAATCAGGAATACTGTGGCTGTATTAATATGTGAATGTGAGTTGTTATTTTGGTTTTAAAAAGAGCCCAGTGAGTATGAAAATAGGCAGATAAAACTTTTTAGCACATTATTTATTTCAAACTAATAATTTGAAATGTGATTACACACATTTTATTTCCCAATTTAATGTCAAATTGAATTTTTTATTATACAACATATAAGCCTCAAATTCAATAAACTTAGGCCAGAAAAATGTGCTCCATCCTGTTAAGGAGCCCTAATTGAAACTCAATATTTAAAGAGAAATGCCAACATTCCACTTTATGTTAGCAAGAGGATGAGCTTAGAATTTTTGTAGTATACTTCAAAATCTGGTGTAACTCTTCAACATCATCTGGAGTGTACAAAAGAGTACCTAATCAATAATTAACAGAAGGCCAGCTCAAGAGGAGTTTAAGATGCAGCTAGAACACTATATACACCTTTGAAAGGCCAGTGGTGATATGAAATAAAGAACAGCCAATTAATTAGGCTGAACCAGCAAAGACATGATCACTTGTGCAGGTAGTTATTTAGAACTATTTTAAAGATCAGGGTAGATTGCTACCAAAGGATAAAAAGATACAGATGTATTGGAGCCTGGCAAGAAAAGGGCTTAGTTATATTCCTGAAAAGATTCCTTGTGTTAACTAGATTTTATTCTAGAAAAAAAACATTTAAAAGTTCACTTCTAGTATTTTTCTGCAGTGTCCAGGTACATAAGACATGTAGATTATATGAATTTTGAAAGGCTGACTAGTTTTATGAGACATTATGTAGCTTTAAATATGTAAGAAACATCTAAATTGACTCACATACATTATGTAGCAAGTGCATGCTGCTAAACAGGGTGATTTGAATCTATTTTCAATGAATTTTATGAAAAATCTATTAATAAACTAGCCTCGTTATATGTGATGCAAATTGGTGTGGAATTTATTGTATAACAAATTAAACATAAGTGCACTAAATAATTAATAAAAATACCACTTAATATAATGAAGTGGTGTTTGGAAGCCTATTTTACAGCTATCAATAGTAATAAGTATTTAATGCAGTAGTTTTTAAGCTGCAGCAATAATAAAAATTAACTCGTGCTTAGACAAAATAAATTAAGATGGAAGAAATTAGGTGTGGACCCGAACCTATTGTTAAATTTTATAAATCATTGTTTTATTTCACTTACATCTGAGTTGATTTTGCTTAGAGACACAACCTTGAAAACTAATATGTAAAAAATAAGTATGAATGCATTTTTATTAATTAAAATGGGTTTAGTCTTAAAAGTGTAAAATTTTTATTTTTACTTCTAGATACTTTTCTTTTTGTTAGTTTAGGCTTAAATTAGTAACTTATACAGAAATTACATCTTAAATTAGTGTTTATCAAAGTTTAAACTATTGAAAGAAAATGAATTACAGTGCTTTTAATTCATATTTTGGCTTGGGACCCCTGAATTATTAATAAAAAATAGCTTGAAATGCTTAAGCTTAAATTTATGTTGGGCTTAGTAAACCAGTAGTCAACTCCCTGGTAGCTGATTCAGTATCCACTTCAAGTCTAATAAAAAATTCTAGGAACCAGAATCCATCATCATGACACTGTTTATGGTATTATCTATAAAAAAATTATTATTTATAATATTATAAATATTGACATAAACCAGATTCTGGTTACTATAAAAACATTATCAGAATTGAATTGATTACCATTGACTTTACTAGAGTTGCTCTTAATACACAATAAAAAACCAAAAGCATATTTCTGGGAACACTGTTCCAATTTTAATGTCTAAATACCTTATCTTAAAGACAAATATCAGCTCTATATTTTGATAATATTTAGAAATATATTAAAATTTTTATATTGTTATTTTAGCATTGCAAAAATCAATATCAATGTCCCACTTATTTAGATTTCTATTCTATATTTAAACTTGGCATGTGAAATTTCATTTTAAATAAATAAAATTTAAACTATATTTTAAGAGACCCTCAAAATAAGATTTACTTTAATTTGGGATCAAATAATTCCAACTTAAAGAGCCAGTAAAAAATATTGAGCATATATATCAGTTTAAATTTTATACCTGTCCTTGAATGGGGTATTGACCTACCTAACTTCCAAAAAGCTAATCTGAACAAGTAAAGATAAATTCCAAATTAAATTATAAATTAGAAAAAAATAATAACCCCTGTCAGGAATTCTGAGCCCTATGAATCAACTGAGTCATAACTCTCCTGGCTTAGTAGGTAGACAAAGTACTGTCAACACTATGTCCATCAATCTTGATAGAGGCTATAAATTAGCTTTACTGATAGATTGTAATTGAAGTGAGTTAATAATAGCCATTACACCAATTCTGGACCATATCAAGGATAGACAACTGATTGATCAACTTTAGCTAAGAATAAAGTAAGAGCACTAATACATTCCAGAATAACTTCATAGAAAGCGTCACTACCAAACCCTTAATTTCTAAAAGAAATCACAGAAAATTTCCATGTATTGAAGGACAATTTCCACCAATACATGATGTGTAAACTTGTTTAAAAGAGCTAATCAATTGCGCAAGGTTGCAGGAACCTTGGGCAAGATGCTGTCAGAACTATGTTATAAAAGATACAGGATGTGAGTCCCTAACAATTAATTGTTAACCCATGATGGCACTACATGGATGCCTAACTCTAGGGGCTTAAATTGAAAGTCTGAGTAAACATATAGACTGGCTAGGAAAAAACTAGGCACTAGATGTTAATCCTGGCAAGAGGGCCTGTGAATCCTATATAAAGAGCTCTCCTAATGTCAATATTGAGTAGAATGATACCCCAGTGCAATAAGAGTTTGGAAATCCTCTATTTCTGAAGTGTCCTACTAAAACACTGTTAGTAGTAAGAAGTATCTGAGTATTGGGCAAAGCCCTGTCAGTACTTGCAGGTAACAAAAGTGGATACTGTTGGTACCTAGTTATAAAGTCAATTATGTTGTCTCTCTTGGGTTGGACAAAGTATTAGAATCCTGTTGCAACTCAAACTCTAATTTTTAGCTTAGAGCTGTCTTCAAAAAATCCAATGTTCAACTTAACATATATAAAATCTCAAAGATTATTCTTCTAGGATGCAAAATCTTGATAGCCCCTTTCTCAGTATCATTAATGATAGCTCAAAATTAACAAGTTTAAAATTCTAAACCCCCTTAATGAAAAAAGACATGCTATTAAAACTGCTGTTATCCACACCACAACTAAAATCCCCTTTTTAAACAGCCAAATTTAATTCAATCTGATATAAAACCTATTAATTTAATCTATTCAAATTTCTTTCACCCCTGTTAACACACACAAAGTCCCAGTTATCATTAAAATATACATTTAAAAATAAAAATTGTACAGTATTTTTCAAAGCTGCAGGGATAATTATGAATATTGAAGAGAAAAAAATTGATTCCGCCAATTTTTTTAAAAATGTGGATTTTTATTGATTAAAAAAGATTCAGAACAGTAGTTTTGAAAGCTATGGCGCTAAGCAAAATCAACTCAGATGCAAACAAAATAGAAAACTAATGTATTTATATTGATTAACAATAGTTTGAATCCACTTCAATTTTTTGCATCTGAGTTGATTTTGCTTAGTGCCATAGCTTTGAAAACTGCTGCTCACATTTTTTTTGGGTTTTTGGCTGAAAAGTTTGTTTTAGCCAGCTTTTTTTATTTATCCTTATAATTTTAAAAGATATTGTATAAACCCACTCAATTTTTATTATTATGGATTTTAAGCTATATTCTATAGCTCTTCTAGTCATTTATAAATTAAAATTTTTATTAAAAATTAATTTTCAGATAGTACAATTTATAGCAGTATTTATGTGGGTTAGTAGGTCTAAAAGCACAAAAGAAAATCTGCATAGTGTTCTCCAATAAGGCTGCAAGCTGCTATTCTAACTCCCAAAAGAAGATTAGATTCTCTAACCTTACCACCAAATGACAATCATAAATACTCTTTAACTAGCTTATTAGTGATAAAAATCAATCTGGGTTTATAGTTCAAAAAACAATAGTAATAATTAAAAATACTTTTAATGAAAAGAGGCAAGGAATTATTCCTTGAGTCTAAAAGGATCACCTTGGGTGAAATGAAGGTATTAAGTAAGTTTGATGAGACAAGGCTACAAGGAGAATAATATCCTTTAGAACCCCATAAAATTTAATGTCATTATAATTGGGGTGATTAAATGGCTACCTCTTTTTATAACAGATTTAAATCCATTTTATTATTAGCTATTTTTAATAAATGTGATTTTTTGGCTTTTAGTTGTCTTCAATAATCATTACTGTTATTTTAATGGTTTGAAGTAAAAAATTAAACTGTTGATTGCTCTCAGTATATTAAAATGTTTTTTAAATATCTGTTTTAATTTCATAAATATCCTATATTTATTATGTTTAGAGTTCTTAACACTATTTGTGTTCCAAACTTTACATGAGAATAAGTAATTTAAAATTTCTCTTTTTTTAAAAACAAGTCAGTATGATAAATTATACATGAAAGAAAATCAGGTACTAGGTAATCATTATTAAGATAGCATACTGTCAGAATTAAACCTCTTCCTTGTTTTAGGGCATGTAAAATCTGGAGATAAGTATCCTGATTTCATATACCTTGTATAGGCGCCATAATATACTGCTCATGCTTTAACCTTGCACAAATTCTGTGACATTTTATTTAAATAAACATTGTTTACTTCAAACTGCTCTGTATAATAGCTTTAAGAATATAAAGCATTAAGATTTAAACTTTATTTCAGTTTTTTGATAGCTTCTATCTCAATGAGAAGCCAAAAATACATCAAAATTGACACATTAAAAGATTGATAAAACTCTGATGCTTAGAGCAATATTTTACCTCAATAGCTTTATATCCAGCTTAAAAATAAAACATTTTATCCATCAATTAGAAAAACAATTTGAAAATTAATGCTCTTATTAATCATAATTCTTACAAATATAATAAATTATCATTCACCCAGGGAGTTTGTAACCAAAATAAGGGGTTGGAACAGCCTACCAAAAAGTGCTCCCACTAAGATTTCCAGATAGGCTGCTTGAATTCTGAATTCTTCAACACACAATAAATTGTTTTGGAAAAATCACCTTAACCCAGGACCCTACATCAAAATTGAATGATGCAAGGAATAAAATGTTCTTTTAACCCATTCTTTCTCTATTTAGCTTATAAAGACAAAGTTCTTTTAACTTTACTGGTGTAAATCTAGATCTATAAAATTTGAAACTTGTGTCTTTATATACCAAATTGGTTTAATTTTAAGCATCTACTAGAATAGCAGCTAGGCTTAAAGGCAGGGCAATTATTTTGCTTGATTGATATCCTTTGGTCTTAAAATTCACATACTATATTATGGGGAAGCTAACAAGATTCCTTGAAATAATGATAAATAACTACTTCCTTGGTTTTGGCTCACTTGAATTCAGAGCCCATAGGACAATAGGGTTCAAGGATATTTTTACCTTTTTTATTAGCTTAGTTAGAAATTTACTTTTAAATATATTTTTATCTATAAATTAAAGCCTATTTTATGGTAGTTTCTGAGTAATAATCTTTAAATATTTAAAATATTTAAAATATTTTTTTATTATTTATTAGGCTACTAAAATAGAATAAATTTGAGGTACACTTAGACCTCTACCTGGACTGGATTAAATAGAATTATCTGAGTTTATTTCAAAGCTGTATCAAACAATTTATAGCAATAGGCTTCATAAACTTATAATCAAAGCCATTTATTTATCAGCCCTTAGACAGTTAAAAATAAAGATCTCAAAAGAGCAGGATTAAATTATGTAACATAGCCTCAGCACTTAAATGGTTACCTCTTATCTTATAAAAAACATTTAAATTTATGTTGGCACTTTTTGATTGGTTCTTTACATTTATTCTTGGCTCAAGTTTATAAACTAAAATCACATGTATTGCAGATATAATTTAATATGATCTTTAAAAATAAAAGACTTTATTGATTTCATTAAGGTTATTTCATTTTTATAGATTTTTAGTCTTTTAAATTTTGATCTAAATTAAATAACTGATTTAAAGCTTGGTTGTTAAAAAAGTAAAGGATTGAAGATAGTCTGCCCTTTGACTATAATTGATTAGTATTTTTTAAAGAATAATCTTATTTATTTAAAAGTTATGGTGTAAGAGATAATTATTCACCTTTTCTGAGGCTAGTATTGATAATATAAAGCATAAGAAGCTAAATAAGTTTTATATGGATCATCAATTTTTAAAAGCTCTTCAAAAATTTAATTCCTTAATTTTTATCTTTAATAAGGGTGGTAACTGCTACATTTTAATAAAAAGATGAGATACCACAAAGTCCAGTGATAAAAAGGGGACATTCTAGCCAAGTTTGGTTATTAAATATCAGAACACAACCTTAGTATATTTCAATTTTAGATTTCAAATTAATCTAGCTACCAATTGGTCAAATAACATAATAATTGATAGAAGATAATATGAAATTGTAGTTTTTTTTGAAATAGTAGCCTTTAATAGTGCTTTAACTGATATTTAGACAAAACGTAAAAAGGGGTAAATAAGTAAAACTAGATAGTAATTTAATTAGAACAAAGATATTATATAGTTTGGTATGCTTCTTCAGGAAGAGAATTTATATTGTATTTTAGGTCAAATTTATAAAGTTAAATTAATTAAGCTACTTATTTTAAAACTAGTTGCTATCTTCTTGCTTTATCCTGACAAGTCCCTAGAGAAGCTTTTTCTCATTCAGCCTGTCAGGCTGCCTGTCCGGCTGGTGGAGCTGTCAGCGGAGCCGCTGGGTGTTTCCTTTGCCTGCCAATGTAAATTGTTCTGGTCTCAGTTTGGAGGCTTCTGAGCTGCGTTTGATTGGCCAAGAAATTGAATTTCAAATTCAAGAACCAATCATAAACTTTAAAGAAGAGAATGACCAATCAGATAGATACCAAAGAAAATTTGATTACATTTGATAGGAAAGGTAAGCCCCACCTAGCTTCAATACTAACTTTTTCAACTTCAAACTACCATAAATTTGCTTCAAACTGAAGGTAAGCTTTGAAATGCACATTGTCAGGATTTCTGGATATTGACTAATTAATGGTTTCAACAAAATAACGCAGGCCAGCAGTTAATTGCTCTTAGGAAGGGTTTCAATAAAATAATGTGGGCTGTGGATTGTGGGATCAGTGATCAAATCATATCCTGGCATCAACATACTCGTGCATTACAATTAATTAATGGTATATACAATTACTGCTCATTAATTAATCCACCTCAAACCACCACCTCAAACATGCTTCCCATAATAATTACTATTCTAAAACTTTAAATTAATCCTAGAACAAGAGGGCCGTCATATGAACTGTCATCTGCATTACATCTAGAAGAGTCCAACATGGACTGGGCTGTCAGGCCAACCACTCTAAGATAAAAGGCTTTGAGCCTATTGTATTAGAGTGGTTCTGATTTAGTGAAAAAATCATCTCCGTGAACTAGTAGCCAACCACTGGCTAGCTAGCCCTGGAAGTGGCCCAGGTAGACAGAAAGAATACCAATCTGTGGAAGATGTCAATTTAGCCTTCCATTAAAACCACCCCAGAAAGGCCGGGCCTCCTGCTGTGTTGCCCTAATGCTACTTCAGTCTTCTTTAGTGTTGTGAGCTAACTTGGATAAAACACAGGCGGGCCGCCTTAAAGCCAGTCCATTAGAATAAAAGACTGATGATTTCTTAACAACTTAATGATTGATCCAAGTCTTATTTCCTCAATGTGATCCTCTCTTAAGTTTTATTAGTGGAGAGCAAAAGATGATATTGTTGTCATACAGTATATTTATCTATAGTAGCATATATAGATAACTATTTATGAACCTATATCCAGAAGTAGGAAGAACTGTTCCAAATCCTCTGGGCTTTGGGCCCAGTCAAACTTGCTACTTCTGTGGAAAACAAAGTATTTTGGACCGCAGGTTATGCCAAAGTCACAGGTTCTCTGTACTTTCCTAATGTTAGAAGACTTAGGATATCATCTGGTGGATGATAAAATACCATGGTCTGCAATTTTCTGACACACATAATATTAACTATTTAGATCAAAGTATCAGAATATTAAAGATAAGCTTAAAAATAACCATTTAACTAACTATTTGACTCAGGAATCATCAAATATATTAAAGGTAAGCTTAACTTTAAATTTTGAAGCTATTTTTAATTCTAAAAGGTAACTAAATTTAAAAAAACTAACTCATTTCAACTTCAAATCAAAGCCTTAATTCAGGTAACCCTTTCATTTAAATTTAAACTACTAACCTTATTTTTTAGGTTTGCCCCAAAGCAGATCAAGGTTAGGTAAACTTTTTTACTAAATTAACTACCCTAGATTTAAAAACCAAATTTTTGTTCTGAAATAAATCAAGGTTTGGTGTAATTCTTTGCTTCACTAACCTTTTTTAAAAAAATCCTCATTTCATCAGGTAATCATTTCCAATAAGCTACTAACCTCCAAATCCTTTTATAAGGACTTGGTCCACAGCAGATCTTGGGGTGGGTAAGTTATTTTTTCAACAAATTTGCAAATCTAGATTTAAAAACCTGGAATTCAGCCCAGGGCCAAACTTTGGTTATGTAAGCAGTTTTTGCTAATTGTTTTTGTTAATTCACTAACCTTGATCTTAAAAACACAAAATTTTGCCCTGCAGCAGATCTTGAGCTAGGTAAGTTTTTTCCTAATCACTAACTTTTTTTATAAAAACCTTTTTACCAGCATCAGATCTTGGATTAGGTAAGACTTTTAACTGCCAGATTACTAACCTAAGTTTAAGACAATGGGTCATTGCTCTAGAGCAGATCTTAGGTTGGTAAGTATAATTTTCTTTTAACATGGTATTCTACAAATAATTTTCTATTATCTAATTTAAAGTCTTTTTATTACAAATAGCACTTTTATTATATATGTTAGGAATTAAATATCACCCACACTTTTTTAATAATCTATTAAATCATCAGTATTTTTTAGTTGTATTTTGTTTTCAACTAGCTTAGAGCTTTAAATTTCTACTTTGTAAGCTATTTTAACAGGTTTGATTACTAGAGCAATATAGATCACAGAGAAACTTTTAGAAAGGCTTATGTTTAGCTTTTCTATATTGTGTTAAGTTAAAGGAAGTTTAAGTTCTATTTGATCCAACTAGCTGCCTTATATATATTGAATCTATAAAATCTCTATATACAGGTCAATGCTTTGCTAAAGATCATGTTACAATTATTATGTTTTAATGTAATTGCATCTTCTGTATATAATTAAAGTTTCTATTTTTAAATGTTCTTTAAAAAGATTCTTTACCAAAAAATAAGAACCTTAAAGAATTAAATTAACATTACTGTTAAAAATGATTTTAATTGTAATAGCTTTTAATTCTGTGCTTTTTGTTATAAATTAAAAAGATAAGCATGTATGGAGATTAAAGCCAGGCAAATAGAAAACAATCAAATTATTCTAAGTTATGCCCACAACTAAAGCACATACTGCCAAAAAGATAGCCCTAAAATCATATCTAAACATCCTACTAAATATAATAGGTACAACAAAAAAGAAAAAGCATATCAGAGAATAAAAGTTTAGTGCCAAACTAAACCAAGGTCACATTTCTGTCAAAAAAGATGAGATGGAAAGATTATGTAGATTTTCTAGAGGCTATGTAAACTAAACTAGAGAAATAGAGAATTTCATACCATGTACTTGATGATACTTAAAATTTGTTGATGTGTCCCTTTGATTTAAAAAATTGTGACTAAAATAAAAAATTGTTTACTAAATTAGTGTATTTTCAAGATAAGAACAAAAATTATTTAATTTCCATCTCTCAAATAACCAAAATATATGATACATAATATAAAAACAATTTACAATAAACCTTGGTAAAAGCTTAATAGAGTATTTAAAAAGCTTTCACCCATACTTTGCCAATGTAAGTTGCAAAAGTACTAAAACTTTAATTTTTATAAACAAAAAAATAAATTTTGTGTGTAAAATAATCAGCAATTTACAGCTAGAATAAAAAATCAGAAAAAAACTTTCTAATCTAGAAAAAGTTCTGCTAGAGTAACAGAAAAATATAAAGGTAGGCAACTATACATGAATAAGCTGATTTAGCACAGCTTTGTCCTTTTTACATCCTAAAATCATTCATATATTTACTCACCAGTATTTGATAAACTTTAAGCCCCATATCTAAATAATTTAAATTATGGAAAATAAAAACCCACCCCA
Source organism: Entomophthora muscae (assembly GCA_014839935.2). Lineage (NCBI taxonomy): Eukaryota > Fungi > Entomophthoromycota > Entomophthoromycetes > Entomophthorales > Entomophthoraceae > Entomophthora > Entomophthora muscae. Next base: position 198,257 of record QTSX02000758.1, on the reverse strand, counting down.
ACTTTAATATAGCTTTTTACCAGCTATAAACTGGAAACACATACCAGCAGACTGCTGTAAAAGAGTGAAGCTAAGTATAGCACAGCTTTTTCTCTTTTGGCAGACAGCCTGACACATCTTTCCTTTTACCAGCTATAGACTAGAAAGGCATACCAGCAACCTTCATTAAACGCTTTTTACCAGCTATAACTAGAAACACATACCAGCAGACTGCTGTAAAAGAGTGAAGCTGAGTGTAGCACAGCTTTGCTCTTTTGGCAGCCAGCCTGACACATCTTTCCTTTTACCACCTATATTATAAGATAAAATTTTTAGAAGGCCACTGATTTAAAAAACAAAAAAGGCTTTCATCTAGAATACTTAGACGCGTAACCAGGTAGGATGCTGTAAAAGGGCAAAACAGGCAAAGCTTAACTTTGTTCTTTTGGCATCCTGTCCGCCACACCACACTTGTGATATATCAGGTTGCAGACTCAGAAACAGTACCCTGACTTCTGTTTAATGAGGTTCAGTTCAAGTTAAAGATATTTTAATTTAGATATATGATGTTTTAGGGGATCCACCCTGCTTTTCAACAATAGAAAAGGGGAAATATATTATTATAATGTCAAAAAAGTGTATAATCTATCATGTTTCAGGAATTTCTTAGTAGCTGAAAAAAGAAGATATTTTTAAAATTTAGGGCTTTAGGATGATAAAAGAAGAATAGTATATTTGTTTAAAAAGTCTATTTTTATATAGTTAGTAATCAAAATTAAAGTGTATAAGAATACAATTAATTCTTCTTCAAGTGAGTGAGCTAAACAGATTGTAAGTTCTGATTGTCTCTGTTTTCCTAAAAGGTGATTGTAATAGTTAAGCTTAACAATAATAATTAAAAGATGTCATTGTCATTTTTTGGGTAATGTAATTATCAGATCCAGGTAATATTATGAAATATGCACAGAGTCTACCACTTTAATTACTATTGATTGGCTCTCATTTTTATATTAAATTATATAAAAGTCTAAAAAGATAAAAGAAAATATATCATAAAGGATAAAATATCTATTTATCCAATTATTTTTATTTTTAGCAATTAAAATCTTCAATTTTTTTACTAGATTTCTGAGGATGGTTTTTGATAAGCTTGCAATACACTATATAATTTAAGGCAGAGCCTATTATTTATTGAACCCAATAAAGCTTTATAACCATTAAAACTGATTGTTTTTGGTAAAATGTAGCATAGTATTTTTTGCTTGACTTAGATTTCTTTATATACATTAAAAAACCTGTATAACATAAATTACCAAAAATAACATTTAATTGTAATTTAGTTGTGTTTAGGTACGTAAAATATTATATAAACATTATCTAAATTTGCTGATAAATAAATTAATATGCAAAATAGTTTTGAATTAAAGCAGTTATTGCTATGTTAAATTTTAATGCGTACTTTAAATCAAATTTCATGAGAAAAAATCCTCTGGAAAGAAGGATTTTTGCTGTCATAAAATAGATAGTTTGAGCAAATCTATAAGGCATATGGTTCTTGTGGGGGTTAAAGGAGAAACCTATAATTTGCATCTGGGGTTGTAAATTTTATTTGCCAAGTATGCTAATTGGAGCCTTATCTTTTTTGGAGCACTTTGGGAACTTGATTGGCTATAATTTATCATCATGCCTTAATAAAAATATGAGAAGTAAGTGCTATATATATTACTTTTAAGATGATCGTGATAAGATATTAAAATATGATTGACTAACTTTTGATTTGATGATAATGTTGAACTCTAGGAGCTATTTTGGATTTTATTATATTTAATTATGTAGCCAATTTTTACACTTTTAACTGTGATATTTTATATTTACAGTGGCTTGTGTTATTTCCAACTTAAGCTCAATGTTTTAATCGCATTGATATATACAATGGTTTTCAATTTAGCATTTATATATGATGGGATAAGAATTAGTCAACCTTAATGCAAGTGATGTTCCAATCTTTTATAGCCCTTGCTAAAAGGTTATTCACGCTATATTATTTATCAAATAGTTTCAACCCTATTTAGTAAACAATTCAAACCCCTTAAACTTGGGGTTCAATGGGTTTGGTTTTGTTCCAGTGTTGAAATTTCAGCTGGGAATGTTTTTAAGAGCAATTGACTTTTTTAATTAAACTATTAAATATTTGATTATTAAAATGATATTTTCATTATTTAAGACATTATTTATAAGAATATTTTTGTATTTTCTATTTCTGTATTATCATTCAAGGTAAAGTATTTTTTGTATTTGGGTTTGTAGTGTGTGGAAAAGTGTATAAATTTAAGTTTGAGATGAAAAGGGTTTGATGGTCTTGAACCACATGAGGGAGTTATGAATGCGATGATTGTTAAACCAGACATCTACATGATATAGGCTGATGTTGCAGACCGATGATAACCGCACCTTCTCCTGCATACATGGATAGCTACAATCACAATAGGATTTCTCCAGCACCTCCTCTACTGCCTCAGGGAACTTCCTACATAGGCATTCACAATTGCCATATTCAAACGCAGCACTGGTTTCGGGGTCAGGTACAAGATAGTAGTGTTGTTGGCACAAGTTTAGGAAGCTGCTAATCTGTTCCACGGTAGCGTTATCTACACAGAGACCAGTTTGCCCAGCAAAATCATTATAGCTTTCACAATCATCTTCGGAATCAATAAACCCGCTCATGCCGACAAACCTACAACCTCCCTACTGAAATAGATGCCAAGCCTTATATGAGCCTGCTTAAGACATACAAGCCTATTGTATTCATCTCACATGCTTAGCAGTACAAAGACCTAGCCAAAGTCGACTCAATATACTCTCTCAACTAATAATAAATCAAATAAATAACCAAACTAAAAAATATTGAAAAAGTCATCATTTAGTTGTCATAGTTAGGATGGATTTGAAGCTAAGTAGCTTCAAAATATATTAGTGAAAGTATAAAGACCTAAATAAAAATGGATTTATTATAACTCGATAAATCAATATTAACCCAGTCAATAGAAACCCTTTGAAAAGGACATCTTATTGATCTAAACTTGATCTTTCAAACCAGCCATTGATGACATAATGAAAAAGGCTTCAGTGAAAAATCACCAATAGACTCTCTATGACATCAATCACATTCAACTATTTGGTCATCACTTACAAAAATTGATATTAACCAAGAATATTCAAATAGCTTCCATCCAACATATGCTCCACATTTTGCCACTTCAAATATAAATGCTAAATAAAAACTCAAGTTTTTGGATCAATAAATTGGATTAAAAAATTAAAGTAATAAATTAATTACTAAATTAAACTCCACGACTCTGATAAACCAACTAGACTAGGGTTGGGATGGGCACCAAAATCTACACAATTGGTTTTGTGACTTTTTCAGTTGAGCACAATTCATTTTGTGACCTTCATGTCACATCACAATTCATGCAGATTGGTTTTGTGTTTTTAGGGAGCAGTACACAATTTCAACTGCCACATTTTGTGCCCTGCTCCAAAAGGCACAAAACAAATCTGCATGAATTGTGATGTGACCAAGCACAATCTCATGTGGTTTTGTGTTGTGTCTAATCATAAGTATGCAAGCTATTCCTTTCAATTGAAGTAGTTATTTATGTTTATTTGATTGGTATTTTAATATAATTATCTAAAGCAAACTGTGGTACAATCAAATCTATCATTGTGAGGTAATGGTAGGTAAATATTTAATAAATTTGATTTAAAAAATAAAGTCCCACAACTGAAACTGCTCTAATTTTACATCCTGTGCCTTGCACAAAATGACACCATCTGTTTCACCCTTGAGAGCCATTCTAATTTTACATCCTGTGCCCCTTCACAAAATTAAATCATCTGTTTCATCCATGAAAACCACCTTCCTTTTATATTTTGTGAACTACACAATAGAGTGAGGCACAAATTGTGACCTACTCCAAAAGTTGTGACAAAAATCCCATGTATTGTTTTGTGAACCAATCCAAAACATCCAAAAAAATGGTTTTGTGATACTGTGTTTGCACAATTGCTGTTTTCGTCCCTTCCCTAAACTAGACGTACTCCTGGATAGAAAGCAATGTGTGATCAAACTTGTCTATCATATATTGTTTAATTTTTGTATCCTTTTGACTGTAATTGTATATTCATACGAGCCCAAACTGAGAATGATGTGTGTATCATCTACTTTGAACTTCAGCCGGTATGCCTTAAAATCTTTTTAAGCTCTTAAAATAACTTACTAAAAATGTGAATAAGTGGAACATTGAACTTCCATAGCAAAAGAACAGGTTACATTTCCCAATAACTAATTATATCCTGGCTGCTTGAATATAGCTGAACTACAGCTTCTAATGTGCTGCCTAATATCAATCCTAGTTTAGACTTTCCAAAGAGATCATAAATATGCTTGAAGCAGGCAACAAAAGAGCTACAGGCTGATTCACAATCTTTCTGACGATGTAATATAAGCCATTATAAAAATTCAAACTTACAAAAAAGTGGCCTCATTTTCAGGTAACCCAGAAAGTTATACAGAAAGTTTATCATCAAAATTTAGACTCGATGATAGAAATTGGGTGGGTTTGAGCTGATCTTTATCGGTGTTCTGCGAAACAGTTCAGCTTTATTTTGACCTTAATTTCTGTAGGCAAGTTTTACTCAGCATATTTTTCCATAAAATTATGTTCTGCCAATTAAAATACAAATAAAAATTCCATTTAAAAACACTTATTAAAACACTCTTCAATAAAAAATAAGCCTATGTTTAGCCAATTAATCCCTAATCTCATCTATTATATATACAACAAAAAGTATAAGTTTCTAACCCCTGTTTTTGTTTTTGTAAAGAACAATGTGCTAAAGTCCATATATTTAATTTTTAAGAGAAATCTATTCTAATAAAAATATTTAAAATTAATTTTATCTTGTCATATCATTGGTAGATACACTCGTGTCGGAAAACTGTGGTCTAGGGTATTATAACATTCATCAGGGGGAAATCCCAAGTAATTTAACATTAGAAAAGCAAAGGAAGAGCCTGTGGTTTTGGCACAGGCAAAAACTGTGAAGATCTACAGGGCAAGAAGTCTGAATCATCCGTTGCTCAGAATGTGAGGGAAATATTTAGTTAAGTTTATTATAATTAACAGAAAGATGGATAGGAATCCAAATGATAACTGGTTTAAAGAGAAGCAGAAATTTTACAGTGAGAATATGAAGAATAACTTATTAAAAATCAAAAAGTGTAAATTAACAAGCCCAAAATACTCAAGAAACAAAATAGTTCAAAAATCTGCACAGGAAAAATAACTTCTGAAAAGGAAAGTTACCAAAAATATAACAAAGTGGAACTATAGAAAATAGCAGCTCTAGCAAAAACATAGTGTTTTTTAAGAAAAATCAAAGCTTTTATATTTAAATTTGAATTATGAAATATGTATACTGTAAGATATACAACTAATAAACTTAAAAAATAGAATCCAGTAGTTAATTTAAAGAATTTGATTTTCTGGTTCATCCCAACTGCATCTAATTATTTGACTGCCATTTGAGATATCATAAACAACTTTTGGGGCAGCTTTGGAGCCAATCTAGGCCCAAATGACTCAAGCAGTTTTTAAAAGCCCTTAAAGTTGAATTTTTTATTTATGCTTCATAAAAGCCTATTTACAACCTATTTCTTGTTAATCATGTTATTAAATCATAAAAAAGTCTTTAAAAATTAGACTGAATTCTTTTTAATTATATTTTTGACATTTGAGGTAGTCAATTTCCTTGAAGTTTGAAACTATTGCAACAGAAAAAAGTGTATATTTTCTTTAAATCTGGAAAGGATTCTGGTTTACATATATGCCTTTACATCACGAATTTAGCTTTATGACAACAGCACCATCTTTTACTCTATATTTTAATATAATAGGGCATGTAAAGGAATAAGGTAGAATAACTATACTTATTGGTAAGCCTAAATAATGGATGTCTTTAATGCCACCATTCACATTGTTTCAATTTTGCCTTTGTTGGGTTATTTTGAGGACAAATATCTCTCTTTTGCTTTTGCCCTTCAAAATGAGGCTAGCTCTTAATTGGGAAATACAATTGTTTAGTTTCCTGATTCTGCTCAACTCACTTGCCCCACTCATGCTTGTGGAGAGTTATCTTACCGTCCATGTAGTGTTTTGTGGTATTCTCAACCACTATATATTCCATTTCCTTATTCACCAATAAAAATTAAGTTATATTAATATATTTTTCTTTGTGTCTTCAAGTACTTTGGAGCCTCTCTAGCCACATCTAGCAGACATTATTCATTCAGGGCCACAAGGTAATCACATAGCCTTTCCTACCATTCTAATTGAGACTTAGTACAAATCCAATCCTAAGGTTAGAATTTCCTGTTGTGACTCTGTGCTGTACCTCAGATCACAACAAAAATGGTGCTCACTACAGGGGATGTAAGCCCCTCAGTTATCCCTTTTGTAACAACTTTTTCAAGACCTTTGCCTCCTCCCATACAAGAGCCAACTTTGCCTGAAATTACAGGTCCTCCTATTGAGGAAGACATTGCCAATACGCCTATTGTCCCTACTGTGCTGAACCTTGGGAGTGGTCCCCGCCTAATGGCCTACCCTTTGGGTACCCCTAACTTGGAACAAGTCATGGCATTAGCCCTTGGGATGGCCTGTGACAGAGCCATCCCTTGCCTCCAGCTTCAGTTCGGCCAAGCAGAATACTACAAATTGATTGTAGCTCCACAATTTCCACAGCATCTCCTCTCAGCTGCTGGTTCTGCTGAACACTTATTGTCCTCCTTTGTACAACCTGCCTTAGCCCATCATCAAAATGGTATTAGGGCTCTATTTTCAGGAGATTTCATTGCTACAAGCCGCTGTCACTCATCACTGGGATCAGTTAACGGCCTACCAGCAGTGGATTCACTCCCTGTTTTCATTGGTATCAGACAATCAGCACAACTATGTCACCTCCCAGGCCCTTTTGGTTAATTCCATTGAACAAATATGCCAGTTCATCCCTGAATATGTCAGGGAACGTCTACATGAGTTTCACCAGATAGAACAGCCCTGGGGTGCCCAAGTCAATTCCACTCTAAACTCCTATCTCACCAATTTTGAACAACTTGTGCAGCAACTCAACAAGTTCAGTGCTTACTCCTTTGACCAATTACAGCAAGTAGCAGTCCATGCTGCAAAGGGCCTCTGCAAACTTGGCGAGGAATTTGATCAAGAAAGGGCTGCTACCGCTGCTACCATTGCTAAACTCCAGACTCAAGTAAATGAACTGTCTACCTCCAAATCAGACGCCCTGCCTTCTCCTCCATCTGATGAGTTGGCGGATAAAGAACAGAGGCTCTGGGATGCCATTTGGGAGTTAAGAGCATCTACCTGCAGTCAGGATTGCCCTTCTGAAGCCCCTCAGCCTGATCCTCAAGTGCTTGCTCTGATGACTCAGGTTGCTGACTTACAACAAGAGGTTGCTACTTTGCGTGAGGTGATGGCGTCTGTTGTTAGTCCACCTGGAGTTGTTGGTGAAGATAGTTGCTGCCCTGGCTTGTCAGAGCCTCCTGCATTCATTGTGTTGGAGAGTTGATAGCTCTAGCTAATGAGGTGGACCATCTGAAACAAGACCACTCTGAGCTTGATAAGGTCATACAGGAAATGAGTGAGTTAATTGATTCAGTAAATGACAGGTTTGTCCCTTGCCTTTTGGTGGGTCCGTCTCTTACTTCCCAACTGGCTGAACTGTCCTTGGTAGTAACAGCACAGGGTCAGCGCCTGGATGTTACTGAGCAGCAGACCACCCTAGCTAATAATACAGGCACCCGCACTGCTGAAACCTTGACTAATCTTGAGGAAAGTGTTTGCCAGCTGTGGGCCAGACAGCCCCCCACCGAGTCAGAAGCATAATTCTCCCCACGCATAAATGTACTTGATAGCAACAATGGCAGCCCAACTTTAGAAGCTCACTTCAACCCTACCTTTAAGCAAGTCTTCAACCCCAAAACCTCAAACATTGCAGCTTTCCTAACTATCTACAAAACTGCCATGAGAAGAGCCTCAGATGAGGTTAAGAAGGCACATTCTAACCTGTCTACACCCAACCTGTCAAGAGGTAGCAGTACCAGAGCTGCCCACCATTGAGACCTGGTAAGATATGAACCAAATTCTGATTGACAAGTTTGGTGGTGATCTTAGCCTGGAAGTAAATAAGGATGCTTTCATGCATATTGCTTTCAAGCCTAAAAAGACACTAGCCAAGTTTGCAGACAGATTCTACATAGAAGGACAACAACTGATCACAAGCTGCCAGTTGACCGCACATGAGGCATACATGGCTTGTGCTCAAGCCCTCAAGGTTAATCAGCTCTTGTGTCTTTACTTCAAGGCCCATAAAGCCATGCTTTCTTCTATGAAGAGCATAAAGACACTGTTGCAGTATATGCACCTTACTCATTCTGGGGCAGTTGTGCAGGAGAATTGTGTTGGCTCAACCTCTGGTTTATCTTAACATGGCTTGTGTATCCTTACCATGAACTTGCAGAATCCCCCTTGAAGCCAGGGTTGCCATAACTGTGGACAGATAGGTCATCATTCACAAGTCTGCACCAATCCTCAAGTTGAAGGAGCTGATCCCAAAGAACAGGCGGGAAAAGAACAGATAACCTAGAGGCAGAGACGCTCTTGGTTGAAAATTCTTCCCAGTCTCCTTCAATTCTCCCCTCCATTGCTGACTCTGAGCCTGCTGAAACTGAGGCTCCTCCCATTCTGATGCTATTCCACAATATATCTGATGACTCTAACATGGACAATTCTGATATAGAAGATCCCAACGCCTATGGGTATTCTGTCCTGGCCATCCCTGAAACTATCACAGTCCCTTATAAGCTATGTTCTGGGAAAACTACAACAATTGCCAAGCCTCTTCCTGAAGCCAAGGAAGTTATCTCTTGCCCTTATCTCACTCAAGCCAAGAGATCTCCCGTGCTTGTCAAATCTTCCAAAGAAGCTGCTGAGGTTGCTGACGCTGTGTTCAAAAATTTCTCCCTCTTTCTCCCTCTCCAGATGGTCTATAAGGAGTTCCCAGGCCAAAGAAGCATGATCAAAAAGCAGGACAAAGAACCAACAGAAGCCCAAGACATTCTGGCTGTCCTCCCTTTCTTTGGTTGTACTATCACTTGTGTGAAAATATCCATCCAAAAGGTGAAAATTAAGGCTGTCTTAGACACGGGGTCTCCTGTTAAAATTGTCTCCTCAAAGCTTGTCAAGAAGCTCAAACTTTCCCCCAACCTTAACTATCACCAGTTGTATGGCACAGCTGGGCTATCCATGACTCGCGCTATAGGAGCTTATTCTGCTCTTCCCATGTGGTTTGGCAAGCTACTCTTGGCTGCACCTGCTGTTATCTTATAGAATGAGAGTTATTATATCTTAGTTGGTACTCAATTCCTTAGGAAATACAATGGGATCATCAACTTAAAGGATGGCTACCTCTCTATTTATAGGGTATAAAGTCCCTCTGATTTTTGAGGAGTCTTCTAATTTCCTGGAAAACACCTCAAGACATGTGCCTTGGAGTACCCTGCTGGTGTTTTCACTTTAAAATACCATACCCATTCCTCCAACGTGAAGTGCCCTCCTATGGCTTGTTCTGCGTCTGAAGGGATTCCTCTCTTAGCCACTTCCACTGTGACTATTTCTCCTGGGTCTCAGGCTATCCTAGACTCCAAAATATTTTATGAGTTACCTGAGTGTAAATTCCTAGAGTTGTACTCTCCTCCCTTGCTAGGACGCAACAAACCCTATCTCTGTCCAGGAATCTTGGATGTCTCTCATAAAGACCCTGTTCAACTGCTGGTTGCCAACTTGACTGCTCTCCCCATAAATGTGTATAGAGGGCAGGTTGTTGGTTATGGCAGGTTTTCAAAAGCTCCTGACGTCCTATCACTACATCCCTTTGGTACGTTCCAGGACTTTAACTTACCTGAGGATGAGCCGCAAGTCCTAGCATTGTTCACCTCTCAAGACTTCCCGCAGCTATCTCCAGTTCAAAAGAAAGAGGTGCTTGACCTACTGGATCAGTTTTTGGATATCTTTGCTAAGGATAGCACTGATTATGGCTTAGTCAAAGGCGTCATTCACCAGATTGATACTGGTGATGCTCCCCCTTTTGCGCTAAACCCTACCGCCACAGTTGAGTAGAGGATGCTCAGGTGTCTAAAGAGCTCAAACAACTTCTAGACGCTGGACTGCTTGCTCCTTCCCAAATTACATGGGCCGCCTCCTTACTCATACTGAAAAAGAAGGATGGAGGTCATTGTATTGTGATGGATTACCGACCCTTGAATTCCTTAACCAAAAAGGATTCCTACCCCTTACCACACATTAATGATGCTCTCCACTGCCTTGGGGGCTCCAAGTTCTTCTGTTCCATGGATCTGGCTTCAGGTTGCTGGCAAGTTGATCTCTCTCCTGAGGATAAACAGAAGGCTGTGCTCATCACTTCCAAAGGATTTTTTAAGCCTACACAAAGGCTGCAAGGGCTCTGTAATGCTCCAGCTACTTTCCAGCAAGCCATGGACTCCATCCTCTGTGATTTGAAGCTCAAGTGTGTTTTAGTATACTTAGATGATATAAATGTCTTCAGTGCTACCTTTACCAACCACCTGGCCCATCTTAAGGTAGTGTTAATAAAGATTTGTGAAGCTGGACTTAAGTTAAAGCCATCTAAGTGTGTCTTCTTCAAGGAACGCCTTGAATTCTTGGGGTATGAGGTGACTCAGACTGGAATTTGTCCCATTACTAAGAAAGTCAAAGCCATTGACAAAATGTTTCCGCTAATCAACCTTCAAGAAGTCCAAGTCTTTCTGGGCATGATGGGATACTATAGACACTTCATCCCTGATTTTGCGGACACTAGCAAACCCTTGGTCCAGCTGCTGCATAATGTCCCTTTTGCTTGGACCGGCAATCAACAACAAGCCTTTGAAGCCTTCAAAAAAAACAATAGAGGCTCCCATCTTAGTATATTCTGACTACAATAAGGAATTTATCTTATATACTGATGCTAGTGACCTGGCTATTGGGGTTCTCTTGGCTCAAATGGATGATGAAAGTGTGGATCACCCTGTAGCCTATACTTCTTGTGTACTAAATAATCATGAGAAGAACTACAGTGTGACCAAGAAGGAGTGCCTTGCTGTGCTGCATGCCATCAAGCAGTTCTGCCATTACATTTATGGCACTCATTTCACAGTGGTTACTGACCATGCTTTGCTTAAATGGTTATAACAGCTCAAGGAACCCAAAGGACAACTAGCTAGATGGGCTCTCTGACTGCAAGGGTATGACTTCACTGTGTTGCACTGCCCAATAATTCAACATCATAATGCTGATAGACTGTCCAGAATGCCCATCCTTGCCCTACACCCTGCTGAAGCTGACCAATTATATGAACTAATGTGATATCCTTCTTTGTGGGTGAACAAGACAGAGGAAGTCCAAGTTGCTTTTTCTAAGCTATCTGAAGACACCCTCATTTGTGACAATCAGCTCTTCAAGAAAGTACAAGACCACTACTTGCCCTATGTAAGGCCTATTCTTTGACTTTTGTTGGTGCTTCAAGCTCATAAAGAGACGGGACACGGGGGTGTTGCCAAGACCCATGCCTGTCTCCAGAAGAATTACTTCTGGGAAAATCTTTGCTTGCTGATCCCAGATGTTATTTCTAGTTGCCATGATTGCCAACTCCAATGGCCTAAAGCTGCTGCTCATGAGTTCAAGCTAGTCCCCCCTCAACACACATTTCACACTGTCTGTATTGACGCTGTAGGGCCTCTCCCTTGCTCCCGCTCTGGTTGCCGCTTTATCCTAATTGCCGTTGATCATTTTAGCAAGTGGATAGAAGCTCGCCCTACTAAAGACATCACTGCCAAGACAACCGCTGCCTTTCTGCTGCAAAATGTATTATTCCGCCATAGTTGCCCTCATGTGTTGTTGTCTGACAATGGGACTAACTTCAATGCCAAGTTAGTAACCTCTGTGGTTGAAGATTTGGGGTCTCATTTGTCTTTCTCTACCCCCTATAATCTTTCCACCAATGGGGCAGTGGAGCGCGCAAACTCAACTCTGGCTTCTATCATGAGGGAACTCACTTATTCTGACGCCGCCAACTGGTATATATACTTATCTGCTGCTCTCTTTGCCTATTGCCTTAGCAAACATTGTGTCACTGGGTATTCCCCTTTTGCTATGCTGTATGATCATGAAGCCACTACCCTTTCACTCTTGGGGCCCCCTACTCTCCTCTGATAAGGCTATGAACCCTGACAACCACATCAAAGACTTAGTCAGCTGCATCATTGATATACAGGCCACTGCCTACACTTCCGCATATAAGACTAAAGTGCTCAAGCTCTCTCCTGACAACGCTAGGCGCTCCCCCTTGCCTGAGTTTGATGTTGGGGACCATGTTCTCTACTATCAACATAGAGTGGGAGGAAAAGCTCATAAGCTATACTCATTGTGGATTGGGCCCTTGGAAGTGATCTTCAAGCAAAGGTCAAAGTATACTGTAAAACTTCTCTCTTGTGGTCAACCTTTTGCTCATGTGCATGTCAAGTTCCTCCGCAAGTACCACCCCCTAAGGCCAATCTAGAGGGGGGCAATGTTGTGAAGGCTGTCATTCACCATGTTTTGATTTTGCCTTTGTTGGGTTATTTTGAGTAAAATATCTCTTTTTTGCTTTTGCCCTTCAAAATGAGGCTAGCTCTGAATTGGGAAATGCAATTGTTTAGTTTCCTAATTCTGCGCAACTCACTTGCCCCACTCATGCTTGTGGAGAGTTATCTTACCGTCCATGTACTGTTTTATGGTAAAGCAACACAGTATATAATCCCAATTTCTATACCCAATAAAATTTAAGTTCTATTCACATTTTTGTCTTTATGTCTCCACGTACTTTGGCGCCTCTCTAGCCACGCCTAGAAGATATTATTCATGCAGGGCCACAAGTTAATCACATATCCTTCCCTGCCATTCTAACTGAGACTTAGTACAAATCTAATCATAAGGTTAGGATTTCCCATTGTGACTCTGTGCCGCGCCTCAGATCACAAAAATGGACATAGTAATTAATTTCAAGCTTTATTTAATGATATACTGACAATATGGCTAGCTCATCTCCCTGTGATAATTCTTAATCCTACATACTCTGTTAATAAAAATACTGAAGTAGTATTAGGGAGAAAGGCAGGTGGATTGTTAAGGATTAGGTCTATAAGAAAGCTATGATTCAGCTTGCCACAAATAATTTTTTGTTTCTTTTTATAAATCAAAGCCAAAATCAAGATTCAAACTCCAGATTGCCCACCCTGTGGTCAACTTGTTAAGAGGGCCAGTTGCCTGTCTGAATTTTTAGTCTTGAATATGAAGATGTTTTGATTAGGAGCTCACAAATTGAGGAAGTTTTTCTAAATCCAGAAGAAGTAAAAACCAACAATACACCACATGGTCCTTGCACATATGCAAATGTATTACAGTAAGACATTAGAGTTTAATCAAAATCTTTCAAAATCTCACTAATGAGAAGAATCAACAGAATACCAGAATACCAGGAAAAAACACTGATTCTGATGGACAGCCTAGCCCTATAAATTAAACTTTCAAACAGAAGAATTCTGACGTCTATTATACAAAACTAACCAGTAATTGCTTGCCTAAGCCTGATGCTACTTTTTCCCTCCAGATTCCAGACAACAAGCCATCAAAATTTATATATTTAAATTCATAAGACAAGGTATGGAAAAAGGGTAAATATACCTTGTCAATCCAGTGCCAGGCCTCTTTGCCATCTTTATAATAAATAAGTGATTCAAATATGTACAAACAGGTTTTATTCTATCTAATTAATTTTTCAACTACTTCCATATGGCTCCAACAGGTTGCCTGTACCTGTTGAGCCCATCCTGGCTATTCATCAGACCCTTGGCCCAATTTATTTTGTTGTATTGGTTCAATCTTTGGACCAGTGCTTTACACCAAGTACCTGCCTAACCCAGCCTACAAGGAGTTCAATTTGGAAAATATCCTACTAGAAGACCCACTAGCTAAAATCAGAAAAGCTGTAACAGGTGAATTGATAAGGTATTTGGTATACTATCTAAGCTAGGCTGTTCAAGGATAAACACAACTACTTGCCCATCTATCATGTACCAATGATCTCATTGCTTGCCCCAGGGCCCAACTATCCACAATAATCTGTTGCTGCCAATGAAATCACTTTTACTCAGATTTACAGAGAATTTTATATTACTATGACAGGCCTGGTTGATTCCATGAATCCAGCCACTAGCCCTTGGCTCTAGATGGGTTGATTCCCCCTATATTATTAAGCTATACCCAATTGTGTAATGAGCTTTGGCCTCTAACCCAGCAGACCATACTGTGCCCACATCCACAGATCTCTACCACAGTGCTTGGATTTATGACACAGCTAAACACACTAATGAAATTCAGCCCAAGTCTTTGGTATGTTGTATGGAGCAGCAGTTTTCACAGCATCTGTATCTATTGAAGAGATAAGGAATTTTCCCTTAACTGAATCCCTTAAAAGGCAAATATTGGTGTCTTCCTGGGTCACAATCCAGGACCAACCAGCCAGCAGATGAATACTATTTGATGGAGGTGATTGGCAACTACACTAGTCTAATCTAATCAGGCCTGTCTAAGACATTATACCACTTGGTCTTTTAACTTGGAGTGATTATCCTGGTGGCCCAAATCCTTAGTGGGTTCTTCAAGAACTATCCCAGGTTTTGGTGTTTTTGATGGAACCTTAGCTTTTAGGATATGCTAACAGGTAGAGTAATATAATAATGAATTGGGTCTACAAAAGGCCTCTATGAGATGTACTATTTTTAGCTTGGAAAATTCTGGCTCTATTATTCCTTGGTAATAGCAGTTTGACTTGGATCAAAACAGGCTTGATTGTCCATTTATCAACTTCCTGTGGCCTAGCTACCTGAGTTTTATGTTAAACACAGCTTTAACTTATTGGTCTGCACACCTGAGCTGATTGATCAGACCTTTAATCAGCCATCATGCCGATTCCTGATATCTACCAATAATATTTCTTAGTATTGAAAGTATAAAAATATATATATTTTTTTAAAATTTTCAATTAAAAGTTATAAAAATCAGTTAACAGCTTTTTTATACAGTAGTTTTCAAACCTGTTGAGATAAACATATATTATTCAGTTTAGAACACATGGGCTCAGTCACAAAACAAATTTCAACTTGATAGATCTAAATAGAAGATACTTTCACAGAAAATGAGTGCTATTTGGCAAGAATGTCCAATAATACTGTTGCAACTAAGTTTTCCTCCTTGCCTGCTAATGTATCCAACGGCATGGATCAATCTGATAGCAATATCAAACAGCGGGAACTCCCTCTTAATTAGAAGCACTGCCAATTTGACCTGCTGATCCCCGCACAAGTTATTTCTTGGCTTCAAACCTTACATGGAACATGCCACTATGCCATCCCCTTGTGGCCTTGTGGCTTTTCCCATATAGTATATTAATCACATTATTCTACAATAAATGATACCTTATTCTATTTATTTCTGTCCTTTTTATTGGACTGTTGTCTTCCCCAATCAAATACTGAAATCAAATTGTTTAAGTTGTAACAGTGGTAGCAGCAGTAGATTCACAACCTACCTAAAAGAAAAAATCCCCCTAAGAAAGGACAGAGTACAGGCTGTATGGCTACTCCCCATCAAGAAAATTTCCTTCTGATTCCCATGGGAGACATTCCAAAGGGGTATTTTATCTATCAAGACCAGCTGGTGCTCACAAGCGTGTATAATTGACTCTGCCTTGGGCAGCGCAACACAAGTGTCACCCTGACCCAATTGGACCTTTCTCAATGCATGCTAAATCTCCAACTTGAGTTTTTTGCGGGTGGTGTCAAAGGAGCCAACATTGTCAGTTGGCTTCACTCTACCAAGACCCGTCTTTGTATCTGTCAGGTGCCTGAGCCCATGTGGGTTGACACTGCTTCAGGGTGCATTACGGGACCTGCTTCAATGTGGTTCACTAACTGGGCCAGCCAAGAGATAGATGTTACTTGGGCGTCATTCAGGGATGCCACAAAGTCCCTCTACAGTGAAACCTTTTCACCTATTGTGGTGGGAACTCCCCTCCTGACCATTAAACAGACCAGATCTGTCTCTGAATATCTTGCAGCCTGGCAATAAGCCCTTGCTGCCGCCGTAGAAGCTGTCAACAACGGGAACACCATGCTCCTTACTCTAATAGTCAATGGGCTCAAACCCCATATCTTCTAGTGGGTTCACGTGGGGTGCTGTACTTCCATCAACAACTGCTACAAGGCCATTGTGGAGGCCAATATCCAGACTTCCATGGGCTTTTGTAGGACCAATGGCGCACCACCCCAGTCTTTCCCTGCACCTGGCAGTGGCCACAATCAGGTGGGCCGCTGCCAACAAGAGAATGGGGCTAATTATCCCTGCACAAGGAGAGCTCCAATTGGCGCAATTGAGGACCCAGAAAAAGCCTGGGGTTGTAGATATGAGAGGTTCTACAACCCCACCTGACCCTTGCCCTCAAGCTCTCCTTGCAAAGAATCCCTGCAACTACAACTTTCACAATGTTGAAATCCTCAATGTCTTCCAAGTTCATAGCAACAACATGTTCTCTAAGAAATTCATTCTTCAAATAAAGTAACATGCTTATACTACCCTTATGTTTCTGTAGGAACACACAAGTAACTGGTAGATACTGGGGCTGATCACACCATGGTAGATCAGGTGTTTGCTGACTCCCAGCAGTTAGACCAAGTACCCAGCAGATTCAAAGCAGTACGTGTAGCTGATTCCTGCATAATTGCCATCACCCACAAGACAGTACCCTTCTCTGTGAGAATGGGGAACATTCAGGTCAAGCTCTCTAGGCCAATCATGGCAGGGCTCAGCCACAACGTCATTGCTGGTATTGGCTGGCTTTGGCACAACTGTCCCTATATTGACTGGTATGCGTCTGTAATCACCCTTAACAGAAATGGGGTGGGTTTTCAGATCTATTCTATCAAAATGAGCATGTTACTCCATGATACTGTATTTTTCAGAATCACAGAGACAGATACATATGATTTCAAGGGGGAACTAGACTTCAATCAATGCTCAGTTAAAGTTATCCGTGCAGAACCACCTGCAGCCCTCCCCTTGACCACTCTGTCCCCCCAGCACTTGTTGCGCTCCTCAAGGAGTATAAAAATGTTTTCAGTGAAACACTGGATCAACTACCCCCTCCCCAAGAGATCCAACATTCTGTACAATTGCAAGGGTTGCCTCTCAAGGCACGCACCCTCTATTGTTTGACACCAAAAGAAGATGAAATCCTCCGCCAGCACCTCGTAGATTTACTTTATAAGGGCTTCATACGCCCCTTGCTTTAGCCATACAGGGTTGCTGTCTTCTTTGTAGCCAAGAAGGACATGTTCCTTTGCTTAGTCACAGATTATTGCGCCCTAAATGAGGTGACTGTCAAGAAAAAATACCCCCTGCTGTTGATTGATAACCTTTTTGACACAATTTCGGGTGCAAAGGTCTCTAGTACAATTGATCTCACCACAGGGTACAACCAGATCTGCATTGCACCAGGGGGTTAGGCAAAAACTGCCTTCTGCACACGCTACAGGTTGTTCAAGTGCCAGGTCATGAACTTCAGAATGATCAACGCTCCTTCCACTTTTGCCATATTAATGAACAAAGCATTTGAGGAATTGATTTAAAATTATGTTGTTGTGTACCTTGACAACATTATTGTCTTCAGTCAAGATCAAACTGCACACCTCCAATACCTCTGTGCTTTCCTTGACACTCTTTGGAAAAACCAGTTAAAATCTAAGCCTTCCAAATGTGAATTTCTCAAGCCAGAGCTCTTTTTCCTTGGGCACACCCTCTTGGCCCAAGGGATAAAGCCTGACCCTGCCAAAATTAAGGCAATCACTAGTTTGCCACCTCCCACTGATGTTGGTCAGGTGCGTACATTCTTGGGCATGGTTGCCTATGTGTGTAAATTTATCCCCAATTATGGAGAACTTATTGCACCTCTCACCAAGCTCCTGAACACTAAACAGTGCTTCCCTTGGACTCCTGCCAGAGATAAAGCCTTTGAGACGTTGAAGCAGAGGCTTACAACTTTACCCACATTACAGTTTCCCAATTGGAACCACCAATACAAACTCAAGACTGATGCCTCTGACAGGCAACCTCCAGAATTAACTCATACAGAATAGAACATCTTCTATGTCAAAAATTCCAAAAATTATTTTTGCTTTATCTTTTATAATTTTAATCAAAAGTTCAAAATAAAAATTGAACATTGCTTCTATTATCAGTGTCAATTATTTAATCAAGAAAAAAATAATATGTAATATTTAAAATAATAAAAATATTTTTGAGAATTCTTGACATAGAGGATGTTTCATTCTGTATGAGTTAATTCTGGAGGTTGCCCTCTGACAGGGCCATAGGGGGCGTGTTACAGGTAGAAACTGACAAGGGTGTCTTCCTCCCCATGGCATACAAATTCAGGAAGCTCACTGACTCAGAACAATGTTACCCAATTCATGACAAGGAGCTAGCAGAAATTGTGCACTGCGTTGAGAAGTGGTGCTGTTACTTGGAAGGGGCCACCTTTCCATCCCGTGTCCTGACAGAGCACAAGTTGCTCCAATATTTCAACACACAGTCCCATTTGACACGCCGCCAGGCAGGCTTGGTTGAGCGCCTATCTCCTTATCAGTTTTGTATCAAATACAATCCTGGGAAAGAGCTTGTCACGGCAGATGCCCTCTCAAGGCTCTATGTGGTGTCCATCACCAGGGACAACAGTTAAGACCCAGATTAGTCAATACTTTACCTCCACCCTGAAGCAACCCACTATTAAGGCCGTAATTTGGCAACCATCTCCAAGCTGAAGGGCAATGAAAGTCAGTTTACCACTGATGCGGGCAAAGTCTGCCACTGTGGAGACAGGAGAAAAGACACCCTATATTCCCACCACGCAACAAGGGGACACAATATTGCACTACCACCAAACCCTGGGCCACATCAGAGGGAGTAACCTCTTCAAAAAATAATGAAGTGTAAGGTTTGGGGGCCTTGTATGAGCCAAGACAACTTGGACCTCCTCAAAACCTGTGTGCTGTGCAAGAAGAATATGTCAAAACCTGCACCTCTCAAGTCTGTCCTGCCCATCAAAGACATGGAACTCTTTAAACAGTGGGCCTTTGACATTATTGGACCCCTTCCCAAAGACAGAATTTGGAAGAAATACATAATCACAGCCATCAACTACTTCACTTGTTGGCCAGTAGCGTGGGCAACTACTAACCATACTACCACCACCATCACCTGCTTTATTGGTAAAGAAATTGTGGCCTGCTTCAGGAAATCTAAACGTCTTATCACATATGATGGGCTCAAACTTGTGGCACATGTCATGAAGGCATACTGCGCCAAAAACGCCCTCCAAAGAATAGTCACAACTCCTTAACATCCTCAAGCCAATGGACATATGGAACATCTAAATGATTCACTGGTCCAGATGATTTTCAAGCTCTAACAGGAGCACTATAACGCTGTGTGGACTGAACATCTACCCACCACAATACTCATCTTACAAGAGAGAATCAACAGGGGCACTGGGTTCAGCCCCTGTCACGGTAGGTTCCATAAGGCCAGGTATTGTCTGTCCAAGTAAGAAGGCTTGGAAGTCCAGGAAACCTGTATCAAAATTGACCAAGTTAACAGATTTAAACCAAATAGTCTATCAAAAATGGGTCACAGCTGCTCCAGGATGTCAGCTGAAACCAGCTCCCCCTTGCAAACTGACGTTGATAAATTGATGTAATATGAGGGTCACCTGATATAAGCTTGTTAATCAACATGGTTGTCAGAAACTGGTCACGCAAGGGTTCTTTGCAACCTGGACTAGATACTTACTTGACAATGTGGATGGAATAGGAGGTCAAGACTCAGATGGTATTGCTTAGTCAATTTTTCTGATATATATTGAATAATTTTCCCTGTTTCAACTCTAAGAGTTGAGTCCTCCTAACTTTTCTCAATAAAAATCATTTATCCCAAGTTCTAATTTTAAATTTTAAAAATGCATCATATGATTGGGTTGTTGCAGTATATTCCGTACAATCTGATTCTGAACCAAATCATTTCAGGAAGATGGGGTCCTTCAGCTGGAACTTTGTTGTTGGTGCCGCCAAATGTGAATTTCATGCCAGCCAATTTTGCAGCTCCTCCCCCCATTCTTGAAAATGAAAATTGTGTTAATTCTCAATGCCCAGAATTTTACGCTGAAGATGCATTGATGCTTTCCCAGGTCATTTATCTTGGACTACTTTGGTTAGGACTAATTGTTCTACTCAATCCTGGAGTTACAATTGGAAATTTCAAAAAAAATATGAAGCCACATTGGTGGTTAATAATCAATTCTATGTGGATTTGGGTGTTAATTCCCCATCATTTAGAAACAGCTTCATATTATCCAGTAATTTCCGTCTCATTACTCAACTCTTCTACGTCTGAGTTTTTGGAAGCAGTTTGTCATGGATTTGTGTTTCTTTCCTCCTGCTCCGTCAAGATATCTGTGTTTAACATGTTTATTTGCATCAGTTTATTTATGAGTTTTCAGTTTGGGCTTTTCTTTAATTTGTGGTTTCCATCTCCAGTTGCAGTTGTAGAGACTGGATCCTCTGTTTCCTATTTCTGTTGCATCATGCCATTTTGGCGCCTGGATTATTTTCCTGCTCCACCCACTGATGAAATTTTGCGTGAAGTTTTGTCAGCATTATCATTTTATTCTGGCTCTAACCTTAGTCACAAATCCCAAGTTTGCCATGTGATGACAAAGGTTTCCAAAGATGCTCGAGAATGATTGCTGTCTGCAGTGGAGCACAATCCACGTGTTTTAACTGAGAGTGCATCTCTATACCCTTTGTTAAAAAAATTGTGTGTATCTATTGAGGAGCTCAACATATATTGTAAGCTGTACGCCTTCCATCAGGGTACATCTCCGCTTTTGGTATTCCTTCCTCAGTTTCTTACCTACTGCCATACAATTGATGTTCCTGAAGTGAATAAACTCTCAGCGTTGTGGTTAGCAGCTGACCAGACTGCCCAGGATTTGGCGGTTTGGGATTCCCTGTTAACCACAACTGAGGCCCTGGTAAGCCAAATTCTTTCTCTGGTCTCAAATCTGTCTACTTCCAAACAAGGTACATTGGTAATTGAGGATGAACCTGCTGCGCGCTCTTGGTTTTCTGGTCCGTGCTTGGAAGTGGTTCCTTCCAACCAAAGCCAAGATTGTTCTCCCCTAGCTTGTCTCAGCTACAATTGGCGGTGGTAAACAAACCTGGTGATGTAAAGGAGGCCCCTGTAGTGTCCTGTCCTGATAGTTTCTTGGCAATGCTTCAGCACGTTGTACCTACAAAATCTTCCATTATTACGTCTGAAGAGTTGCCCCTCATTCCCATTGATTGTGATAGCCCTGTTCTTCCAGCTGTTGTCCAAGAAATGATTGAGTGTTACTTCCAGGAGCATCCTGCCTCCTCAGCTGCTGTCTGTACTGCCAATGAAAAACAAGACCCCACCAAGATTGCTACCTTTGCTGCAAATAAATCTACTTCTGGTTACTTCTTGTTCTATGGTAGCATTGATAATGGTCAGACTATCTATCAGC
This sequence comes from Entomophthora muscae, assembly GCA_014839935.2. NCBI lineage: Eukaryota > Fungi > Entomophthoromycota > Entomophthoromycetes > Entomophthorales > Entomophthoraceae > Entomophthora > Entomophthora muscae. The sequence goes on along the minus strand of QTSX02000758.1, from coordinate 176,432 downwards.
CAGCTATTTTATTGGATACAGGTGCTTCCAAAAATTTCATGAGTGTGGAGACTGCCAACTTGCTACAACTTAAGTACCACCCAGGAATGCTTGTTAGGGGTGGAAATTGTCAAGCATTTCCCTCTTTCCAGCTGAGGAAGCCAGTTACTTTTGTAGTTGCAGGTCATTCTTTTACTGCAAGATTTTACGTCTCCCTACCCTTATGTATCCTATCAATTTGGGAGTGAGTTGGTGGATAGATCATAATGTATCAATCTTACTGGAGAAGAATGAGCTACAGGTGGAACACTCTTTTGGTATAACTATTCATATTCTGCTGTTGGATATGTCTGAATTGGAGCAATCATCACAGACCATACAATTGTTTCCTGTCCCTGTCCCCGTAAGTTCAGATTTACTGGCATGCTTGCAACCCTGGTCCGTGGCATTTGACGCCACAAGAGGCAAGGTCCTTCCCAAGCACACTCAGTTTGACTTTGACTTTAAGGTCACTGTTGATCTGATCAGAATTGTGTCTCCTTTTTACCCTTTAACCTTGAAGGAAGATGATGTTTAGAAGAGTGGACTTGTGACATGTTGGCCAAAGGCTAAATTTTTAAGAAGGCTTCATCAATCTGCTCTCTGCTATTATTTGTTCAGAAGTCTGATGGGTCCCTTTGTCCTTGTGTTGACTATGGGAATTTGAATAACATTAGGATTCCGGATCCTTATGTTTTACCTCTCAAAGCACAGATCTCTAGGTGCATTGAGAAGGCCATGGTATTCTCAAAACTTGATCTGTTGAATGCTTTCAATCAAATCAGGATTGCAGAAGGAATGTAATGGTTAACAGCATTCAGAACTAATAAGGATATCTTCCAGTTCCATGTAATGCCTTTTGGATTGAAGAATGCCCTGGCTTGCTTTCAGCGGGTAATTGATTCAGTCCTGGGAGATCTCCTAGGTTTTTGTGCCATCGCATATATGGATGACATCTTGGTGTTTTCTCTGGATGAAGAGTCCCATAAGGCCCACTTGTTGGCAGTTGTAGAGCGCATTCTCCAAGCAAACTTGATCATCAAAAGGAGTAAGTGTGAATTCTTTAAACGTAAGGTTACCTTTCTGGGTAATATTATCTTTGAGGATGGCCACACCATTGCCCCTGACAAGGAAGCTGCGGTTTGAGAGTATGCTATGCCGGTGACAGTATCCCAACTTCCTAGTTTCTTGGGTACATGTACGTTCTTGAAGAAATTCATCCCCCACTTGTCTGAGGTTGCTGCCCCTTTATATTTGGCTAGTGGAAAGACAACTTTAGTCTGGACGCCTGAGTGTGCATGTGCCTTCTCAGCAGTCAAGGCTCTTTTGTTGTCCTCCCCAGTGTTAAGACATGTGGATCCTGAGCTTCCTTTTGTGGTTTCTACCAATGCATCTAAATACTCTGTGGCTGGTGTGCTGTTGCAGACAGCTAGTGACGGGATTGAGAGACCTGTAGGGTATTTCTCCTGGAAGATGGAGGCTTGAGAACACAACTACATGATTTACAACAAGGAATTGTTAGCTGTTGTGGAATTTTTAAAGCATTGGCATCACCATCTCATGTTGGCATGTAATCCATTTGTAGTAAGAACTGACCACAAAGCTCTTCTATATTATCAACAACCCAGGGTATTGTTGGGTCGCCAATCCAGATGGCATGGTGATATGACAAGATACAAGTTCTGCTACAAGTTTATTAAGGGATCTGACAATCACTTGGCTGATGCTCTAAACAGGAATCCTTCCCATCTCCCAGATGCTAGTATGGACACCAAGTTTAACACACATGCTATGATTCCAGACAAGGCTGTGGTGCCTTTTGTATTGCCTCTGCCGGCTACATTGGCCACCATGTCCTTAGCTGAGGGCGCAGATCTGGAATTATATTCCAAGGTTAAGTTTCTGCAACCTTTGTCCAAAGGTTATGATAGGCTATTAGAGCTAGCATGCGCAAACCCAGTGGGTCAGACTCAGGGTTATCATAAGATTGGTCCAGTCCTATATCATCAAGGTTGCTTGTGGGTTCCTGAGGGCACTATTTGGGATGAAATCATGGAGGCTAATCATACCTGTCCAACGGCTGGTCATCCAGGGAAAAACAAGACAGTGGATCTTATCCACTGCCAGTTTTCCTGGAAAGGGTTGACTGTGCAGGTAGCAGCTTTTGTTCAAGATTGCCTGGTATGTGTTTGATCTAAGGCCAGTTGGAATAAGACTACTGGTTTACTGGTTACACTTCAGCCTGCTGCAGGTCCTTGGATGTCTGTGTTGGTGGATTTCATCAGTGAGCTTCCCAATTCCAATGGGTTTAACGCAATCATGGTGGTAGTCAAATGTTTCACAAAGAAAGAACACGTTGTACCTTGCTTAACCACAATCACTTCAGTAGAAACTGCTAGGTTATTTGTGAACAGAATCTTCTCTCTACATGGCATCCCAATAGAGATTGTGAGTGATTTTGGTCCTCAATTTATTGCTCAGTTCTGGGAAGCTTTTACTGAAATCCTTGGTATCAAATTGTGCCGCTCTACTGCTTTCCACCCCCAATCCAATGGACAAACAGAGAGGGTAAACCAAAGTTTGGAGGTCTACCTACGCTGCTACACCAATGTGTGACAAGATGACTGGTGTGATAATCTACCCATGGCAGAGTTCACATATAATAACACCCCGCACACATCAACTCAAGTATTGCCATTTTATGCAATGTGGGTTACAATCTTTCTTCCAACATGGGTCCTTGTTTGGTTAGCAACGTGGAAGTTGCAACTGATCAAGCCAGTGCATTGAAGCAGGTCCATCAGGAGCTCCAAGTTACTCTTGTTGCCGCTGTGACAACTTACAAGGAATACACAGATCACAAGCGCCAGGAAGGTCCAACTTACAGGCCAGGTGATCTAGTCATGGTTGATGCTTGCAATATGAAACTTAAGGTTCCCTGTTGCAAATTAGGTCCCAAGCAAGTTGGTCCCTTCAAGGTAGAACATCAGATTGGTCCCTCTGCCTATTGGCTGGATTTACCTCCTGCTTTCAAGATTTTCCACACCTTCCATGAATATCTTCTTACTCCCTTCAAAGGAACAGAGACCCCCTCTTCCCAACCCCCTTATTGTGGAGGGAGAACCTGAGTGTGAGTTAAATTGTATTCTGGCTTCCCTCAAGGATTGCCGCCGTTTGGAATATTTGGTATCTTGGAAAGGTTATCCTGATTCTGAAAACTCCTGGGTTCCCCACTACAATTGTTCAAATTCCTCTAATCTGATCCACAAGTTCTACAAGCGCAATCCCACTACTATTGGACACCTTGAACTTACCCTTGCCACAATGAAACTCCCACCTGCCCATAAGAATTTCTCTTTATCCCATCTCCCATATGGTGGTATTGTGCCCAGGGCTAAAGCAGAGGGTAATGTCACGGTAGGTTCCATAAGGCCAGGTATTGTCTGTCCAAGTAAGAAGGCTCAGAAGGCCAGAAAACCTGTATCAAAATTGAACAAGTTAACAGATTTAAACCAAACAGTCTATCAAAAATGGGTCACAGCTGCTCCAGTCTGTCAGCTGAATCCAGCTCCCCCCTTGCAAACTGACGTTGATAAATTGACGTAATATGAGGGTCACCCAATATAAGCTCATTAATCAGCATGGTTGTCAGAAACTGGTCACACAAGGGTTCTTTGCAACCTGGACTAGATACTTACTTGAAGATGCAGAAGGAATAGGAAATTAAGACTCAGGTGGTATTGCTTAGTCAATTTTTCTGATATATATTGAATAATTTTCCCTGTTTCAACTCTAAGAGTTGAGTCCTCCTAAATTTACTCAATAAAAATCAATTATCCCAAGTTCTAATTTTAAATTTTAAAAATGCATCCTGTGATTGGGTTGTTGCGGTATATCCCGTAAATCTGATTCTGAACAGAATCATTTCAGGAAGATGGTGCCCAGCATCTGAAACTTTGTTGTTGGTGCCTCCCAATGTCAATTTCATGCCAGCCAATTTTGCAGCTCCTCCCCCCATTCTTGAAAATGAAAATTGTGTTAATTCTCAATGCCCAGAATTTTACGCTGAAGATGCATTGATGCTTTCCCAGGTCATTTATCTTAGCTTACTCTGGTTTTGACTAATTGTTCTACTTAATCCTGGAGTTAAAATTGGAAATTTTACAAAAAAATATCTGAAGCCGTGTTGGTGATTAATCATCAATTCTATATGGATTTGGGTGGTAATTCCCCATAACTTAGAAACAGCTTCATATTATCCAGTGATTTCTGTCTCAGCCCCAGCGCCTTGGCCTTTGGAACACCTGAAAGCCTGAAAGGAGTGGAACAAGGGAAATTATTATCCATGGTTCCCGCAAAACCCCCCTTTGTTGCCTACCCCTCCTGGGGTGATCCACATGTGTGCTGTTTTGCAGGCAAGGGTTGATTTGGCTTCAAATAAAGACAATATGCTGAAGAGTGATAATGTGTGGTTAGCTGGTGACGCTGTAAACTAGTAGGTAACATAGAGCTACTAGGGGTAAGTAGGGTGGGCCTAGTAGGTAACATGGACTACTAGGGTAAGTAAGGCCTGGCTGGTAGGTAACATGGGACTACCAGAGGCAGATGTGGCCTCCACCCAGCAGAAGAAATTGGCTTCTGTGGGCTATAGTGCTTCACCCCACAGGGAACTGTGGCTGCGGAAGGGTGAAGACCAAAATAGCAAGCAGGGAACTTTGTCTGTCTGGGGGAGTAGGTTTTGGACCCCTGGCGGGTAACGCGGGCTGCCAGGGAGGGGAAGAGCTTTGAGGGCTCTACATACCCTAATACGCTTGTAGGAGGTCTGTGAGCAAGTACCCTACCTAACAGACTGGTAGGGTGTCCTTGTTTATGCCCCTATGGGAGCTTTGGGGGAACCCAAGGTGAGCATTGAAGGGCATAGATTTGCTCAGAGGTGTCACCAGGGTGGCTTCCTTGGGGAAGCAAGCTGCAGAACTTGGTGTGATCAGGCCTCTGGGAAGTAGAGCTGATTATTCTGCAACTGAAAGCTCAGACTTAATCACCTGGATGATTTAAGACAACACATAGACATTGATCTATGGTTGAATGGCCAAAGTGGACTGCCACTTGCAAGGGCCCAGTCAAACACCAGTTCAATGTAGACTCATGCCTGGGTCTACAAGTTCTGGTAATGGGGACTGAGATAAAGAACCAAGGTGGTTCACAAAATTAACAGAGAAGACTATCAGGAGGGACTGTTTGGTCACAGTGAAGGCTAGTTGATGGACTGTTAATTAATATTGAATTGTGGGAACCAATATGGTTCAGTGTGTAGAAGGAACAAAGGAGATTCCTAGTAAGGGTTTGTTGAGAAACTGGTTGAGGAGAAGTTGAAGGACAAGAAGATTATGATGCAGGACTAGCTGATCATAAAGCAGGGTGGCTAAAGGACCAGAAGTTTGTGGTGAAGAACTGAAGAGCTGAGAGGATAAACTAGCCAGACTGGATGCAGAGGCTGGAAGAGCTGATGTTAGTGTCTTTTGAGAGGAAAATAGATGAAAATAAGCAGTTAAATAATAATTAAATATTGCCTGATTATGATTAAAAAAAGGATTTAATATTATATAATAAAAAAGAAAGAGGAGGAAAAATACAATATAGTTTGTTAGAACTATAAGTTTATTTAAAAAGAAGAATAAAGTCAGAAAGAAGCCAGAAAGAGGCCAGAAATGGAACAGAGAAACTATGAGGGCAAAAGAGAAAATTTTGCCAAGAACAACTAGGAAAGATGAAAGGACGAGCAGTAAGCTGGTTCAAAGTTGCAAAACTTTAAGAGAAACACAGAGAAACGTTGAAAAATTGAGGGGTCAAAATTTGCCTAAGTAAAACATATGTGGAAGAGCTCAAGATTTGCCGGGAAAACACGATGGAAATTATGGCAAAACCGTTCAAAATGCGGAGCAGTTGTTTACCCAGAGCAAGACAGCCTTGGGTTTGAACTAGAGTCAAAGACAGGTCATCTGGGGAAACTTTTTTGGCAAAACTGTTGAATCAAGGCGTATGATTGGCTGCAAGCCAGAGTCTATTTGATCAGTGTTTTAAGGGCTTTAACTTGAGAGTTAAAGCCTAAAAAATGAGGAGCAGAAGCAGAAAATTCAGGGCTTTCATTGGCTGAAGTAAGTTATAAAGTTTAATATATTATAGAAGGAGAAAAACAGGATAGTTTAAGCTTTGAAGAACCAGAGTTCTAAGAGAGGTTTTGGTCTGAAACAAGGGGCTATAAAAGAGGGAGCTATCTGAGACTCTTCAGGGACTGAATCAAGTGGATTACAAAGGCCATAAAAGCTACAGAAGGAGCCAAAGACTAAGAATAAGAAGCTAGAGCTGGAACAGACTGCAGGAGCCCAAGATCAGAACACAGGAGTCCAAGGCCGGAGCGCAGGAGCATAAAACCAAAGTGCAGGAGCCCAAGACCAAGGAGCAGAAGCCAAAGACCAAGTACAAGGAGTCCAAGAGATTGTTGAAGGACTCAAATTATTGGCACAAACCCCTCATTATTCCCTATCCCAAGGCCATATATCAGAAGTTTTCTAATGGAATCTTCCTTCTGACTGTGAATAAAGCGCCTATTACAATCCCTATCCAAATTTCCCGCGTTAAGAAAGGATATAAGTTCTATGAGTCAATTACTTCACATTTTTATCCTAGCCCAGGGGACAAGGAATCCTATTGCCTAGGGTGCAGGAAGTTTGCCTCTGGTAAGTCTGCCCAGGAGGAGTGGGAAAAGGTGACTAGGCATCTGGAAATGACAAATAGAGGAAGAGAGTTTATTAGGGTAGAGTTTGTGAGACTATTACAGGATTGGTATTGGCCTACAGAAGGGCTGGTGCCTGCTGAAGTACAAGTGTATGGTGAAGACGCTTTCCTAGTGATTAGGAAGGTACTAGGAGAGTTTGCTCTTATACAGGCCAAGTATAAGCTCCTAACCAACCATTCACCACTTTTGGAGAATGACAACTCCTCCAAGCCAGTCCCTAGCTATGACCCAGGACACACTTTGGGGACTGGTGACCAGGAACCCCACACCTCCCCTGAGCCAGTGGTGTGAAAAAGCTTGGGACATTGAACACAAGCAAATTGATGGAGGGACAAGACACCTTGAGGCCAGATACGCTGTAGGTGACTCCGTTTATGCCCTCAACCCCAATTCAGCCAAATTAGAACCCAACCACTTGGGGCCCTTCAAGATAGCTGCGGTCTATGACAACCACACCTATCAGCTTGAAGACGCCCAAGAAAACACCAAAAAGCTTCACCACAATTGCTTGCACCCCTTCCGCGCCATCCCCACACAAAAGTTGTTTGTGCAGACCTTCCCAGATCTCTCACAAACTCCAATCCTGGTGTCTGACGACAAACAGGGAGAAGGGGGTCTTGCAACCAAGTTTCCAGACTTGCCTGCCAATGCATCTTCTGATACACAGGGGCGCTCAATGAGTCATCCCTTGATGTGTCTAACAACATGAATCAATCTGATGGCAATGTCAAACTGTGGGCACTTTCTCCTAATTAGGAGCCCTACCAATTTGACCTGCTATATCCATCTGAGTTATTCCTTGGCTCCAAACCCTACATGGAACATGCCACCATGCCACCCCCTTGTGGCCCGGTGGCTTTCCCCATATAGTATATTAATTGCAGTATTCTATAATAAATAATACCTTATTCTTATTATTCCTGTCCTTTCTATTGGACTGGTGTCTTCCCCAATTCAAATACTGAATCCTCATTGGTTCAGTTGCAACAGTACCAACTTAGTTAATAGTCAAGAAGATTAAAAACAATTGTAGTTTATTACATTCCATTAAAAAATAAAATCAATATATATTTCTTATATGGTAGTTTTCAAAGCTGTGGAAGTAAGCAAAACCAACTCAGATGCAAAAAAATAAAAACCAATAAATTTATATTTATTAGCAATAGATTTGGGTTTGCCTCTCTTTTGACCTGAGATGAGCTGATTTTGTTTATTGCCACAGCTTTAAAAAGTACTATAAGGCTTAAGTAATTATTTCAATAAAACAAGATCTAAACCAGTTTTTGGACACACTATGTATCTACTATATCATATGATGATATAAAATTAAATTCATTCTTTTTCTTTAGTATAATAAATTTCTTTTAATATCACTTTAATAATGATTTTTAGCGCATTGTTCTTTACAAAAACAAAAACAGGCATTAGAAACTTATACTTTTTTGTTTTCAATATATAAGTTAGATGAGAATATCATTACTTGGTAAAAAATACTTAATTTTTATTAAAAGGTCTTTAACAAGTGTTTATAAATGTAATTGTTTATTTGGATTTTAGTTGAAAAATAAGCATATGGTAATATACTGAAGTAAAATTTGCCTGCGGAAATTAAGGCGAAAAAACAAAGTTGAACCGTATCGCAGAACACCGATAAAGATCAGCTCAAACCCACCCAATTTCTATCATCGAGTCTAAATTTTGATGATAAACTTTCTGTATAACTTTCTGGGTTACCTGAAAATGAGGCCACTTTTTTGTAAGTTTGAATTTTTATAATGGCTTATATTACATCGTCAGAAAGATTGTGAATCAGCCTGTAGCTCTTTTGTTGCCTGCTTCAAGCATATTTATGATCTCTTTGGAAAGTCTAAACTAGGATTGATATTAGGCAGCACATTAGAAGCTGTAGTTCAGCTATATTCAAGCAGCCAGGATATAATTAGTTATTGGGAAATGTAACCTGTTCTTTTGCTATGGAAGTTCAATGTTCCACTTATTCACATTTTTAGTAAGTTATTTTAAGAGCTTAAAAAGATTTTAAGGCATACCGGCTGAAGTTCAAAGTAGATGATACACACATCATTCTCAGTTTGGGCTCGTATGAATATACAATTACAGTCAAAAGGATACAAAAATTAAACAATATATGATAGACAAGTTTGATCACACATTGCTTTCTATCCAGGAGTACGTCTAGTTTAGGGAAGGGACGAAAACAGCAATTGTGCAAACACAGTATCACAAAACCATTTTTTTGGATGTTTTGGATTGGTTCACAAAACAATACATGGGATTTTTGTCACAACTTTTGGAGTAGGTCACAATTTGTGCCTCACTCTATTGTGTAGTTCACAAAATATAAAAGGAAGGTGGTTTTCATGGATGAAACAGATGATTTAATTTTGTGAAGGGGCACAGGATGTAAAATTAGAATGGCTCTCAAGGGTGAAACAGATGGTGTCATTTTGTGCAAGGCACAGGATGTAAAATTAGAGCAGTTTCAGTTGTGGGACTTTATTTTTTAAATCAAATTTATTAAATATTTACCTACCATTACCTCACAATGATAGATTTGATTGTACCACAGTTTGCTTTAGATAATTATATTAAAATACCAATCAAATAAACATAAATAACTACTTCAATTGAAAGGAATAGCTTGCATACTTATGATTAGACACAACACAAAACCACATGAGATTGTGCTTGGTCACATCACAATTCATGCAGATTTGTTTTGTGCCTTTTGGAGCAGGGCACAAAATGTGGCAGTTGAAATTGTGTACTGCTCCCTAAAAACACAAAACCAATCTGCATGAATTGTGATGTGACATGAAGGTCACAAAATGAATTGTGCTCAACTGAAAAAGTCACAAAACCAATTGTGTAGATTTTGGTGCCCATCCCAACCCTAGTCTAGTTGGTTTATCAGAGTCGTGGAGTTTAATTTAGTAATTAATTTATTACTTTAATTTTTTAATCCAATTTATTGATCCAAAAACTTGAGTTTTTATTTAGCATTTATATTTGAAGTGGCAAAATGTGGAGCATATGTTGGATGGAAGCTATTTGAATATTCTTGGTTAATATCAATTTTTGTAAGTGATGACCAAATAGTTGAATGTGATTGATGTCATAGAGAGTCTATTGGTGATTTTTCACTGAAGCCTTTTTCATTATGTCATCAATGGCTGGTTTGAAAGATCAAGTTTAGATCAATAAGATGTCCTTTTCAAAGGGTTTCTATTGACTGGGTTAATATTGATTTATCGAGTTATAATAAATCCATTTTTATTTAGGTCTTTATACTTTCACTAATATATTTTGAAGCTACTTAGCTTCAAATCCATCCTAACTATGACAACTAAATGATGACTTTTTCAATATTTTTTAGTTTGGTTATTTATTTGATTTATTATTAGTTGAGAGAGTATATTGAGTCGACTTTGGCTAGGTCTTTGTACTGCTAAGCATGTGAGATGAATACAATAGGCTTGTATGTCTTAAGCAGGCTCATATAAGGCTTGGCATCTATTTCAGTAGGGAGGTTGTAGGTTTGTCGGCATGAGCGGGTTTATTGATTCCGAAGATGATTGTGAAAGCTATAATGATTTTGCTGGGCAAACTGGTCTCTGTGTAGATAACGCTACCGTGGAACAGATTAGCAGCTTCCTAAACTTGTGCCAACAACACTACTATCTTGTACCTGACCCCGAAACCAGTGCTGCGTTTGAATATGGCAATTGTGAATGCCTATGTAGGAAGTTCCCTGAGGCAGTAGAGGAGGTGCTGGAGAAATCCTATTGTGATTGTAGCTATCCATGTATGCAGGAGAAGGTGCGGTTATCATCGGTCTGCAACATCAGCCTATATCATGTAGATGTCTGGTTTAACAATCATCGCATTCATAACTCCCTCATGTGGTTCAAGACCATCAAACCCTTTTCATCTCAAACTTAAATTTATACACTTTTCCACACACTACAAACCCAAATACAAAAAATACTTTACCTTGAATGATAATACAGAAATAGAAAATACAAAAATATTCTTATAAATAATGTCTTAAATAATGAAAATATCATTTTAATAATCAAATATTTAATAGTTTAATTAAAAAAGTCAATTGCTCTTAAAAACATTCCCAGCTGAAATTTCAACACTGGAACAAAACCAAACCCATTGAACCCCAAGTTTAAGGGGTTTGAATTGTTTACTAAATAGGGTTGAAACTATTTGATAAATAATATAGCGTGAATAACCTTTTAGCAAGGGCTATAAAAGATTGGAACATCACTTGCATTAAGGTTGACTAATTCTTATCCCATCATATATAAATGCTAAATTGAAAACCATTGTATATATCAATGCGATTAAAACATTGAGCTTAAGTTGGAAATAACACAAGCCACTGTAAATATAAAATATCACAGTTAAAAGTGTAAAAATTGGCTACATAATTAAATATAATAAAATCCAAAATAGCTCCTAGAGTTCAACATTATCATCAAATCAAAAGTTAGTCAATCATATTTTAATATCTTATCACGATCATCTTAAAAGTAATATATATAGCACTTACTTCTCATATTTTTATTAAGGCATGATGATAAATTATAGCCAATCAAGTTCCCAAAGTGCTCCAAAAAAGATAAGGCTCCAATTAGCATACTTGGCAAATAAAATTTACAACCCCAGATGCAAATTATAGGTTTCTCCTTTAACCCCCACAAGAACCATATGCCTTATAGATTTGCTCAAACTATCTATTTTATGACAGCAAAAATCCTTCTTTCCAGAGGATTTTTTCTCATGAAATTTGATTTAAAGTACGCATTAAAATTTAACATAGCAATAACTGCTTTAATTCAAAACTATTTTGCATATTAATTTATTTATCAGCAAATTTAGATAATGTTTATATAATATTTTACGTACCTAAACACAACTAAATTACAATTAAATGTTATTTTTGGTAATTTATGTTATACAGGTTTTTTAATGTATATAAAGAAATCTAAGTCAAGCAAAAAATACTATGCTACATTTTACCAAAAACAATCAGTTTTAATGGTTATAAAGCTTTATTGGGTTCAATAAATAATAGGCTCTGCCTTAAATTATATAGTGTATTGCAAGCTTATCAAAAACCATCCTCAGAAATCTAGTACAGTAGTTTTAAAAGCTATGGCAACAAGCAAAAACAATTCAGATTTAAACAAAATGAACTCAGCTTTAAACAAAATTGAAATGAATCCAAATCTATTGTAAATCAATATAAATTCATTTAAAATTAATTTTTTATAAATCTGAGTTCATTTTGTTTAAATCTGAATTGTTTTTGCTTGTTGCCATAGCTTTTAAAACTACTGTAAAGAATTACAGATTTTAAGTTCTTTTGAATGAAAAATACTTTGATAAAGAAAAATATTTTATCTTTTGTGATATATTTTCTTTGATATTTTTATACTTTTGTATAATTTACTATAAAAGTGGGGTCCAATCAATAGTAATCATCATTTTAGACTTTGCACATATTGTATAATATTACCTGGATCAGATAATCACTTTACCCCAAAAATGACAACAACAGCTTTTAATTATTATTGTTAAGCTTAAATATTACAATTGCCTTCTAGTAAAACAGAGACAATCAGAACCATCAATCTGTTTAGCTCACTGCACTTAAGGGAAGCCAATTGTATTTACAAACATTTTAAGCTTGGTTACTAACTAAAATAAAAATAGAGTTAACTAAATAAACATACTTGTTTTCTTCCATCATCCTAAAACCCCACCTTTTAAAAATATATTCTTATTTCAGCCACTAAGAAATTCCTGAAACAGTAGCTTATACACTTTTTTGACACTTGAAAATATATTTTCCCTACACTATTGTTGAAAAAGCAGGGTGGATCCCCTGGCTTGTCATATATCCAAATTAAATATCTTTAACTTGAACTGACCCCCATGAGCCAGAAGTCAAGGTGCTGGTTCTGAGTCTGCCACCTGATATACCACAGTAACTAGTTTAAAATAAGTATCTTAATTAATTTACCTCTTTAAATTAGTACCTTTAATACAAAGATTTGATCTCCCTGAAGATACATGCCCAACTATATAATTCCTTTGTTCTAATAAAATTGCTATCTAGTTTTACTTATTTATCCCTTTTTAATTTTTCTCTAAACAGTAGTAAAAAGTACTATTAAAATCTAAAATTTTAAAAAAACCACAACTTTACATTATCTTCTATCCATCATTATATTATTCAACCAATTGGTGGCTAGATTAATTTGAATCCTAAAATTGAAATATGCTAAGGTTGTGTTCTTATATTTAACAATCAAACTTTGCTAGAAAGCTCTGGTTCTTTATTGCTGGGTTTTGTGATACCATATTTTTATTGAATTTTGCAGGTAGCACCTTTATAAAATATAAAAATTAAGACTTTAATTTTTTGGAAGAATAAGTATTAATTCATAATCCATATCAAAATCCTTTATCTTTAAACTTAGAGTATATTGTATCAGCCTTAGAAAAGGCACAATAAAAATATATTAATCATTTTTTTTAAAATAGTATATGTATAATTTAAAGAATGCTGAGTAGTTTTAAACAAAAAATACTATTTAATTTTTTCATAAATAAGCTTTAAATAAAAAACCTGCACTGGTTTAATTATAGGTTTGTTTTTATGACTCTTCAAAAAATTAGCAAAGTGCTATATTTAGACCTATTTTAAAGATAAATCTAAGTTCTATATGCAATACATATGCTTTTTCTTACTAACTTGAGCCAATAATTTATGTAAAGAGCCAATCACAAACTGCCAACATAACTTTAACTAATTATTTATGTATAATAGTAAAAATAAGTATTTAAGTGCTGAAGCTATCAAACAATAAGTATCCTGCTCTTTTGAGTCCTTATTTTTACCCATCTAAGGGCCAGTATACAAATGGCTTTAGCCAAGCAAGTTAAAAGCTCTATTGCTAGCAATTATCTGATATAGCTTTAAACTGAAAACATTGATTTCTTCACATAACAGTCACTTATAAATATATACTGTTTGCCTCAAAGTTTATTCTATTTTAATAGCCTAATAAATCTTTTAAAAATGTTTTAACTCTTTTAATAAAATACTTAAAAACTACCAATAAACTAAGCTCAATTTGTAGATTATTATCCACTTTAAGAGGGTACTATTAACCAAAGCTAATAGATGAAGTGAAATCTCTCCTCACATCATATCTTTCTAAGGGCTCTGGTGGCAGGAGATCTAAACCCAAAGAAGTAGGGATTTACCATTATTGGCAAGGAATTTGATCAGCTCCCATAGAATAAGGCTGTAACTTTAAATGCTAATGTTTTAAATGAAGAAATTTTTTTGATTACCATTAAGGCTACCTGCTATCATAATAGATTCTCAAAATAGAAAAAAGGTTTGGGGCACAAAAACCATTATATTTCAATTATATATATACTAAATTTACACCAGTAATATATAATATAACTCTTTTAAGTAGATATAGAGAAGAATGTATAAAAAGAATACTTTATACCTTGTCTTACTCAATTTAAATTTAGGGTGCTATTATAAATTTTATTGCTCCAAAAGATTTTTTACTGGGTTGAAGAAATCAAAATTCAAACCCTTTGTCTGAAAATCTTAGCTTGAGCATTTTTTGACAGGCTTTCTTCAACCCTTATTTTGGTTTAAGTCCTCTGAATGAAGGATCTTTTATCATGATTTTTTGAGATCCTGAATAATAAGGGCATGAATGTTTTAATGTGTTTTTAGTTCTAATTGATAGATTATTCTTGCATTCTTAAGTTGATTATAAATCTAATAAATTGATCCCTTAATTAACTGTAAAGGTTACAATCATCTTTTAATGTACTGTAAATTAAGAACCTAAACATAAAAAGGCGGGATTGTCAAATCCTTGGTCCAAATTTTGAATCACTTTTGCAGGATGGCCTTTTTTAATTAAATTGATTTTTTTGAGTATTTATTTGAATATTTGAAAATGCGGGAACTCATAAAAACTTTGCAAAGTTCAAGTCAAACTGCATATTTCTAATGGATGAAATGAATTAACTGGAATCAGTTTTGAAGTGTTTAAATCCATCAACCATTTTCATTAAGTTTACTATGTTTTTTGAATTTGCGGGATTGTTAAATCCATGAACCAAATATCAAATCACTTTTTGAATGCCACTATTAAACTCAGATATTAATTGAAGGAACTGGAATCCAAATTTAATTTACAGTAAGCACACTAGGAAACACCAACCCAAATAAAGAAGCTCCACCACAACTAAAATCAAATGAAAATTCAATCTCAATAACCATGTTTAGACATAAAGAGCAATTAAACTCTAAAATAATCCAAACCAGGAAAGTATACAATATTATACACTTCAAATCATGAATATAGATATTCAGTTACTATTCAAGGCTAAATCAAGAGAAAAAACTACTCACAAATAACCATAGAATCTAAATAAATACATATTTAAGCTAAAATATATATTTTATTTTATTTTATTTTATTTTATGAACCATCAATCACATTCCCAACCACACCTGCACCAGCCTGTGGGGCAGGCTGTCCACAAGGGCGTCCCAGAGGGTCCAAGAACAGACCCAGAACTCAACTTGAGGGGAGTCATGCCAATACACAGGCCTCCTAAGGTGTCAGCACCAGCCAACCACCTCCTGCATCTCAAGCCAGGAACAGTAGCCTCAATCCAAGACAGAAGCCGCTCTCAAGGCCTGTAACCAAAGTCTTATACACAAAGATCATCAGGAATAATGAGGTTACATAACCTCCATTGTGTACCCAGTTGTCACCCAGCCCCGCACTCTTGATCCAAGAGTTGCCACTTCCTGCCCCTGTGTTTTTGATACCTCATATGAGCCATTGGTCACCACCAAAGAGTCATCTGTGCCTGTGTCTTATGCCACCATTGACAGCTCCAGTGCAACCAAGCGTGATCCCACCTTCTACACAAAGGTCCCCGTCACCTGTGTTGAGCCTGGTAGCCAGGATGCTGTGGTACCTGCCAAGGGCCGGCGTTAGTCGACAGATAGTGAGCATGAAGCTCTCCTCAACTGATTGAATGGGGGAATGGCGGTTTGGGATATTGCGTCCCAATTTGGTGTCGCGGCCAGGTACATTGCCAACATCAACATCAAGTATGGCAATACTGGGCAAATTGTCAAATCCACCAAGGCTAAACGGCAGCCCAGCCCACTTCAGCCCACCCATCTTGAGGCAATCAAGCAGTGGGTTACCAAGGATTTACACCTGGACACACTTGCTGTCCAATCAATGCTTGCCACAGAGTTTGGGCTTTTGGTTTCTAAAAACCCTTGTTTATAAAGCAATGGTTGATTTGGGCTTCTCCTGGAAAGTACTGGGAGTTTTGCTGTTCAACAGAAACAATGAGAAGATCATCAAGGATTGACACATTTATACCAAGACATATCTGGCACTAAAGGAGACTGGGAATGTCCAGTTCTTCTACATTGACAAATCATTGTTTTCCTCCTCACTCAGGTCTAGGCATGGGTGGGTCAAGAAGGGGTCCAAGGACAGTGTAGCCCATTGTGCAGCTGTCTGTTCCCAGACTTATTCCATGATAGCGCTTCTGGGTCCTTGCAGGTTGGGCCAGTATCAGATGATCAAGGGTTCCCATAATAGCGGGTCATTTCTTAATTTTCTCTGAACTGTCAAGGTGTATTCCTGGATCAATTACTGCAGTATAACCAACATTGTTGTGTTGGATAATGTCAGGCTTCACAAAGTGGATCTGGTTGTGTCCAAGTCCCCCCATTGACAAAAACAGCCACACCTCCAGCCACCAGCTTACCAATTGTCAAATGAGACTTCTGTTCCTCCTAGCATATTCTCCATTTCTGAATCCAATTGAGGAGGTGTTTGGTTGGATCAAGAATAAGGTGAAATAAGGCCTCCCTCAGGATACAGAGGATCTCTTCAACATTCTTGAGATCAGCCAATTTACAATGCCACCTGATGTGGTGGCAACTTTTTACAAGCACTCAGAATTCTTCCTCCCCAAAGCCCTGGCCTCTGAGCCAATCAGATAAATGGGCGCTCAGGGTTTTATTTGTTTCTTATTTATTTTGTTTTTATTAGGACTCAAAATTATTATTTATATATAATGATGTGATGTTTGATTGTATTATAGACATATAAGAAAATATAGAAAATGTGAATAAAATTAATTATACTAGGTATGAGGAATATATTTTTATTATAATGCACTGAATATTATATTGACTGTTGCGCTAACAAATAAATAAATTAAAAAAGATAGAAATAGAATTTTTTATTTAAATAATTGTTAATTGTTGATGGTACTTTGGCTTTTATACGCCACAAATTGGACCTTGCATGTCATCATATGATCCTTGTTATTTCAGTGCCACTATAGCCACACAACACGGCAACTAATGATTTTTATGTATTCCTTACTAATATGTACTTAGGATGTGGGTCAAGTATATTGAATATGTTTATGCAAATCATATTACAAGGGAAAGGTAATTTGAGTTCTGAACAATAATTTGTTTAGAGCAATAGTGGAGCAGGTCGCATGATGCGGATAAATTCAATTCTCCATGTTTATCTTTGTGATAAATGGACCTGTACTTGACAAGTAGTAAATAAAAACATTTTTAATTCTTTTTTATTTGACATATTGGCAACTATAAATAAAGTCTTTTAATATACTTAGATATATTAATGATTATAATTTACATGCTAAAATTTAAAATTAAAATTAAAATATTAAAATTAAAATATTAATTATAAATCTTAAAAGTTAAATATTTAAGTTTAAATATCCAAAATATAACAATGTTATTAAATTGTGATTTATTCAATATCAAAATATTTGATATTAAAAATTTTAATATTGAAATAGGTAATATTAAAATATTTAAAATTAAAATTTTAATATTACATATTTCAATAAAAATATTTAATATTAGAATAAATTTTTTTAAAAAATTAAAATTTAAGTTGCAAGGGAAAATGGTTTATTAGGGGTATGCAAATTGCTAAGGGGATGTGATTATTCTGGGGAATTACACCCTGTCAGGAAATCCTGATCCATTAGGATTGACTGATCAATATCCCTATTACTGAAGCTGTGGGTTGACTTTAGACGCAACACAGCCAAAGTGAAACAGTATTCCAGAATACAGAGAAACTATATAAAGATTGATGTAGTCTCCAAGTCAGAAGAGACCTGAGACATTTGGGTCTCAGGTCACGGGCCAATCCAGAAGCTTCTATAATTAGATACTGTCAAAACCGCAGGCTTGACCCGCCAGCAAGGTTCCAACCAAGCAGGTTTGTGACCCGCAATCCAATTATCCGGTCACCCAAAGCCAGACTAGGAAGTCAACTCAAATTACCAAATCCAACAACATGAACAGATGATGATCCTTCACAGTGGATACCTCAATTTGGCGCTTGACTCATTATCAGGATCAAGCCACCCCCTTCTTCCATCCAGCTGTATGATCACCAATCTTATTCCTACTATCCTTGATTCACATAAACTATATAATCCCTATCTCCCAATAAAGATTATTATCTAGTTTTCAAATATTTTCCCCGTTTAACTCTGCTAAAACAGCACAGTTACAACTTTTTTTAGCACAGGTAGGTTCTCCATCCTACCTTATCTTGGAAAATTCCGCCTGTTGCCCGCACACGCCGCGGCCAACAAATCCTCAACAGAATCATGTCTGACCTCCTGCTTGACTGGACTCCGTATACTCCTGGTACCGAGATACTCAATGGTTTTGTCCTCTACCAGAACATGGTGATTTTGCTGCCTTCCTTCAACGCCATGTCTGCACAAGGGTTCTTTCAGGCTCCCTCCTCAATGCCGCAACCAGCTGACAAAACCACCATGCCCGCCTATGTAGCACAAAGACTTTGCAGCGCCGCCTTGGAACCCTTTGCTGGGGCCAACAACAACAACGCTGCCGCATGGATCCAGTCCGCCCAGAGCAAGCCGGCTCAAATGGAATGCCCACAGCAATTCTGGATCACAGAGATTTCCATTTGCCTGACCCATGACGCTGGCACCTGGTGTGACAAGTGGCACAAAGAGCACACTGACAAGAACTGGGATACCTTTAAGCAGGACTTCCTGGCAAGGTTTGTGCTTAAGGATACAGTACTCATGATTATACGCCAAGTAAAGAACCTGACCCAGACAGGGACCGTTAAAGAACTTACCTGCAACTACAAGGAACTCCGTCTCTGTGCCCCATCTAACATGGCCTTTGACACCCCAGCTACACACCTCATTTACTACAACGCTCTCAAGTTGCACGTAATGAGACACGTGAACCTGAACCAAGTTACCAACCTGAAAAGTCTGTACCGTGAAGCAGAAAAAGCGGATCAAACCTCCAACGCTCTGCACAAGGCACAGACTGGGAAACAAGAGAGACCCAAGGACTCACATTCAATTGGGTGTTCCTCTCAACCACCTCCTGGAGGTAATAATAAAAACAACTACTACCACAAACCAACAGGATCAAATGGGAATGGGAACAGAAATAACAGCCAATCAAATTGTATACATTTCTGTGTTACCGCCACCCAAGGCAACCAAGATGAGGGAAAAGCCTGGGGAGAGCACTAAGCAAGCCAAGCTCTCCCCACGCAACTCCTGACTCTCCCAAAAATGGATACTGACCTGAGGACGTGGACCAATTCCCAATGATCCAAGTGCCCTCAGAAGACCCGGTACTATACACCATTGCCAAACATCCTAATAAATTGATGTCTTACCCTTTCCGCTTTTGCAGTTACACAGGCTCAGCACTCCTGGACTCAGGTGCAGATTGAACCTTAGTCAACAGTAGCTTTGTGGATAAATTCAAGCTGGCCACTAATCCTTTGCAGATTAAAAACATGATCCTGGCTGATGAACACCACATTGCCGTGACCAAAGAAACTGCCCCCTTCTCCGTCATGCTTGAGACCCTCCACTCCACCATCCAAGGTCCTGTCATTGACTTCCCTAAGTTTGACATTGTACTGGGACTAGATTGGTTACGGAAAAACAACCCCCCATGTGGACTAGGCAACCTCTGTGTTGACCATCAAGCGTGAAGGCGTCAACCACCAGATCTACCCCAACTCCGTGGATCAACTCCTACGTGACCACGTCTTTGTACACATCACTGAGACTTTGGACAAGAAGGAAAACCTGAAGGCAATTGACTGGGACTCCTGTCAGTATGATATCATACACTTCAAGGACCACCAGGATACCTCCACACCTCAAGACTGCGACATTGTGGCCCACCATCCAGAAATCTTTAAGGAAGCGTTACCTGGGCTACCCCCTGAAAAACACATTCAACACTCTATCCAACTCAAGGGGGCTGTACCCAAGGCACACCCCATCTACAGAATGACTCCAAATGAGGACAACGCCCTACGCGCCTATCTCAAGAAGGCATTAGAAAAAGGACTTATCCGCCCCTCACAGTCTCCCTTTGGGGCTGCCATATTCTTTGTGTCAAAGAAGGACAGTAACTTACGCCTGGTCACAGACTACTGCATCTTAAACAAAGTCACCATTAAAAATTGTTACCCACTGCCACTGATTGACAACCTTTTTGACGCCTTGGGAGGAGCCACTGTCTTCTCCAAGATTGATCTAACTGCAGGCTACAATCAGATTTGTATCAAGGAGGAAGACATCCCCAAGACAGCCTTCTGTACTAAGTACGGTTCCTACAAATGTGTGGTACTCAACTTTGGCATGACCAATGCCCTGTCCACCTTTGTAACCTTCATGAACAAAGTGTTTGCGCCACACATAGATAAACATGCCCTAGTGTACCTGGACAATATTATTGTCTACAGCCCCTTGGTAGAGCAGCACCACAAAGACCTGGAAGAGGTTTTTGCGACCTTGGCACAACACAAACTGTTGGCCAAACCCTCCAAATGCCAGTTCTTCCAAGAGCAACTACCCTTCTTGGGACATATAGTCTCAAAAGACGGCATCAAACCCAACAGTCAAAAGATACAAGCCATCTGCAAAATGCCACCTCCCAAGGACAAATCAGAACTATGCACCTTCTTGGGAATGGTGGCCTATGTACAAAGCTTCATACCCAACTGTGGCATCTTGACTGCCCCCTTGTCCACCATAACAGGCGCCAAGTCTAAGTTTGTATAGACCCCCTAACGTGACCTCTGTTTTAGACGCCTCAAAGAAAAGCTCACAACAGCTCCCATCTTACAATACCCCAAACAAGACGGGAAATACCAGATGGAAACCAACGCCTCAGATGCATCCATTGGGGGAGTACTAAAAATTAAGAATAGTGATGGTGACTTCCTGCCTGTAGCCTGAAAATTACGCAAACTGACAGATGGCAAGTGCTGATACCCTATCCACAACAAAGAACTGCTGGTCATTGTACACTGCCTAGTCAAATGGCGCTGTTACCTAGAATAGCAGGAAAAATTCACAGCACTAACCAATCACAAGTTGCTCATCTATTTCAAGATGCAAGTAAATCTGTCACGCCACCAAGCGCGGTGGATAGAAATATTAGAAAGGCTTAACATGCTCATCCAATATAAGCCTGGGGCCAAGCTTGCCATTGCAGACGCCCTGTCCCGCCTGTATGTCTGTGCTTCAAGAGGAGAGAATGGGCTCAACCCAGACTGGCCTCTCTTAGTGCTACGTACAAAAGACAAAGGATTCCCTGCAGACACAACCAACATCACCAAGGAAACGGTCATCAAGAATGAACATCTCTTTGCTGATGTATACGGGACTCTTCATAGAAAAATGACAGATGGCACAACCATTCCCTACATTCCCACACATCAGCAACTCAACACCATTCTTTGATACCACAGAGATCTTGGACATACTAAGAGCCAAAATCTATACAAATTCCTAAAGCATAAAGCCTGGTGGCCAACTTTATACCACAATGTCCAGGAAGTGTTAGAACAGTGCAAGGTATACAAAAAGTTTGCTAAAAGAGAAACCCCGCCAAAGTCTGTACTCCCCATTTGGACCCAACTACTGTTCGAAGTATGGGCTCTTGACATTGTGGGCCCCATTCCAGGAAAGCACAACAACAAAAAATACATCATCACAGCCATTGACTTTGTAACAAGGTGGCTAGTAGCCCAAGCGGTGAAGGCACACACTGGCAATAACATCCAATGATTTATTGGCAAAGAAATAATCAGCAGGTTTGGAAAGCCAGAACTCCTGATAACCAATGGAGGCAAGGAATTGACCTCCAAAGACACCAATGTATACCTCACCAAGAATGGGGTCAAACACACTGTCACAACACCATACCACCCACAGGCCAATGGACGCATAGAGAGGCTTAATGGTAGCCTTGTGCAAGCCCTAGCCAAACTCACTGCTGGGAGACCTTAAGACTGGTATAAGCAGCTACCAACTGCATTACTTGTGTGCCAAACCCAAGTGAACAGATCCACCAGAAAAAGCCTGTTTGAACTGGTATAAGGCACACAGCCAAATATCATTCAAGCATTGACAGGACCTAAGTTGGAAATTCCAAGTCAAGTCCCCCCTTACTTGGATCCTCAAGTAGTAGAGGCCAACAGCTAGCAAGCAGCTAAAGAAAAGGAACGCCTACAAAAGACATTTGTTCCCATCCACAATAGACATGAAGTTGGGGACAAAGTTTGGGTCATGAATGTTGACAAGAGCAAACTACAACCCAAGAAAGTAGGACCAGCAATCATTCTGAAGGTAAACAACAATAACACTTACCTCGTGCAAGGGCTTGGAAAACGCAAGCAAGACAAGACCTTACACCACAATTGCCTACAACCCTGCAAAGCAAGACATAAACAACAAGAAAATGCCCTGCCTGTCACCAAACAACAACTGATTCAATATGGCGCCCAGGCTCCTGACAACCTCCCTGACAACCTGCCCCCAGAGGAGGCCAACCTTCAGCTGGGGGGGGGGGGTGTCAAAACCGCAGGCTCAACCCGCCAGCAAGGTTCCAACCAAGCGGGTTTGTGACCCGCAATCCAATTACCCGGTCACCCAAAGCCAGACTAGGAAGTCAACTCAAATTACCAAATCCAACAACATGAACAGATGATGATCCTTCACAGTGGATACCTCAATTTGGCGCTTGACTCATTATCAGGATCAAGCCACCCCCTTCTTCCATCCAGCTGTATGATCACCAATCTTATTCCTACTATCCTTGATTCACATAAACTATATAATCCCTATCTCCCAATAAAGATTATTATCTAGTTTCTAAATATTTTCCCCATGTAACTCTGCTAAAACAGCACAGTTATGACAATGCTAAGGATTCTGGATTCTAAATAGGGATGCAGACCCAACCAGAGATTGATTGGGGGTATTACAACATACTGTTTCACTGAGAGTTGAGACAGAAGACCACCGTGCAAATATTGCACATTACACCAAGCACAAGGGCAGGTTGGCCAAATTGGGTGTCAACTTGGTTTTCCATAACTAAGTCAAGGAATATCTGGGCTGAAGAGGAGAAATCAGCAGCCTAGAATATTACCTCATCCCAAACCTTATTTGGGTTTTGGGATCTAACTCCAGGGGATGAAACTAGTAGCTTGGGGATGATAGGCTAGCTAGTAAGAGTTGTCTGCAGCTAGACGCCAGTTTGGCTGCTAGCTGTCAACTATAAAGGGGCCTTCCAAGATCACTTGGAAGGCAGATAAATTAATACCCTTCAACATCACTACTAGTCCAAATAGTAGCGGTGTCAAAGTAAAATAAGAGTGAATTATTGATACTTGCAAACTCCTGCCAAAATCACCACAGAAAGTGTTGCGTCTCCAAAGGACCACAGGACTTCCACCCCAATTGAATCAACCAACAACAGAATACAGCCCGTTGTCACACCAATAGAAGTACATCTGTCCCCATACAGATATCCCATCCCAACATGATTAACTCACCTAATAAAAATAATCTCTCTTCTTCTTCAAGATCCAGAAATCTTGATATACCCCAAAATTAAATTTTCTGCTAATGTGTCCAATTGGATCCATGTACTCTTCTGTACATGGTGGACAACCCTGGATGCAATTGCTAGAGGGGTGGCACCCTGTACCCTGGTGGTTGTTGAACGTTTGATAAAAGGAAGGCGGGTGAGAAAATTGATTAAAAGTTTTTTCAGGGGGCATGTAGTACCCATACAACATTGCCAATGCAAAAGAGTCATACAGGACGTGCTCAACTGTCCTATACCCCCGTGGTGTCTTCTGGTGTTTGAGTGCTAAGCAGCATATATCAATTTGAATAGGTACATCCTCCAACTTTTTAATGTTGGTTTTTAATATGCAGTGAAGGAGGATTCCCAGGTATATTGTGATGTGGATTCTTTGTGAGGTATATTTTTCTGAGAACATGAACAATTTTTTGAAGACTTGAACTAACCTATTGATATAGGATGTTTGGCTGAATTTGAATATTGTTCCAGAGGGCGCCCAACTTGTATCTGCCCCCATGCCTTGAAAAACAAAATAAATAAAGGTTTAATTATATATACAAGGACTGTGTCTGCAACTTTATTTGTTAATGCTTTGAATACTTCATTGAAAATTTCAGTTTTAAGATATTCCTTTTTATTTGAAAGTCAGTTTTTATTAATTTTTTTTCTTATTTATTAATGTTTGAAAAGAGAAATCATTGAATACTCTCATAAATATATTCATCAAAGTTTAGCTTGACATCCCCGCAATTTCATTCATCTCTTTGAAGTTGATATTTGATCCTATTTTAATGCTTCCCTTAACCACAGCAAGCACCCCACAGGTGGTAAATATTCCTTGACTTTTGCTTCAATATTTGAAAAGTTATTAATATTCTGTTTAATTATTTTATTTCTTTGGTTTTTATTTATTTGTTTTACAGGGGCTACCAGTGACTGGTAACCCCTGTAGAACCAACTTGGCGTAAAAGCTGCCACTTCTGCAACCTTGTCCCCATTCCTAGTGAAAAATAAAGTGAATATAAGTAAAACATAAATAAACTTACTAATTGTTTCCTCTGCGGCCCCCTCAGCCACAGGCGCCACCTCACCAAACTTCATGAGTGTTGGCTGCTCTTCATTAATTTTCCTAGGCTTAATTTTTTTATCTTTCTTGCAACTTGTGTTTCTTCTTTGTTTTCATTTGATAAATTTTCTGTATTTCTTGAAGCGCTCCTGCTTCTTGACTGAGTTTTGTTTTCATCTGTTTCCATTTGCTCAGTTTCCTCTTCATTTGTGTTTATTTCATGTGGGATTTCATTTCCTTCAATTAGTTTGATCTTTTGAGTTTTTTCTATTGGTTTTCACAAATTCCCACAAGTTGTAACTTTCACTTTTGAAATATAACCACTTGAGTATTTTCTTTTGAAGATTTAAAAATATTTCTTTGTGTTCTTTGTTGACCATTGTTCCCAGGCTATTTTTTGCTGTTTCATTTTGATGGACCAAAGCTCTTCCCTCATTTCCCAGTTGACTTACCACAATTTCCCTTATGTTGTATTCAAGCTTGACAACCTTTTGGAGGGATGGCTCTAATTTGTTTATTAAGCTATAGATATTTGAAATTTTGTTTGAATTACATCAAAAAACTGATTTTTACAGTACTACCTTCAACGTATGAATATTTTTCATCATCATTAATAAATTGAAGATCATAAATGTAAATATTGCATTAGAATATTGCGATTAGATGTCAACTCTTGATATTTTGATATAATGTGCATAACTCAATGCATTTTATTTAATAAAATCCATTGTAAACTTGGCCTTTTCCATTATAATTTAATGAAATGGACTTTGTTTATATTAAAGAGCCATTAATGCTTGGTATAATATTGATACATTGTACATTTTCAGTCTGCATATTTACTTATTGGTAATAATTCTGTAAACTTTTTAGTTGGATTTTGCGAGGTAATAATAATGTAATGTGTTAATAAATTACTGTTTATTATCATTAATTGGCTGATTTTCTTTGCTGTGGCAATTGTGCATTTTCTGATATTTACACACTAGTATCCAATTGGTTGGTTTCACATCCAATTGCACAGGAAATAGAAAATCAAGCCGCCACCCCAAGACCAGATGTGGTTGGGGTGGCAGCTTGATTTCCTATTGCCTGTGTAATTGGATATGAAACCAACCAATTGGATACTAGTGCAGAAATATCAGAAAATGCACAATTGCCACAGCAAAGAAAAATCAGCCAATTATTGACAATAAACAGTAATTTATTAACACATTACATTATTATTACCTCGCAAAATCCAACTAAAAAGTTTACAGAATTATTACAAATAGGTAAATATACAGATTGTAAAATGCACTATGTATCAATATTTTTACTAAGTGTTAATGGCTCTCTAATATAAAATCAGTCCATTTATATAAATTACAATGAAAAAGGCCTTGTTTAAAAAAGGATTTTATTAAAAAAAATGCATTGAGTTATGCACATTATATCAAAATATCAAGAGTTGACATCTAATTGCAATATTCTAATGCAATATTTACATTTATGGTCTTTAATTTATTAATAATGATGAAAATATAGATGGAAATGATTATATGTTACCACATCAAATGTACAACATTCTTTACATATGGAGAATGCTAACAATGTAAAAAAATATTATTAATTATGAATTGAAAGAGGATAGTGCTTCAATAAGTTGTCACAAAGAAAATATTTATTTATTAATCAAAGGACGGGAAGGGGAGGGAACAGGCAGAAAGAACATTGACTTCATCTGGCCTGTGAAAGGGGCGGCATCAGAGATAGTGGGGAGGGAATGGATGGTGGCTTGAGATTCAGGGTTGGAAGGCAGGTGGCTTGATGGGGGGTTGAAGAGGCAGGGTTTGTTGACTGGAAAGGGGCGCAAGAGCTGATTGCTTCAATTGCTCAAATTTGTCTTCTGTCACATATGCGGGCTTGGTGAAACAGATGGATTGGCGTGGGGGAGGCAGGAGTCCTTTCTGGACTTATCACTATCACTTGCATAGAAAATGACAAGATCAGATAAATCCTTGACAAATATGGACAGGAAAAGCTCATAACCCTTATCAATTTGGGTGCACAGTTAATTGTATGTGGCAGGCTTCTGCGCCTGAGAGCAGAACCAAAGGTATAAAGACATACATCCGCAAGATGTATGTCAGTGTGGTTGATGGGATAGGACCAACAGCTATGCCCTACAGCCCTGATTTCTTGGGTTGCCCATTCCCACTGCTCCAGCTTGGCACTCATTACAACTGTGTGCACAGCGTTTTGGGTAGCCCACTCCTCCAGCATGGGCTTGAGCTCCATCTGGTAGGCATACCCATCTGCTGTGTTTTCAAACACAGAGTAATTATTGACCCCCAATGGGGAAACTACCAACAAAACCCCAAAAAATTGATACAGGATTGGCCTGCGCTTGTATACGTCAGACTGGATACACTTTTCTCCATAGTCTTGAATACTTGTAGATATCTTGGCATACAAAAGGAAGATTACATCATTATGGGCCCTCATTGCCCTTCCTTTGATAAAATTGATGATTCTAGTTCATAGGGGTCAGTTTTCATCAAACTTGGGCCACTGAGAACCTGATTGGATAGGAGTTTGGCAGCAACCACAACTCTGTGCATCCACAAATTCACTGTTCTCTTATTGGTGAAAATGCTGTGGAGTCCCAGTTAGAGACAGACCTGGACCAAGGGCATCCGCAGGTCACGCTCCATAATAGCCATCATGAGAGGGTGGGCTTTTTCACCTTCAGTTTAAGAACAGGCACCAGTTGGGGTTTTCTTGTTAGGGGGGCCACAGTTGGCGTGGGCTTGCAGGGTTGCAGCCACAGTGGACTTTGCAAACCTCATTGCGGCCACAATTTCCCCAAGGGACATAAGCATCCCTTGCTTTTCAACCATTTTGAGAACAATCTCTGGAGTGATCAATTTTCTTCTTTGTCTTGCAGGATGATTGGCTGGGGGGAGGGATATGTCCATCTTGGGAACTGTTCAATACCATCTGATTGGCTGTTTTGGGATTCTGGGCTCTCTGGGTGACCCCATGCTCAAATGGCTGGTTCTAGATGCCAATGTTGATGTGGGATTTGGGTTGGCAGCTGCCTGTGCATGATGGGCAAACAGGGCCATGCTGGAAGTTTCAGGAGAAAGAATACACTCCTGGATGGGGATTGCAGAGGGACCTGTGGGTTAGGAGTGGTCATAGACAAAGGCTTCACTGTTAAGAGACCCAGTGTAGCCCTGCATGATTTCATCAAGGCCAGGGAACAGCTTTTTGACTTGGTTATTATTGAAAGAAAACATAATAAATTTTTATTAAAATTTTAAGCTCAAAAAGAGGAGTTTATATATTAGTCAATTTTATTGTTAAGTATTTTAAGTTGGTGAATATTATGATCTAAATTTTAGCTGTCCTAAACTAAAATAGGGTGATTTTTGATAATGCCTGTGCTTCCTAAAAGAATCAGCACATATCCACTCTAGATCCTCTGACTTCCTGTTTGAGATGCCCATAAATTATATTTAATTCTAAATTCCTTGCAAGTATGATTTGAAACTTGGTTCTTGGATTTGACAATCCCACAATTTCAGATTTGTTAATTTTACATGTTGTCTATGATTTGTTTGAAATACAGGAAATCTCAAATTGTACATTAGAATCCCACATATCTGATTCATCTATCCCACATTTGTTTGCTGTGTTTTGTCTTTTGTTAGTTGAGTTATCTGCTCAAGAGATTCAAAATCTGCCAATTTAAATAAACTAAAAAAAGTCAAATTAAACAGTTAATTTTATTTAATATTTTACTTTTCACTCAGCTGAGTTGCCTGCAAAAAGTTATTTGGAATTTGGACCAAGGATTTGAAAATCCCGCATTTTTACATTTAGGTTCTTAATTTACAGTACTGATTAGATATATGCTTGGCTTCTCATTAAGATAGAAGCTATCTTACTTAACCACACAAGTCACCTGTAAATTTTTTTCTCATGCAGCCTTTCAGGCTGCCCGTCCAGCCAGCAGAGCTGTCAGCAGAGCCGCTGAGTCTTTCTAATGCTTTCAAATGTAAAGCATTCTGGTTTCAGATAAGAAACTTCTGAGCTTTGTTTCTTTGATCAGATATTTTAATTTCAAATTCAGTAACCAATCATTAAAAATAAAATAAAAAATACCCAATCAGATACCTACTAAAAAAGATTTGATTACATTCAATAGGAAAGGTAAGCCTCACTTAGCTTCAATACTAACCTTTTAACTTCAAAATACTATAGATTTGCTTAACTAAAGGTAAGCTTTAAAATATACATAATATTAACTGTTTTAAGCATAGTAGATAAAGGATTTTAAAGGTAAGTTTAGCTTTAAATTTTTGAAGCTAATCATACTTTAGAAAAATAACTAAAAAAATTTAAATAACTAAATCAATTAATATTCACATGGAAGCTGAAAATCAGGTAAGTATTTCACTCAAACTACTAACCTTCAAATCCTCTTAGATGGGCTTAGTCTGCAGCAGACCTTGGGATGGATAAGTCACTTTTATCAAATCAAAAAACTAACCTAGATTTAAAAAACCAGATTTTTGCCCTGAAAGCTCAAACTAACCCCTTGGGTGAGTGTCAGAACTTTTGGTTCTGCTATTGGATATGGAAGTCCAAGTATTAGTTGCTTTATTTAGTATATGGGATATTTGGGTTATCCTTTAGAAGGATTACTTTTATAAAGACAAGCGTTATCTGCAACATCTGTGGATTCCTTGGCAGGGCAACAGCTGGCAATGTCCAAGGGAGGCAACTTCCACATGGCTCTAAAGCTGGCGGCTTGCTAAGGTCTTTGAGAACTGACTAAGGTCTTCAAACTCAGATTTCTTCTTCTAGTGCAAAAACTTTCTACAGTAGGAGCTTCTTAAATCTGTCTGTCTTCCATTAGTCCAATGGAGTGTCTTTTATAGAGCTTGTGCTCTCTTGCCAGGATAATATCATATGGCACTTTTAACTCTTGCTTGGTCATTCTTTCCATCCCCAGAGCGC
Organism: Entomophthora muscae; assembly: GCA_014839935.2. NCBI lineage: Eukaryota > Fungi > Entomophthoromycota > Entomophthoromycetes > Entomophthorales > Entomophthoraceae > Entomophthora > Entomophthora muscae. The sequence continues at coordinate 146,468 of QTSX02000758.1, read as the reverse complement.
TGGCATCAACTCCTAAAGTCAGGCATCCATGCAATGACATGGAATTTTATATCATAGTACCATGTGCTGGGTACTATTTACTTCATAGCCCTATATAATCCATTGGCGCGCCAGCAATAACAGCGCCAATTTATGGCTCTATTTTTAGCTCATTGTTAATCAGATCATCTATTGACCTTTTACAGCAGGAATTTGCAGTGGTACTGGCAGGTTGTTAGCGCAAATTGATCCTAATCCTCAATATTCTTGGGGAATCTCATCATCTTCCAGGTGCCTCATTATTGAACCTATCTTGCTGTCAACCTGGCAGTTTTCTAGAGTATTCCAGAATAACTCTAGACAATCAAGATTCAATCACAATTGAAGGCCTAGGACGCTCCTAATTGGCCTTGCACCAATTGGCTTGAACCTACTTATTGAAAGCTTTTTAGATCAATTAAGCTTGACAGTAATGTATCTGAAGCTTCTATAATTAATGACTTGACAGGCCACTAAGATTTTCCAAGGTAGAGCAGAGTCAATATAAATTCCTGACAGTAAGTAATGTGGTGATTCTCAAATCTTTTTAAAATAAAACTTCATTTCATCAGTTAACCATTTCCAAAAAACTATTAAACTTTGATCCTTTTAGATAGACTTAGTCTACAGCAGATCTTGGATTTGGTAAGTTTTATCTTCATTTATTTTCCAATATAGAGTTAAAACCCCAGTCTTTTTCCCTAAATCAGATCTTTGGTCAGGAAAGCTATTTTTTAAATTTACTAAACTAGATTAAGGACTCCCATATTTTCACCCCAAAGCCTATCTTGGACTGGGTAAGATTTTTGATAACTTACTAACCTTTTAAAAAAACCACAACCTTTCCCCTGCAGCAGGTCATGGATAGGTAAGTCATCTTTTCCAAACTATTAACCTTAATTTCAAGCTTCAGATTTCTGCTTAAGGAAAAGAGCCTGTTAGTGGGTAGGGTTTTGTAGAGTAACTAGATGTTTCACCACAACAAACTGTTGTCTAATTCAATTTTTTGATCCAACTAGCCTTTTAAGCCCAAATTTAACTTTTTTCCTAATAAAGTAATATCCCCATAAACCATTGCTTAAAATCACCTATCAACTTTTTAATTATGTTCTCTTTTATTTTTTGCACTTATTAGTTTTTAAAGAGTCACTTTTTGGCTCCTTTGTAAAGGTTTATGACCAAAAACTACATATTATCACCCATGCACTGTTAAATAACTTAAGCAAGTACTATGCTTAGATTATTTAATTTATAGAGTTGAAAGAATTCTTTTGGCAACTTTTTTTGGTTTTTGATCCAACTGAAAATTTTTTAAATTTTTTTTTAACTTTAAAATGCTTAAAACCAACTATATTACTTAATAAAATTATTTTAATATAGATGCCTTTATTTTGATTGCATTTCCCTTATTATTATAGAGATCTCTATCTTAAAGGCTACTTTGTTGCTTGATTACCAAAACCAAAAACCCTAAAGAAATAGCACATCACCACCTCAAGAAAAGAATTCTAATGGAGATGGCTTTAATTTCTAAGCTTTTTACTACCAATTAAAAGGGAAAAATGCTAGAGAAACTGAACCCAGGCAAATATAAAAATGTTGCAACTGAACCAATTAGAGTTCATTATTTGATTGAGGAAGACAACAGTCTAATAGAAAGGACAGAAATGAATAGAATAAGGTATTGTTTATTGTAGAATATTGTGATTAATATACTATATGGGGAAAGCCACAAGGTTACAGGGGGTGGCATAGTGGCATGTTTCATGTAAGGTTTAAAGCCAAGGAATAACTTGTGCAGGAATCAGTGAAGTCAAATTGGCAGAGCTCCTAGTTAGGAGATAGTTCCTGCAATTTGACATTGCCATCAGATTTGTCCATACTGTTAGATATGTTAACAGGCAAGGAGGAAAACTTGGTTGCAACATTCCCAGTGAGATTAGGCTGATTGACCACAAATGATCAGGATAATCATTGCACACAGATCTTTATCAGTTACACACCATATTATCACTAGGTTAACATTCTATTAATTGTAGTAATTATACACTGTATAATCATCAATTTATTATAATTGATATGGCGGTTATATGCCGTGTAATTGTTAGTTTATTATTATAGATATAACGTTACACACTGTATTATCACTTGATTATCATTCCTATTTGTGTAGTGATTGTATGCTGAATATTACTAGTTTATTATTGATGTAGCAATTATACACCATATAAATATTAGCCAATATAGTGACTATTATTGATTACATGTCGTGTAATCATGTAATCATCATTTGTATATCACTCATTCCATCCTACTGGACTTGTATCAACTCAGTCTCACCCAGCCTGAAGGGTGTATATGAGTATATCAAACAAGTGATGCTCATATGGCTAGAAAAACTGAGTTTGGATCAGCATTACACAGTGTATAATTGGGTTCCTTATTGGTTTGGGTCAGCATTACATGGCAGATAATCCTCAGGTCAATATTGGATCAAGTCAACTATTATACAGTGTATAATCCCTAATTCAAACTGTTGCATTAATAAGAAGAAGGCTTGCCAGGCAGAAAAGGATCACTGATTAAGCCCTGGAAATGGAATACTGTAATTCTATATTCCAATTTAGTAGACTGAACAGAGATCATTTCTAAGTGTCAACCAAATACAATGTAGTTTCCTAGTGCAATAATAGGTGTGTAAGGATACAGAAATTTATAACTGCCAGTAGGCTATCTCAAGAAGAGCGTAGGCTGTAACTGAAGTGCCATGTACGCCTTGCTAAGGCCAGTAGCAGCACACATGCCAAGAACAATTAATCAGGATAGGCGCAGCCAGCAAAGATAGAACTATCGCAAAGTTAGCCACTGAGAACTGTCTGAAAGGACAAGAACAAGGGTTGTTGCAGTATATATTAATACAGAAGCTTGAAAGGATAAAAAAATGTTCTTAATTGCTCCTGGATAGATTGCAGCTGCTGGCTAGGTGTACTCCAGTTTCAATAAACGTAATTATCTTCAAATTCTATTTCACTGTAGTCTGTAGTGCTCTTGCATAGGATTAGGTAGAGTATATTGGCAAGGCTAACATCTATTAGTAGCTTTGAACATACCATCAATAACCCAAGTTGCTCAACACCCCCTCTTGCCCCCTTCTTGTTGTCAGACACCAGGATCAGAGTATGTTGAAGATTTGGAAAGGTCCACACAAACAACCTTTGTGTGGTGATGGTGTGGCAGGGGCGCAAGAAATCATGGTGAATATTCTTGGTGTTTCCTTGTGCATCTTTAAGTTGAAGGTGTGGTTGTCATAGACTGCAGCAATCTTGTTGGGCCCCAGGTGTGAGAGAGGGGAACTAAACTTGCTAAGTTGGCTCTCATCCTGGCAGAAGGATTAACCAGGATACCATCTAGTGCAATACTGATATGGCCGCTTGAAGGGGCTTCCACAAGGAGGACACCACAGATAGTTGGGGAAAGTAGGAATCCAAACCCATCAAGATCATTCCAACAAGCAACTAAGTGGCGCTCTTGGGTGTCCAAGCCTTCTTCTCAGACTGGAATAACTGGGTCCTCAGAGTGGAGAGGAGTAGGGGGGCCAGACCAGGTGGCATCAAGGGGACTGATTTTAGGGCAGAAGACTCAAAATAGTCACATGTAAGACTTCTCATAATGGTCTCACTAGTAACAAGAATTTCCTATGCTTGCCCAGGAATGTCCTCAAACATATTCATTAATTGAGTGGGGTTGATTCCTACATGGTATAATGAATAGTAAATACAGCTCCAGAGATCTGGAAACGTAGTCCATATCATCACAAGAACAGGTTTCAGGGTGAATGCCACAAACTTCATTAAAGAGGCCAGCATTTTCTAGGAAAGGAGGGCAAAAGGAATTTTCTAACTTTTTCTTAGAATAACTGGTAAAATTAAAGAGCTTTTGAGCTGTGGATTTATATAAGAACTTAATAACCAAGAGACAGCGTCCACAAGCTATACACTTTTCAATTGAGCAGGAGGAGCTGCTCAGGCGTATGTAAATCAAAAGCAAAATTCAAAGCAAGTGAGAAATGATTTCAAACTCAAAGTAAGTATTTATAAGTGTTATAACAATAATTTTAAAGTTTGAACTGGATTTTTGAGAGCGACTAAGGTAAGTGTATATACAACACTAACATTAACTCTAGAGGCCCTGAAAACAACACTGTAAGCCAGGGAAAGGCAGGGAAGGTAACTAACAATAATTCTAATACTAAAAAACCCAGTAGTAAGAGGGGAACTAATAAAAAACCCCAAAATTTAAACATTAAGCTTTGAAAAGTTAGGAACTTTAATTTGAAAGGATGAGAAAGCAGGACCAAAAGTTTCCTGTATTGCTTTAAGGGACAGGATTCAAATTTGAAAGGTCACCTGACCCAGGCAATGGGTCTGACTGGCTGGGAGAGAAATTTTTCAAAGACAGATCCATTGAGTTGGAGCGTTTTGCAATAATTTACAGATTTAACTCTGATTGACTGGCATTACTGAAGTGATTTTAATCAGAATTCAATCCAGTTGGATTGGTATTTAATGATTTAGCAGTAGTGCAACCTGATTGTTTGGACTTAATTAATTTTAAATGTTGACAAGCCCAAGCCAAAAAATAATCTAAATTAATCAGAGATTCCTCCAAAGTTGGAACAGAGTTCAGCCATAACTATTCACCACCTGGGAAGGGTATGCCAACACAAATATCTCATCCACCATGTGGGCTAAATCCTCAAGAAAATTAAGGGGCTTGGCTGGCTTCTGAGTAGATTTTTTGGTGCAATGCGCAAAGATTGTCCTATTCAAGGCTAAAGGGGGGAGTAGCTTTACACCAGGTGGTTGGGCTCTAATTTAGCTGAATTGTGGTTGAGGGCATAGACAGGGTCACCTACAGTGTATCTGGTCACACGACGTTTTGTCCTTTCTCAATTTGCTTGTGTTTAATGCCTTGGGCTTTGGCACACCACTGGCTCAGAGAGGGGGTAGGCAACAAGGGGGGGCGTCCCGGGAACTGTGGATTGTAATTTCCCTTGTCCCACTCCCCCTCAAGCTATCAGGTGTTCCAAAGGCCAAGGCGCTGGGGCTGAACCCGGTGCCCCTGCTAATTCTTGCTTGTAAGATAAGTAGAGAGGTGGGCAGGTGTTCAGTCCACGCAGTGTTAGGGTGCTCCATTGAGATCTTGGCAATTATTAGACCAGTATACCATTTAGACGCTCTAAATGTCCATTGGCTTGAGGATGGTAGGGAGTTGTGACTATTCTTTATAAGGCATTTTTTGTGCAGTACACCTTCATGACGTGCCTCACAAGTTTGGGTCCACCATCTGTGATGAGCTGTTTGGTTTGCCCAAAGTGTGCCACAATTTCTTTGCCAATGAAGCAGGTGATGGTGGTGGCAGTGTGGTTAGTGGTTGTCCAAGCTACTGGCCAACAGGTGAAATAATTGATGGCCTTAATGATTTACTTCTTGCCTAGCCTATCTTTGGAAAGGGGTCTAACAATGTCAAGGGCCCACTATTCAAAGGATTACATGGCTTTGATGGGCAGAAAAGACTTGGGAGGTGTAGGCTTTGACTTTTTCTTTTTTAACAGCACACATTTTTTGAGGAAGACCAAGATGTCTTGGCGCATACAAGGCCACCAAACCTTATGATTCATTATTTTGAAGAGGTTAAGTCCTCTGATATGACTCAAGGTGCAGTGGTTGTGTAGTATGGTATCTCCTTGCTGGGTGGTGGGATATACAGTGTCTTCTCACCAGTCTCTAACCAGCAGCAGACATTGCCAGCATCAGTGGTGGACTGAATCTTGTTGCCCTTTAACTTGGAAATAGTCGCGGAATCAAGGCCTTAGTAGCAGGTTGCTTCAGGACTTAGGTAGAGCATTGGCCAGTCTGGATCTAGGCCGTTGTCTCTTGTAATGGACACTATATATAACCTGGAGAGGGCATCAGCTGTGACAAGTTCCTTTCCAGGCTTGTATTTGATGTGTTATTGGTAGGGGGACAGGTGTTTGACCCAACCTGCCTGACGTTGTGTTAAATGGGACTGTGTATTGAAGTACTGGAGCAACTTGTGGTCTGTCAGGATGTGAAGTGGAAAGTTAGCCCCTTTCAGGTAACAACGCCATTTCTTAACACAGTGCATAATTGCCGCTAACTCTTTGTCATGTATGGGGTAGTGTTATTCTGAGTCAGTGAGTTTCCTGATTCATAGGCCACAGGGAGGAGGACACCTTTGTCAGTTACCACTTGTAGCACACCTCTTATGGCTCTGTCAGAGGCATCAGTCTCAATTTTATACTGGTGGTTCCAATTGGGGAATTTCAATACAGGCGCAGTTGTAAGTCTCTACTTCAACATTTCAAAGGCTTGATCTCTGGCAGGGGTCCAGTGGAAGTGCTGCTTTGTATTTAAGAGCTCAGTGAGAGGTGCAATTAGTTCTCTGTAGTTGGGAATAAACTTGTGCACATAGGCAACCATGCCTAAGAATGTACACACCTGGCCCACATTAGTGGGAGGTGGTGTTGAGCAACTTGGGTCATTGCTGGTATGTTCAAAGCTACTAATAGATGTTAGCCTTGCCAATATACTCTACCTAATCCTATGCAAGAGCACTACAGACTACAGTGAAATAGAACTTTGAAGATAATTACGTTTATTGAAACTGGAATACACCTAGCCAGCAGCTGCAATCTATCCAGGTACAACTAAGAACTTTTTTATCCTTTCAGGCTTCTGTATTAATATATACTGAAGCAATCCTTGTTATTGTCCCTTCAGAAAGTTCTCAGTGGCTACCTTTGCAATAGGTCCATCTTTGAGGGCTGCACCTATCCTGATTGGCTGTCTTTGGCATGTGTGCTGCTATTGGCCTTAGCAAGGTGTACATGGCACTTCAGCTACATCCTGAACTCTCTTTGAGCTAGCCTACTGGCAGTTATCAATTGGATGCATCCTTACACGCCTATTATTGCACTAGAAAACTACATCATAATTGGTTGACACTTAGAAATAATCCCTGTTCAGTCCTCCCACATTGGAAGGTAGATTTCCAGTATTCCATTTCCAGGGCTTAATCAGTGATCTTTTTCTGGCTGGTGAGCCTTCTGCTTATAAATATAATAGTTCAAATTGGTGATTATACACTGTATAATAGCTGACTTGATCCAATATTGACCTGAGAATTATCTGCTGTGTAATGCTGACCCAAACTGATAATGAACCAATTATACGCTGTGTAATGCTGATCCAAACTTGGCATTTCCTAGCCATTTGTTATCACTTGTTTGATATGATCATATACGTCTATCAGGCTGGGTGGAAATGAGTTGATACAAGTTCAGTAGGATGAATTGAGTGATAAAAAATTGATGGTTTAATGATTACAAGGTGTATAATCATTGATAGTCCCTATATTGGCTTACAACTATACAGTATATAATCAGCATATCAATATGATAAACTAGAAATATATGGTGTATAATCACTTCAGATATAGGAATGATAATCAAAAGATAATACAGTGTATACTGTAAATTCAGAACCTGAACGTAAAAATGCGGGACTTCAAATCCTTGGTCCAAATTTCAAATCACTTTTGCGGGATAGCCTTTTTTTAATTAAATATATTTTTTTGAGTATTTATTTGAATATTTGAAAATGCAGGAACTCATAGACACTTTTCAAAGTTCAAGTTGAGCTGCATATTTCCTATGGACAAAATGAATTAACTGGAATCAGATTTGAAGCGTTCAAATTCATCAGCCATTTTCATTAAGTTTACTATGTTTTTTGAAATTGCAGGACTGTCAAATCCAAAAACCAAATTTCAAAACACTTTTGAATGGCACTAGTAAACTCAGATATTAATTGCAGGAACTGGAATCCAAATTTAATGTACAGTAAGCACACTAGGAAACACCAACCCAAATAAAGAAGCTCCACCACAACCAAAATCAAATGAAAAATTCAATCTTGATAAGCATAATTAGACATAAAAAGTTATTAAACTTTAAAATCATCCAAACCCAGAAAGTATACAATATTATTCACTTCAAATCACAGATATGGAAACTCTGCTACTATTCAAGGCTATATCAAGAGAAGCAGCTTCCCACAACTAAACCAATAACTCCAAATAAATACATATTTAATCTAAAATATATTTTTTTATTTTATTTTTATGGACTGTCAATCACATTCCCAACCCGCTCCTGCACCAGCCTGCGGGCCAGCCCGTCCACAAGGGCGTCCCAGAGGGTCCAAGAATAGACCCAGAACCCAACTTGAAGAGAGTCATGCAAATACACAGGCCTCCCAAGGTGTCATTGCCAGCCAACCACCTCCCGCGTCCCAGGCCCAATCAACCAGCTTGAATCCCAGGCAGAAGCCACTCTCAAGGCCTGCTACCAAAGTCTCCTACACCAGGGTCACCAGGAACACTGAGGTTACTTACACCTCTACTGTGTACCCAGTTTTCACCCGGCCCCGCACTATTGACCCAAGAGTTGCCACTTCCTGCCCCTGCGTCTTTGACACCACCTACAAGCCATTGGCAGCCACTGTTGCAGCCATCTGCAACTGTGATCTATTCCACCATTGATGGCACCAGTGCAACCAAGCGTAATCCCACCTTCTACACAAAGGTTCCTGTCCCCTGTGTCAAGCCTGGTAGCCAGGATGCCATGGTACCTGTCAAGGGCCGGCGTTGGTTGACAGATAGTGAGTGTGAAGCTCTCCTCAACTGCTTGAATGGGGGAATGGTGGTTCAGGATATTGCGTCCTAATTTGGTGTCACGGCCAGGTACATTGCCAACATCAACACCAAGTATGGCAATACTGGGCAAATTGCCAAATCCACCAAGGCTAAGCGGCAGCCAAACCTCTTGCAGCCTGTGCACATTGACGCAATCAAGCAGTGGGTAGCCAGGGATTGCCACCTGGACACGCTTGCTGTCCAATCAATACTTGCCACAGAGTTTGGGCTTTCTGTTTCTAAAACCCTTGTTTACAAAACAATGGTTGATTTGGGCTTCTCTTGGAAGGTGCTTGGAGTTTCTCTGTACAACAGAAACAGTGAAAAGACCATCAAGGATTGACACATTTATGCCAAGGCATATCTGGCACTAAAGAAGACTGGGAATGTCCTGTTCTTCTATATTGACAAATTGATGTTTTCCTCCTCACTCAGGTCCAGGAATGGGTGGGTCAAGAAGGGGTCCAAGGATGGCGTAGCCCATTGTGCAGCTGTCTGTTCCCAGACCTATTCAATGGTTGTGCTTCTTGTTCCTCACGGGTTAGATAAATACAAGATGATTAAAGGCTCCCATAAGTGGGACCTTTCTTGATTTTCTCTGAGTTGTCAAGGAGTACCTTTGGATAAATTATAGCAGCACAACCAACGTTGTTGTGCTTGATAATTTTGGGCTCCACAAAGTTGATCTGGTTGTGTCTGAGTCCCCCCCCATTGACAAGAATAGCCACTCCTCCAGCCAGCGCCTTGCAGACTGCCCAATGAGACTCCTCTTTCTCCCCCCATATTCCCCATTCCTTAATCCAATCAAGGAGGTGATTGGTTTGATAAAGAATAAGGTGAAACAAGGCTTTCCTCAGGACACCAAGGATCTATTCAATATTCTTGAGGTCAGCCAATTTTTGATACCACCCAATGTGGTGGCAGCTTTTAACAAGCACTTGGAATCCTTCCTCCCTAAAGCCCTGGCCTCCAAGCCAATCAGATAAATGGGCTCTCTGGTTTGCTTTGTTTTTATTTTTATTTATTTTGTTTTTATTAGGTCTCAAAAATTATTATTTTTTATATAATAATTTGACGTTTGATTGTATTATAGACATATAAGAATATGTAGAAAATGTGAGTAAAATTAACTATACTAGGTATGAAGAATATATTTTTATTATAATGCACTGAATATGTTATTGACTGTTGTGTTACCAAATAAATAAATTAAAAAATATTGAAATATAATTTTTTATTTAAAAAATTGTTAATTGTTGATGGTACTTTGGCTTTTATACACCACAAATTGGACCTTGCATGTCATCATATGATCATTGTTATTTCAGTGCCACTATAGCCACAAAACACGGCAACCAATGATGTTTATGTATTTGTTACTAATTTGTACTTAGGACGCAGTTCAAGTATATCAAACATGTGTATCAAATCATATTACAAAGGAAAAATAATTTGAGTTGTAAACAATCATTTGTTTAGAACAATAGTGGAGCAGGCTGCATGATGCAGATAAATTCAATTCTCCATGTTTATATTTGTGATAAATGGACCCGTACTTGATAACTGTAAATAAAAACATTTTTAATTCTTTTTTTGATGTATTGGCAACTATAACTAAAGTCTTTTAATATACTTAGATATATTAATGATTATAATTTACATACTAAAATTTAAAATAAAAATTGAAAATAAAAATTAAAATATTAATTATAAATCTTGAAAATTAAATATTTAAGTTTAAATAATTGAAATATAACAATTTTATTAAATTGTGATTTATTCAATATCAAAACATTTGATATTAAATATGTCAATATTAAAAGATTTTAACAGTGAATATTTTAATATTTAAAATAAAAGAAAATAAAAAATAAAATAAAAATTTTAAGTTGCAAGGGAAAATAATTTATTGGGGGAATGCAAATTGCAAGGGGAATGTGTTTATTCTGGGGAATTATACCCCAAAATTAAATTTTCAGCTAATGCATCTAATTGGGACCACATAGTCTTCTGTATGTGGTGGATGACTCTGGCGCCAATTGCTAGAGGGGTGGCGCTCAACACCCCAGTGATGGCCAACCGTTGTATAAAAGGCAAGCAGGTGAGGGAATCCACTAGCAGGTTTTTTGGGGGGCACATAGTACCGGTATAGAGTTGCCAATGCAAATGAATCATAGAGGATGTACTTGACTGTCCTGTATCCCCATGGTGTTTTATGGCAGTCTAGGGCTACGCGGCTATGTTGATATGTATAGGTATATCTTCTATTTTTTCACGTTGGCTTTCAGTATGCAATGGAACAGGATTCCCAGGTACACCGCGACGTGGATCCTTTGCAAGGTATATTTTTCCAAGAACATGCACAATTTTTTGAACATTTGTACTAACCTATTGATATAGGGTGTTTGGTTGAACTTGAAGAGGGTTCTGGGGGTGCCTGACTTGTATCAGCCCCCCAGGCCTTGGCAAACAATATCAATAAAGGCTTAAAATTATTCACGAGGACTGCATCCCCAACTTTGTTTGATAGAGCTTTAAAAATTTCATTAAAAATTGCAGATTTTAAATATTCATTTCCAATTCAAAAGTCAGTTTTTATTATTTTTTTTGTATTCATTGATATTTGTGAAGGGGAACCTTTGAACGCTTTCATAGATGTATTCATCAAAGTTTGTTTTATATCCCCAATAATTTCATTCATTTCTTTGATTTTAATTGTTGATCCTAGTTCATAGGCCTCCCTTATACATGGCAAGCACCCCGCAGGTGGTTGATATTCCCTATCTTGAGCTTCACTATTAAAAAATTATTCATATTCTGTTAGCTATTTTATTTATTTGATTTTTATTTATTTGTTTTATAGGGGCCACCAGTGACTGGTAGCCCCCATAAAACCAACTCGGTGTAAAAGCCGCCACTTCCACAACCTCATCCCCATCCCTGGTGATGACTAAAATAAATATAAGTAAAACATAAAAAGACTTACTAATTGTTTCCCCTGTGGCCCCCTCAGCCACAGGCGCCATATTGGCAAACTTCATGAGCGTTAGATGCTCTTCATTAATTTTCTTATGCTTAATTTTTCTTATTTTTCTTGCAACTTGTGCTTCCTCTTGATTTTCATTTGATAAAGCTGCTGTATTTCTTGATGCGCTTCTACTTCTTGCTTTTGTTTCATTTTCATCTGTTTTCATTTGCTCAGTTTCCTCTTCATTTGTGTTTATTTCCTTTTGAATTTCTGTTCCTTCAATTAGTTTTATCTTCTTATTGTTTTCTTTGACCCCCTGCCAGAACTCCCACAAATTGTAGGCTGCGTTGCTGAATTCAAGACTTGATAAAATAGTTCCCTGTAGATTAAGTAATTTTTCTTTATTCTTTTCATCTATAATATTTCCCAACTTATCCAGGGCATCTTCTTTTAACTGTATCAGTGGCTGGCCCTTGTTATCTTGCTTCCCTGTCACCATTTCTCTGATATTTCTTTCTATCTCAACAACTTTTTGAAGGTGTGCTTCTAATTTGTTGATTAAGTTATAGATTGTTGACATATTGTTTGAATTCCATCAAAAAACTGGTCTTTATAGTACTATATTTAGTGCATACATATTTTTCATCATCATTAATAAATTAAAGACAATAAATCTAAATATATCATTAAAATATTGCAATTAGACATCAACTCTTCATATTTTGATATTATGTCCATAACTCTATGCATTTTGTTTAATAAAATCCATTGTAGACTTGGCCTTTTCCATTATAATTTAATGAAATGAATTGTGTTTATATTAGGGCCATTAACGCTTAGTACAAATATTGAAAATTAGTGCATTTTATAGCCTGTATATTTACCTATTGGTAATAATTCTGTAAAATTATCTATCGGTTTTTGTGAGGTAATAATAAAGTAATGTGTTAATAGATTACTGTTTATTGTCATTAATTGGCTGATTTTCTTTGCTGTGGCAATTGTGCATTTTCTGATATTTCTGCACTAGTATCCAATTGGTTGGCTTCACATCCAATCACACAGGCAATAGGAAAACAAGCCGCCACCCCGAGACTGGATGTGGTCAGGGTGGCAGCTTGTTTTCCTATTGCCTGTGCAATTGGATGTGAAGCCAACCAATTGGATACTAGTGCAGAAATATCAGAAAATGTACAATTGCCACAGCAAAGAAAATCAGCCAATTAATGACAATAAACAGTAATCTATAACACATTACATTATTGTTACCTCACAAAATCTGACTGAAAATTTTATAGAATTATTACCAATAGGTAAATATACAGGCTTTAAAATGCACTAATTTTCAATATTTGTACTAAGCGTTAATGGCCCTAATATAAACACAATTCATTTCATTAAATTATAATGGAAAAGGCCAAGTCTACAATAGATTTTATTAAACAAAATGCATTGAGTTATGGACATAATATCAAAATATCAAGAGTTGTTGTCTAATTGGTAGGACACGCCATTTCAAAAACAGCATCTTGAAAAACACAATCTTGAATTTAATTCAAGATGGTGTTTTTTGCGTTAGTGATTTTGAATCACAAAAAATAAAATAAACAATAAAATAGTTAAAATTTACATATACTTTTATAATACAGCATCTCAAATTTACGCCATCTTGATTCTGTCACTTCAAGTCAGATTAAATAAATCTTATTTTGCTAACTTTATTTACATATGAAAACACTTAGTGTGGGGCGTGTTTACGCCATCTTGACTTTACGTCATTTTGAATTACGCCATCTATCTTAAACTAAAATAAGTTTATACCTGAACTAAAATAAAGCCTGTGGTATAGTGCCAGAAGATGTTCCTATAGTATTAATCTAAGACACTTATAAAAGGAATAACCTAAAAAGACACCACTATGATAGTCCTTCTAGTGATTGTCATTGCTGGGTAAAAAAACCAGTTTTGTTATATGTAATTTATAACTTTTTTATAGATGGATATGTTGATAAGGGTTTCATCAATAAAATATTTTAATAGTGATTTTGATATAGAAGAGGGTGATTACGCCATTTTGATTTATGTCACTTCAAATTCCACCGAGTTTCACATCACCCAATTGATTCAAGGCGCACAATGGATAGGGGAAAATAAGGGGAAATTACATATGACTCCAGGCTACACTATATTGATTCCCCCACCGCAATTCTTGCTTTTCACTTTTCAGAAGTATAGTTTCACGTCAAAACCAACATTAATAAAAAATGTAAGAAAAAATATGAAAATTTGCAAATATATATTTTTTCATCTCCTCTAAACAACTGGGTACTTTTTAATCCCAGTTGTATAAGCTAGTTTTTGAGAAATTCAAGTTTTACTCTTTGGTCTGGTTGAGGTAGCTCCACCGTAAATTTGTTAATTTAATATAAAAAATGGTCAAAAACACTATGTTTTTGAGCTACGGCACCTCAATTACGTCACTCCAAAAATGCCATCTTGAGAGCAAATTTTCAGTCAAAACTCAAAGTTTTGCCTACTTGCGTTACTAATAAAAAAGTATTTTTTTCAAAAAGAAAACATTGAAATTTTGATAGTATATATTATTTGATCTCCTCTACAAGTCTATGTAAAAAAATTGATACTTTTATATTAAAAAAATTCTTTTTTTTCTCTTAAAAAACAAACCCCAAATTGCTCATATTTTGATACTAATTCACTTTTAGATGCCTCCCAAGTCCATCAACAAAGCTGCGTCCAAGGCCCCAAAAAGACCAAAACTACCCATAAAAAGCAGCCTGCTAAGGGTAAAGCTCCCCCCAAGACCCCTACGCCCTCACCAGAGCCTGAGGAAACAAACCCAACCATTCCCTTTTCTCCTTTTGTTTACTCCCTGTCAGACCCTCAAGAGAAGTTGTTCAACTTTAACCGCCACTCTGACCCCACTTCAGAGCCTGAGGATGAAGAAGAGCAGGAGCCTGAGCCTGGTGCTCCTGCAGATGAGCCAATTGAGCTCTGGGATCTTAATACCATCCATAATGTATGCAACAGAAATGGCACATTTGCTGTGCCCGCCACATACCCTGTCAGCTATCCAATTATGACAAAGAAAGGGGGTGCTGGCTTTGTCCACAAGGGCTACAGCTTCAGCTGCAATAACAACAAGAAGCCCATCTGTCAGCATCACTTCAAATGTGATAATGTTGGCTGTCCAGCTAGACTTACCACCTATGGTTTCACTTGTTTTAAAGCCCTGACTATTGGGCATGACTGTGCCAAGCCCTTTGATCCACTGTATCAACTGATCTTCTGGTTTCTTTGCCAGGTCATACCAACCACCAAAGACCAAACTGCACTGAGGTTGTAAATGATGCACTTATTAATCTAAATGATACCCAACTGGCAACTGTTGGTGGTGCCTCAAAACTTCAGAGATATCTCACTGACCAGAGATATTCTCTGAGCACTGAAGGCGTCAGTGCTACATCAATTGACCAGTTGATTTCAACTGAAGAGCAAAAGCTTTCACAGCATGAAGAGAGATTTCTCCTTCACAATGATGGGCAACATTCCCCAGAGCGGATCATCTGCTTTGCTACCTCCCAGGATCTTCACAACCTTTTAAAATAAGGAGCTGGCTTGCAGATGGAACATTCTCAACCTGCCCAAAGCTCTTTAGCCAGCTTTGGAATATCCATGGGCAGGTTGGCAATCTTTTCTTCCCCTGGTCTTCTTTTTCCTCCTAAATAAGAAGCAGGAAACTTATGTCCGGGCTCTAACAATATTAAAGGCCAAGTTAGATGAGATCCTCCCAACTATTGAAGAGGAGCCAAAGGAGACTAGAGGGCGCAAGAAAAAGGCCCAGCCAGAGGAAGCCACCCCCATCAAGAAAAAGCTAGAAAGCCTTCCATACTATGAATACCTGGTAGTAGATTTTGAGCAGGCTCAGGCCAATGCTTTTATTAGAGTCTTCAAGAGCTCCCCTCAGGGATGCTACTTTCACTTTTGGCAGGCACTCTGCCGCTGCCTTCAAAAGTGCTCTGCACTTCATGAGCTGGTCTACACTGAAGGCACAAAGGAAGCAAAGGATGTGTTCAACTGCTTTGCTGCCCTTGCCCTTGTGCGGAAGGAGGAGACAAATGCCTTCTACAACGCCCTCCTCCGCCATCCCTACATTATTGCCAACCAGGCAGCCTTTGCTCCATTCATAGAGTATTTTGAAACTCAATGGGTTGGAGTGTTTCAAGGAGCACGCTGCATCAGAAAGGGTGGTGACTCAATCCAGTGGAACTGCTTTAAGCAGGTGAAGGATGGTCTAATCAAGATCACCTCTTCTCTTGAAGGGTGGCATAGTCAATTTGCCACAAGGGTCCGGGTTCAGAAGCCCAAGTTCAACAAAATCATGGTGCATCTCAAGACTCAACAAGCCATCTCTGCCCGCCTCTTTAAAACAGGCATGAAGACCAAGAATGATGAATCCCCCAAGCAAACCAAAGCAGTGAAAAAGTATACAGAGATTAGCAAGGTGGTCCTTGCCTACTATCCCAAGGATAGCAAGCTTGAGCATCTCCAAGCTATCTCAGTTGATCTTTCAACCAATGTATGGTCCTTCCTCAATAAACACCACTCTATCTTCTCTATTGTTTCCTTTAATTTTATCATTATTTTAATTTTATTTGGTATTTGGTACAAATATATGTTTATTTTAAAGCATAGTTTATAGTTAAAATATATGAAAATGGTTGTTTTTGGGATTATTTTAACTTTTGGACTTTATGCAACCTTGTTGCTACTAATCAATCCCATTTTTTATTGCAGATTTAGAATTCTGAGGCTTTTTTAAGCCTAGAAATTTTTTTTAAAATTTTATTTTTGGGAATTTTTTTGGGTAGTTTTTGGAGTTCAAAAAATCTAAAATTTCAAAACCGTTTTTTCTTAGTCAAAATGCCATAAATCAAAATGGCGTTTTTTACTAGTAAATTGAGATAGCAGAAATTTGAGATGCCGTATTTTGAGATAGCGTTTTTCAAGATGCCGTTTTTAAAATGGCGTGTCCTACTGTCTAATTGCAATATTTTAACAATATATTTACGTTTATTGTCTTTAATTTATTAATGATGATGAAAAATATGTATGCTCATAATTTTAAGCTATTTGTAAAATGTACAACATTGTGTTAATTATGGGAAATGTTGATAATGTAAAAAGAAAATATTATTAATTAAAAGAGAGATATCAATTTTAATAAGTTATCACAAAGAAAAGATTTATTTACTAATTAAAGGACGGGAAGGGAAAGAAATGGGCAGAATGAACATTGCCTTCTTTGCGCCTGTGAAAGGGGCAGCATCAGAGATAGTGGGGAGGGAATGGGTGATGGCTTGGGAGTCAGGGTTGGAAGGCAGGTGGCTTGATGGGGGTTGGGGACGCAGGGTTTGTTGACTGGGAAGGGGCAGCAAGAGCTGATTGCTTCAATTGCTCAAATTCTTCTTCTGTCACATATGCGGGCTTGACAAAACAGATGGAGTGGCATGGGGGGAGACGGGGGTCCTTTCTAGACTTATCACTATCACTTGCATAGAAGAAGATGAGATCAAATAAGTCCTGGACAGGCGCGGAAGGGAAAAGCTCATACCCCTTATCAATTTGGGTGCATAGTTTGTTGTAGGTGGCAGGCTTCAAGCGCCTGAGGGCAGAACCAAAATTGTAAAGACATACATCTGCAAGATGCATGTTGGCATAGTTGATGGGGTAGGACCAGCAGGTATGCCCTGCAGCCCTGATTTCTTGGGTTGCCCATTCCCGCTGCTCTATCTCCGCACTCAATACAACTGTGTGCACGGTGTTTTGTGTGGCCCACTCCTCCATCATGGCTTTGAGCTCTGTCTGGTAGGCATACCCATCTGCAGTGCTGTGAATAACAACATTCACAATGTTTTGATTTTGCCTTTGTTGGGCCATTTTGAGGACAAATATCTTGCTTTTGCTATCAACTCTCAAAATGAACTGGCTTCCGCTTCAGGAAATATGATTGTTCAGTTTCCTGACTCTGCGCAACTCACTTGCCCCACTCATGCTTGTGGCAAGTGATCCTACCATCCTGGTAGTGTTTTGTGGTATTCCTAACCAATATATATTCCATTTCACATTCACCAATAAAAATTAAGTTCTATTCACATTTTTGTCTTTGTGTCTTCTGTACTTCTGCGCCTCTCTCTAGCCGCACCTAGTAGAGATTATTCATCCAGGGCTGCAAGGTAAACGCTATTGCCTTCCCTGTCATCTAACCAAGACTTAGTACAAATCCAATCCTAAAGTTAGGATTCCCCATTGTGTTTCTGTGCCGCACCTCAGAACACAACAAAAATGGTGCTCACTACAGGGGCTGTAAGCCCCTTGGTTATCCCTTTTGCATCTACGTTTGAAGGTCCCTTGCCTCCGCCTATTTGGGAGTCAACCTTGCCTGAAATCACCAGTCCTCCTATTGAGGAAGACATTGCCAACCCGCCTATTGTCTCTACTGTACTGAACCATGGGAATGGTCCCTGCTTAGTTGCTTACCCTATGGGTACCCCTGACTTGGAACAAGTTATGGCGGTAGCCCTTGGGATAGCTCAGGACGGGGCCATCCCTTGCCTTCAGTTACAGTTTAGCCAAGCCAAATACTATGAGCTAATTGTGGCCCCTCAGTTTCCACAACATCTCCTCCCAGCAGCTGGCTCCGCTGATCATCTGCTGTCATCCTTTGTACAGCCCACCTTGGCCCACCACCAGATGGTGTTAGGACTCCACGCTCAAAAAATCTCATCTCTACAAGCAGCTGTTACCCATCATTGGGACCAGTTTGCCGCCTACCAATAATGGATTAATTCCCTATTCTCCCTGATATCTGACAATCAGCCTGATTTGGTCACCTCTCAAACACGTTTAGTTAATTCCATCAAGCAAATACGCCATTCCATCCCTGAGTACGTTAGAGAGTGACTACATGAGTTTCACCAGTTAGAAAAACCCTAGTGCACTCAAGTAGACTCCACCCTAAACGCTTATCTTTCCAATTTTGAACACCTAGTGCAACAGCTCAATGCATTCAGTGTCTATTCCTTTGAGCAATTGCAACAGGTAGCTGACCTTGCCACCCAAGGTCTAAATGAGCTCAGTGCAGAATTCAATCAAGAGAGAGCTACCACTGCTGCTGCTATTGCCAAACTTCAGAGTCAGGTGAATGAGCTGTCCTCTCCCAAACCTGATGCTCCGCCTTCTCCTCCTGCTGATGATCTGGTGGACAGAGAGCAGAGAATCTGGGAAGCCATCCAGGAATTACATGCTTCCACTTGTAGCCAAGGACGTCCTACTGAAATGCCTCAACCTGATCCCCAGGTTCTTGCGCTGGCTGCTCAGGTCGCTGAACTACAACAGGAAGTTGCTGCTTTACATGAGGTAGTGACAGCTGCCACTAGTTCACGTGGGGTTAACAAGGAAGATGGATGTTGTCCTAGTTTGACGGGGCTCCTTGAATCCACTGCGCTAGGGAGTTGATTGCCCTAGCTAATGAGGTGGACCATTTGAAACGAGACTAGACTAAGTTGGACAGAGACATAAAGGAGATGAGTGAGCTGATAGATTTGGTAAATGACAGATTTGCCCCTTGCCTATCAGTGGGGCCATCCCTTACTTTGCAACTGGCTGAACTCTCCACGGTTATCACTACCCAAGGACAACGCCTAGATTTTACTGAACAACAGACCACTCTAGCCAACGCTATGGGTGCCAGAGCCACCGAGACTCTGACAACCCTTGAAGAAAGTGTTTGACAACTGTGGGCTAGACAACCCCCCTCCAAATCTGAAGCTGAGTTCTCCCTGCGCATAAATGTACTTGATAGCAACAATGGTGGTCCAACTCCTGAGGCACACTTCAAGCCTACTTTTAAGCAAGTGTTTGATCCTAAAACCTTGACTATTGCAGCCTTCTTAACTATTTACAAGACTGCTATGAGACAAACATGAGATGAAGTTAAGAAATAACATATTCTGACTTGCCTACACTTGACCTGTCAAGAGGTAGTTGTACCAGAGCTGCCCTCCATTGAGACCTGGGAGAACATGAAACAGCTCCTGATTGATGAGTTTGATGGTGATCTTAGCCTGGAGGTGAAAAAGGATGCTTTCATGCACATATCATTCAAGCCCAAAGAGACATTAGCTGAATTTGCCAACAGATTTTACATGGAGGGACAACAGTTAATAAAAAGCAGACAATTGACGGCGCATGAAGCATATATGGCCTGTGCCCAGGCCCTCAAGGTGAATCAACTCCTATGCCTCCATTTCAAGGCCCACAAGGCTATGCTGTCCTCCATGAAAAGTATAAAAACACTGCTCCAAGATATGCATCTTACCCATTTTGGGGCTAGTTGTTTGGGAAAGTTGTGCCGCTTCCAACTCTGGCTCCTCTTCTTGCGGCCCTTGTATCCTCACTATGAACTCCCAAAATCCTCCTCAACGTCAGGGTTGCCACAACTGTGGTCAGATAGGCCACCACTCTCGCGTCTGCACCAATCCGCAGGTTGAAGGAGCTGACCCCAAGGATCAGTTGGGAAAAGAACAGTCAACCTAGAGGCAGAGACGCTCTTGGTTGACAATTCTTCCCAGTCTCCTCCTACACCTCCACCTGCTACTGACTCTGAGCCTGCTGATGATGAAGCACCTCCTATCCTCCTCCTGTTCCATGAAATTTCTGACAATTCTGATGTGGATGAATCTGATGTTGAAGATCATGATGCATATGGGTATTCTGTTCTTGCCATCCCTGAGACTATTGCCGTTCCCTACAAGCTACAATCTGGGAAGACTACAACTACCACCAAGCCCTCGTCTGAGGCCAAAGCAGTTGTCTCCTGCCCCTATCTTACTCAGGCAAAACAGTCCCCTGTATTGGTGGAATCATCAGAGGAAGCCGCTGAAGTTGCAGACGCTGTTTTCAAGAATGTATCTGTCTCACTCCCTCTCCAAACTGTATATAAGGAGTTTCCGGGACTATGATGCATGATTGAGAAATGGGACAAGGAACTAGCTGAGGCACAGGATATCTTGGCTGTTCTGCCACCCTTTGGACGCACCACCACCCAAGTAGAGATATCTATCCAAAAGGTCAAGATCAAAGCCGTCCTGGACACTGGTTATCCTGTCAACGTTGTTTCTTCTAAACTGATGAAGAAACTTAAGCTGGTCCCTGATCTCAACTACCATCAATCCTATGGCACCACTGGTCTCTCCATGACTTGCGCCATTGGTGCGTACTCTGCCTTACCAATGTGATTTGGTAAACTCCTGTTGGCTGCGCCAGCTGTTGTTCTAGAAAATGAGAGCTATGACCTTTTGGTTGGTACCCAGTTTCTTTGGGAATATAATGGGATCATCAACCTAAAGGATTGTTATCTTTCTATCCTAGGGTACAAAGTCCCTCTGATCTTTGAGGAGCCCATCAAAGTTCCTGGTAAACAGTTGAAGACATGTACTCTGGAGTACTCCACTGGAGTTTTCACCCTAAAATACTGAACCCATTCATCCAACATGAAGTGTCCTCCCATGGCTTGTCCTGCAACTGAGGGAATCCCTCTCATGGCCACATCTGCTATCACCATCTCCCCAGGTTCTTGGGCTATCCTAGACTCCCAGATATCATATGAACTACCTGAACGGACTTTCTTAGAGCTGTACTCCCCTCCTTTGCTGGGGCGTAACAAGCCTTACCTTTGTCCTGGAATTCTGGACGTTTCCCATAAGGATCCCGTTCAATTACTAGTTGTCAACCTTACTGCGCTTCCTATGACTGTATCCAGAGGACAGGTTGTTGGTTATGGAAAGTTGTTAAATGATTCTGACGTCTTGTCTCTTCACCCTTTTGGAACGTTTCAAGATTTTAACCTACCCAAAGACGAGCCTCAAGTCCTATCTCTGTTCACTGCCCAAGACTTCCCTCAGTTGTCCCCAGTCCAACAGAAAGAGGTGCTTAATTTACTAGACCAGTTCTCAGACATCTTTGCTAAAGATAGTACTGATTATGGGCTAGCCAAAGGTATGATTCATCATATTGACACAGGAGATGCTCCCCCCTTTTGTGCCAAGCCATACCGCCGCAGCCAAGTGGAAGATGCGCAGGTTTCTAAGGAGCTCAAACAACTGCTGGATGCTGGACTGCTAGCTCCCTCTCAAAGTCCCTGGGCTTCCCCCTGCTCTTCTTAAAGAAAAAGGATGATGGACACCGGATTGTGATAGACTATCAAAGGTTGAATTCTCTAACCAATAAAAATTCCTATCCCTTACCACGCATTGATGACGCCCTTTGACGCCTTGGAGGTTCTAAGTTTTTCTCTGCCATGGATTTGGCGTCTGGCTACTGGAAAGTTGACCTCTCTCCTGAAGACCGTCAGAAGGCTGCACTCATCACATCAGAAGGATTGTTTGAGCCTAATTGCATGCTGCAAGGGCTCTGTAATGCCCTGGCAACTTTCCAGAGGGCCATGGACTCCATCCTGTGTGACTTGAAGTTGTTGTGTGTCTTAGTCTACCTAGATGATATAACAGTCTTCAGCGCAACTTTCACAGATCACCTAGCCCATCTTAAAGAGGTTTTCATAAAGATCTGAGAAGCTGGCCTCAAGTTAAAGCCTTCTAAGTGTGCTTTCTTCAAAGAGCGCCTTGAATTCCTGGGCCATGAAGTAACCCAAATGGGAATTTGTCCAATGACCAAGAAGGTTGAAGCCATTGACAAAATGCTTCTGCTCACCAACCTCCAAGAAGTACAAGTCTTTCTGGGCATGATGGGTTACTATAGACAATTCATTCCTGATTTTGCTGATACTAGCAAACCCCTGGTCCAACTATTGCGTAATGTCCCTTTCAAATGGACTGCCAGTCAACAGCAAGCCTTTGAGACTCTAAAGCAAAAACTCAAAGAAGCACCCATTTTAGTGTACCCTGATTATAATAAGGAATTCATATTGTACACTGATGCTAGTGACCTTGCTATTGGGGCTATCTTGGCTCAGCTCAACGATGAAGGTGTGGACCACCCTGTAGCCTATACTTCCTGTGTGCTAAATAAGCATGAAAAGAATTATAGCCTTACAGAGAAAGAATGCCTTGCTGTGCTGCATGCAGTCAAACAATTCCGCCACTATGTGTATAGTACCCATTTAACTGTTGTCACTGACCATGCTTTGCTGAAATGGTTACAACAACTTAAGGAGCCTGAAGGACGCTTAGCCAGATGGGCTCTCTGCCTGCAAGGTTATGACTTCACTGTGCTCCATTGCCCTGGTATTCAACATCAGAATGCTGATGGGCTATCCCAAATGCCCATCCTTGCCCTACATCCGCTGAGGCAGACCGGCTGTATGAGCTAATTGGCTACCCTTCTTCCTGGGAAAGTGAGACAGAATAGGTTCAATTTGCCTTGTCCAAATTGTCTGAAGATACCCTCATACGCAACAACCAACTCTTCAAGAAGGTGCAGGGTCAATACCTGCCATACGTGCGCCCCAGTCTTTGCCTCTCCTTGGTGTCACAAGCTCATAAAGAAACCAGCCATGGAGGCATTGCCAAGACCTTTGACTGGCTTCAGAAGAATTACTTATAGGAGAATCTTTGCTTGTTAATCCCAGATGTCATAGCTAGCTGCCATGACTGCCAATTTCAGAGACCCCAAGCTGCTTCTCACAAGTTCAAATTGGTTCCCTCTCAACACACATTTCATACTGTCAGCATTGATGCTGTAGGCCCTCTCCCCTGCTCACGTTCTGGATGCCGTTTCATCCTGATTGCCATTGACCACTTCAGCAAGTGGGTAGAAGCTCGCCCTACTAAAGACATCACTGCTAAGACTACCACTGCCTTCCTGCTGCAGGATGTTTTCTACTGCCATGGCTGTCCTCAAGTGCTGTTATCAGACAACAGGACCAACTTCAATGCAAAACTTGTAACCTCTGTTGTTGAAGCTCTAGGAACTCACCAGTCTTTCTCTGCCCCCTACAATCCTTCTACTAATGGGGCAGTTGAGCGTGCCAACTTGACACTGGTTTCTATCATGAGGAAACTCATCTACTTCAACGCCGCCAATTGGGATCTATACTTACCTGCTGCCTTCTTTACCTATTGTCTGAGCAAGCATCAGATCACAGGATACTCCCCCTTTGCCATGTTGTATGGGCATGAAGCCACCACTCTGTCACTCTTGGGGGTTCCCCTACTCTCCTCTGATAAGGCCATGAACCCTGACAACCATATCAAAGACTTAGTCAACTGCATCATTGATATACAGGCCACTGCCTACACTTCTGCCTATAAGACTAAGATGCTTGAGCTCTCTCCTGATAACGCTGGGCGCTCCCCCTTGCCTGAGTTTACTGTTGGTGATCATGTCCTATACTATCAACACTGTGTGGGTGGGCGCACGCACAAACTAGACTCCCTATGGATTGGTCCTTTAGAGGTGACTTTCAAACAAGGGTCTGAGTACACTGTAAAGCTCCTCTCCAGTGGTCGCCCTTTTGCCCGTGTACACGCCAAGTTCCTCTGCAAGTATCACCCCCCAAAGGCCAATCTAGAGGGGGGCAATGTTGTGAATAACGGCATTCACCATGTTTTGATTTTGCCTTTGTTGGGCCATTTTGAGGACAAATATCTTGCTTTTGCTTTTGACTCTCAAAATAACTGGCTTCTGCTTCAGGAAATATGATTGTTTGGTTTCCTGACTCTGCGCAACTCACTTGCCCCACTCATGCTTGTGGCAAGTGATCCTACCGTCCTGGTAGTGTTTTGTGGAATTCCTAACCACTATATATTCCATTTCACATTCACCAATAAAAATTAAGTTCTATTCATATTTTTGTCTTTGTGTCTTCTGTACTTCTGCGCCTCTCTCTAGCCACGCCTAGTAGAGATTATTCATCCAGGGCTGCAAGGTAAACACTATTGCCTTCCCTGTCAACTAACCAAGACTTAGTACAAATCCAATCCTAAGGTTAGGATTCCCCATTGTGTGTCTGTGCTGCGCCTCAGAACACAACATGCGGTGTTCAATATTGCTGAGTAATAATTAACACCCAATGGGGAAACTGCCAATAAAACCCCAACAAAACTGTAAATCAAATGCCTCCTTTGGCTTTGGACAGGATTGCCTTCCCTTGTCGCTCAAAAAAGACCGCCCAAAGCACAGCAAAGCAACTTAATTTGCTCCAATATTTAGCTCACACTGTGGATGAAAGATTTGTGTTAGCATACCCTGCAGAACCCCCGGCTTTGGTTGCTCTGGCTTGGGAAGAAACACTGGTTGATTTTGACTACTTATTAGCTTGGTATTGTCTCCTCCTAAAAGCAATCAGAAACATCCAATCAAACAAGGTCACATCTGCAACCAGAAAGTTAAATGGACCTGAGCTAGTTGGGGTGTACTCCAGCCAATCAGGTGGATCCATGGAAATTACTTTGAAACTTTCCAGCACTCCTGACCTTGGTCAGCAAATTTTATCACCAGCCAACCAAATGCAAGCAAACTTAGTCATGTGATCATTTTTCAACAACCCACTCCCTTTTAACAATGCCAGGGGACCTTGGGTCCCCTGCTTGTCAATTTTTCAATATATTAAAAGTTTGGAGTCCGTTGCAATTCATTTTAACAATTATAGTTGGTTGGGAACTAGTTTTGTGTTCCTGCTGCCTAAAGTTTATAGTGTTAGTTTAGTCTCAAGCTTACCTTGTACTAGCTGGTTTTGAACTTGGCTTCTCTTCTGGGCCCCTATACTAGTGCTGGTTTACCTAGTTGTTGTCTCCTCTGCTTTTGCTTTTGGAAACAGAGTTCAAATCTCAAAGTTTCAATTGATTTTCTTAATAATCTCTATTATTATTTCAAATTTTTATTTAAAAACTGTTGCTTTCAAACCCGTTTTTGCTTACTGTTGCACTCACAGCTTCTGAGACCATAGTAAAGCTGCCCAAACCCGCTCTGCTGCTCCTTTCCTCATTTTTGATAAGACTACCCTGCCTGCACCTTGTTCTGGTGTTTTTTGTCAAAAAATCATATCAACCTGTCCAAATTTTGTGGGGAATATTTCTATGATACTCCCAGCTCTAAAATTTGTGGTGTTTTCCTTGGCTCTGTTCCTGCTGCTTCTGTGGTCCACCTCCCCAGATTTATGGGGGGAAATCTCTTTGTCTGTCCAGCTTGTAGGCAGAGACCCATCTAGCCTCTGGGACCTCCCCAGCAGTCTTCTCTTTTCTGGAGAGGGTGTAGTCAAGAGCCTGACGTGTGATGACTTGGGCATGGACACCGTGGATCATACTTTGCCGGTTCCTGAAGTTGATGTGCCTCCCATGTCTCCCCTCCCCAGCGTAGTCCAGAGTCATTCAGTACCCTTTGGGCCCTCCAAGGTGCCTGCTCCTGCTCCTACCCACACCCTTTGATTGCTCACTGGTCTGATATTGATGGGATTAACACCTACTTCCCTCAGTTGTCCCCTGTGTCCTCCCTGTGGTCCCCCCTCTGAGTGGCTGTCCCAGTTCTTCACTGGGCGGCATCCTGGTGGTTCGTTTCACCAGGATGGGAGCCAAACTTAGTTAGTTTAGCCCCCCTCTCTCATAAAAACAAAACAAGATTGAGTTGTGCTTGTACACGTCAGATTGAATGTGGTTCTCTCCAAAGTCTTGGATACTGGCCAAGATCTTAGCATACAATAGGAATTTTTTGTCATTACGGGCCCTTTATTGCCCTTTATTTGATAAAATTAATAATTGTTGAATTGTAGGGTTGGTATCCACCAAAATGGGGCCACTGAGAACTTGATTGGACAAGATTCTAGCAGCAACCACAACTCTGTGCATCCATGAATTCACTGTTCTTTTTTTGGTGAAGATGCCGTGGAGTCCCAACTGAAGATGCACCTGGACCAGGGGCATCCACGGGTCACGTTTCATAATGGCCATCATAAGGGGATGGGCTGTATCACCTTTGGCTGAGGTACGGGCACCAGTTGGGGTCTTCTTGGTGGGGGGCCACAGTTGGCGTGGGCTTGCAGGGTTGCAGCCACAGTTGACTTTGCAAAGCCCATTGTGGCCGCAATTTCCCCAAGGGACATAAGCTTCCCTTGCTTTTCAACCATTTCAAGAAAAATTTCTGGAGTGATCAATTTTCTTCTGCGTCTTGCAGGATGATTGGCTGGGGGAGGGATATGTCCATCTTGGGAACTGGTCAATACCATCTGATTTGCTGTTTTGGGATTCTGGGCTCTCTGGGTGACCCCATGCTCAAATGGCTGGTTCCGGATGCCATTGCTGATAAGGGACTTGGGTTAGCAGCTGCCTGTGCGTGATGGGCAAACAGGGCCATGCTTGAGGAAATGGGAGAAAAACACACTCCTGTGTGGCGCTTGCAGAGGGGCCTGCGGGTTGGGAGTGGCCATAGACAGAGGCTTCACCGTTAAGAGACCCAGTGTAGCCCTGCATGATTTTGTCAAGGCCAGGGAACAGCTTGTTGACTTGGTTGTTGTTGAAAGAAGACATAATAAAAATTTTATTATAATTTTAAACTCAAGAAGAGGAATTTATATTTTAGTCAATTTTATTGTTAAGTATGTTAATTTTGTGAATAGTAGGATCTAAATTTTAGCCGTCCTAAATTGGAATAGGGTGATTTTTGAGAATGCCTGTGCTTCCTATAAGAATTTGCACAAATCCACTCTAGATCCTTTGGCATCCTTTTTGAGACACCCATAAATTATATTTATTTCAAATTCATTGCAATTATTATTTGAAATTTGGTTCTTGGATTTGACAATCCTGCAATTTCAGATTTGTTAATTTTTACATGATGTTTATGATTTGTTTGATATACAGGAAATCTCAAATTGTACATAAGAGTCCTGCATTTCTGATTCATGTATCCCGCATTTGTTTGCTGAGTTTTGTCTTTTGTTAGTTGAGTTATCTGCTCAAGAGATTTGAAATTTGCCAATTTAAATAAACCAAAAAAAGTCAAATTAAATGGTTACTTTTATTAAATATTTTAATTATCACTCAGCTGAGTTGCCCGCAAAATTGATTCAAAATTTGGACCAAGGATTTGACAATCCTGCATTTTTGCGTTCAGGTTCTGAATTTACTGTAATTGTTTTATCTATTATAATAACTAACAATTTCACAGTGTATAACTGTCATATTATATAATAATAAACTAGGGATGATATAGCTTATAATTAATACACTTAATTAAGTGATAACCTAGTGATAATACAGTGTGTAACTGATAAAGATCTGTGTGCAATGATTAGCCTGATCATTTGTGGTCAATCAGCCTAATCTCACAGGTGGCATACCAGTGATTGCCTTAATTTTGGCAGTGTCAAGCTTTATCCCTTGGGCAGAGATGATGTGCCCAAGGAATAGGAGCTCTGACCTGAGGAATTTGAATTTGGAAGACTTTGCCTTCAGTTGCTTTTTAAAAAAGGTGTCAAGGACATCACAGAGGTGTTGGAGATGTGTGGTTTGATCTTGAATGAAGACAATGATGTTGTCAAGGTACACAACAACATATTTTCCAATAAAATCCTCAAATGCTTTGTTCATCAAAATGGCAAAGTTGGAGGGAGTGTTGGTCATTCCAAAGTTCATGATACAACACTTGAACAACCTGTAGCGTGTGCAGAAGGCAGTTTTTGCCTCATCCCCTGGCACAATGCAGACCTGGTTGTACCCTGTGATGAGATCAATATTACTGAAAACCTTTGCACCTGCAAGCGTGTCAAACAGTTCATCAATCAACAGCAAGGGGTATTTGTTCTTGACAGTCACTTTGTTCAAGGAACGTTAGTCAGATACAAACCAAAGGAACCTGTCCTTCTTGGCTATAAAGAAGACTGCAGTACCGTAGGGTGAGAGGGAGGGGCAGATGAAGCCCTTGTTGAGTGCGTCCACAAGGTAAGATGAGAGTTTTGTCTTCCTTGGGTGTCAGACAATAAAGGGGACATGCCTTGGGCAGTGACCCTTGTAGTTGTACAGCATGTTGTATCTCTCGGGGAGGGGGCAGTTGGTCCAGCGTTTTTCTAAAGATGTCCTTATACTTCTTGAGGAGTATGGCAAGTGCTGGTGGAGGTGGGGTGTTCAAGGGGAGAGCTGCAAGTGGTTTGGGTGCATATAACTTTGACTGAACATTGATTATAGTCCAGTTTCCCCCTTGAAATCATATGTATCCGTCTCTGTGATTCTGACAAACACAGAATCATAGAGTAACTTGCTCATTTTGATAGGATAGATCTGAAAACCCACCACATTTCTATTAAGGGTAATTTCAGACGTATCCCAGCCAATATAGGAACAGTTGTACCACATCCAGTCAAGACCAGCAATGACATTGTGGCTAAGCCCTGCCATGATTGACCCAGAGAGCTTGACCTGTATGTTCCCCATTATTACAGAGAAGGGTACCGTCTCATGGGTAATTACCACTCTGCAGGAGTTAGCTATTTGTACTGCCTTGAATTGGCTGGGCACTTGGTCCAGCTGTTGAGAATCTGTGAATGCCTGGTCAACCATAGTGTGATTGGCCCCATTTTCTACCAAAAATTTATGGATTTTCCCACAGAAATAGAAGGGGTAGGCCAAGCAGGTTACTTTATTTGAAGAATGGATTTCTTAGAGAACGTGTTGTTGCTATGGACCTGGAATATTTCAAGAGTTTCAACATCATGAACATTGTAATAACAAGAGTTCTTTGTAAGGAGGGATTGATAGTGAGGGTCAAGTGGGGTTTCAGAACCTCTCATATCTACAACCCCCAGGCTTTTCCTGGTTCCTCAATTTGGGCTAGCTGGAGCTCCCCCTTGCGGGGGCGTTTAGTCCCATTATCCTGCTGACAGGGCTGGTAACAGCCTACTTGGTTGTGGGCACTGCCAGGTGCAAGGCAAGACTGGGGTGGTGCATCATTTGTACAGCAGAAACCCATTGAAGCTTGATTGTTGGCCTCCACAATGGCCTTGTAACAGCCATCAATGGAGGTGCAGCAACCTACAGGAACCCACTTACAGATATGGGGCTTGATCCTATTGACTATTAGAGTAAGGAGAATGGTGTTCCCGTTGTTGACAGCTTCTGGGGCGGCAGCAAGGGCTTATTGCTAGGCTGCAAGATATTCAGGAACGGACCCAGTCTGCTTAATGGCTAGGAGGGGAGTTACCACAATGTGTGAAAATGTTTCACTGTAGCGGGACTTTGCGGCATCCCCAAACAACGCCCAGGTAATCTCTATTTCTTGGCTGGCCCAGTTGGTGAACCAGACTGCAGCAGGCCCCGTAAGGCGGCCTGAAGTAGTGGCAGCTACATGGGCTCATGTCCTTGACAGACACAGAGGCAAGTTTTGATAGAGAAGAGCCAACTGACAATGTCAGCTCCTTTGACACCTTCTGCAAAGGATTCAAGCTGGAGGTTGAGAATGCGTTGAGAAAGGTCCAACTGGGGCAGGGCAACACTTGCATTGTGCTGCCCAAGGCAGAGTCAATTGTACACGCTTGTGAGCACCAGCTGGTCTTTGTAGATAATATACCTCTTGGGGATCTCTCCCTCAGGGATTAGAAGGAATTTTTTTGGGGGAGTAGCTTTAAATCCCGTACTCTGTCCTTTCTTGGGGTTTTTTCTTTTAGGTAGGTCATTAGCCTACCTCTGCTACCACTGTTGCAACTAAACCAATTAGAGTTCAGTATTTGATTGGGGAAGACAACACTCCAATAGAAAGGACAGAAATAAATAGAACAAGGTATTGTTTATTGTAGAATATTGTGAATAATATACTATATGGGGAAAGCCACAAGGGGGTGGCATACTGCATGTAAGGTTTGAAGCTGAGGAATAACTCATACGGGGATCAGCAGGTCAAATTGGCAGTGCTCCTAATTAGGAGGAAGTGTCCGCAGTTCAATATTTCCATCAGACTGGTCCATACTGTTAGATATGTCAAGGAGCTGCTCATCAAGTGCCCCCTGTGTATTGTAAGATACATTAACAGACAAGGAGGAAAACTTGGTTGCAGCAAAAACATTAAATTATATTTGAAAATTACCACAATTACCTGAGATATTGTTAAGAAATAAAAAGTATAAGCTAATATTTGGTATCTATCTGGCATAAAAAATATTTTTTTTGATATAATACAGAAAAATATTTCAGAACAAAAATTAAATAACCAACTAAATAAAAATACATATTTGAGTTAAATTTTTTTATATGGGTATGACTATTGACTGAATAAACCAGGACAGAGAAAATATATTTATATTGTGTACTTGATATTTTCAAAAAAAACACATGTTGGTTTTCCTTTAAAATCTAAAACCTTGATATCAAACATAAAATAAAACATTTAATATAATTTTTACACCAAAAATATGGATAAAGGCTATAGCCTCCCATCTCTAAAATGCCAAATATATTCAATAGAAAAAATAAAATAAAATTAAAAAAGAGTCTTGTTAATAGTTCAATAAAGATATTTGCATAGTATGCCCTCATAATTCTCTAATGAAGATTGCAAAAACACTAAGCTGGCCTTTTTATATCAAAAAACTAGAATATTAGTAACTTATAAATTTTTCCGACTAATCAAAAAGCATTTATACTAGGATAATAGAAAGATAGCAGTGAGCAGCTTTAAAAAAGAAAAATAGTGTAGCACAAATGTTCTCTTTTGGTACCCTGCCACCACTAATAGATTTATACTTATTATTTTCTGAAAATAATTTTTTAATCATTATAAAACATTGTAAAAAATATAATTACCTCTACCTTCAAACAAAGCTAATTACCAGCAATAAATTAGAAGCACATAATAGCAGGCTGCTGTAAAAGAGTGAAGCTGAGTGTGGCACAATTTTGCTCTTTTGGCAGCCAGCCAGACACATATTTCCTTTTACTATCTATAGACTAGAAACACATACAGGCAGGTTGATATCATTAAATGCTTTTTACCAGCTATAGACTAGAAACACATAACTACAGGCTGTCATAAAAGAGTGAATCTGAGTGTAGCACAGCTTTGTTCTTTTGGAGTTTGCCAGATACATTTTTCTTTTTTATCAACTAGAGTATTAAATAAAGTTTGATAAGGCCACTAAATAAAATAAACAAAAAAGTTTTCATTTAGTATACCTAGATGTGTACCCAGGAGGGATATTGTAAAAGGGCAAAGCGGTGCAGTTCATATTTGTTCTTTTGGCATCCCACCCCCACACCACACTTTTCAAATAAACTTAAATAGAGATTAAGCCTCAATATTTTATCTTCTTAAATCTATAATACATAGAAGTTTGAAGTAAATAATATTTATTTGTTAGGACATTCCACCTCAAAAATGGCACTCCAATTTACACCATCTCAAATTTAATCCGAGATGGCATTTTTTGTATTAGTGATTTTGAATCACAAAAAATAGCACAATTTACATATACTTTTATAATGCAGCATCTCAAATTTATTCCATCTTGATTTTGTCATTTAAAGACAAATTAATTAAATCTTATTTTGCTAACTTTATTTACATATGAAATCACTTAGTGTGGGGCATGTTCACTTCATCTCAATATTATGCTATCTCAATTACACAATTTATCTTAAACTAAAATAAGCTTATTCCCACACTAAATCAAAGCCTTTTATATAAAATCAGAAGATGTTCCTATAGTATTAATCCAAGACACTTATACTAAGAACAACTTAAAATAATGCCACTATGGTTGTGGTACAGGGCACTGCCTGCAGATATTACCATATTGAGACAACTCTATAAAGAAAAGTATAGGGGAACTGCTGCACTTTTATTGCATTTTTGATTGGAGAGTTACCCATTGAAACATAAAGGTAAATTTACAATTAGCCACTAATTGACATACCTGAGGCTAACCACAGATGCATCAGAGAGTGACCCATTGTGGTGACTTTCATTGAGGCAATTAGTAGCTCATCAATTTCCCCAATTTTTAATTTGGTATAGAGACCTTCTACCCCTTACCAACAAGTATGACCCACCAGATGAACATTCTGAAACCCTGTTTTAGACCTAGTTCCCAAAAATTAATCCTACTTTTGCTGCAGCCACCTGACTTAGAGTTCACATGTTTAGATGTTTACATCCAACCCAATCTAAGCCCTTTCTCTCTAACTATTCTCCATAATGTTTCACCCCAAAAATAGCTTAGTTCTTGTCCAGTCCAGACTTCAGTCAGGATGATTTAACCTTTCTTTCCCCTCCCCCCACTTCCAACTATATAATGTCAAAACAGCAAGCTCAACCTGCCAGCAAGGTTCCAACCAAGCATATTTGTGACCTGCAATCCAATTTACCAGTGACCTGTAGCCAAGCTAGGAATTCAACTTGAGTTACCAAATCCTTCAACATGAACAAATGATGATCCTCTACAGTGGACACCTTGTTTTGGCGCTTGACTCATTACCAGGATCAAGCCACCCCCTTCATCATCAAACCATGTGATCAACACACTCATGTTCCTGTTATCAATTGATTCACAATGACTATATAATTACTATCTCTCAATAAAGAATATTATCTAGTTCCCAAAATATTTTCCCCTTGTAACTCTGCTAAAACAGCACAGTTACAACAATAAGGCCCTCAGATAGTCCTAATAAAGACATCATTGAATAGGACATAGCAAACAACTTGACATTCTTAGATTACTTGCAGAGCTTGAATAGAGAAGATATGTTGTGTAAGGAGTAATAGTCCTTCTTTGTTCCCCCAGTTGCTGCTCAGCTACTCCAGCCCTACCCTTAGAACCCTTGAGCACCACAGATAAAAAGCTTGAGCATCTTAAGGCCATCTTGGTAGCACTGTCAACTAATGTATGAGCTTCCTCAATAAACTATTGCACTTCTTATTTTTTCATTTTCATCATTTTTTAACTTTTATTTAGCACTTGGTACAAATATTTGCTTTTTTAAAGTATATGACATAGCTATAATAGATGAAAATGATTGTTTTTGTGTAGATTTTGACTTTTTCCCTTTACACAGCTTTGTTGCTTTTAATTGAGCCCCTTTTTATTGCAGATTTAAAATTCTGAGGCATTTTTAAGACTAGAAATGTTTTTTAAAATTTATTTTTTGATTTTTTTGAGTTCAAAAAAACTAAAATTTTAAAACCAGTTTTTCATAGTTGCAATGCCGTAAATTAAAATATCTTTTTTACTATAAAATTGAGATAATCAAATTTTAAGATGCTGTATTTCAAAATAATGTTTTTTGAGATGGCGTTTCTGAGGTGGCATACCTACCATTTATTTTCATAAGATGCCACAGAATTTGTACAAGGTTAAAATATGAGCAGAATATTATGGCTCTTATACAAGGTATATGAAATCAGGATACTTAAATCCATATTATACATGCCCTAAAAAAAGAAAGAAGTTGTACAGCAGACAGGATGCTATCCCACTAACAATTTTTCCAGTACCTAATTTTGTGATATATACATTTTGACATGCTGGTTTTTTAAAAAAATAATAGAAATTTTAACTAATTATTTTCATTTCAAGTTTGAAATACAGATAGTGTTAAGGACTCTGAAAATAAAACATGGAATAAAATGAAAGTAAAACTAATGTTTAAATTTTTGATATACTGAGAGCAAACAACAGTTTAGTTTTTACTTTAATCCATTAAAACAACATTAATGTTTATTGAAGACAACTAAAAGCCAAAACACCATTAATATATATAAAAGTGAGTCTGTCTGTCTGTAATGTCACCTCAAGTGGGCTCAAGCCGTAAGGGATTTGACTGAATTGATTTTTAGTTAAATTTGATTTTAAAAGTTGATTGTTAAGCAAAAAGCTCAATTTGGCTCATCCTTACATTCAATCCCTTACATGCATCTTTGAAAGTACACAGATTGCATCCAGTAGAGTGTGTGCTAAATCATGTTGAACTGAAATATAAGCCACCCAAACTTTAATAAATTTGTATTTGATTACTTGCATTTTAAATTAGTGGCTAACCCTATTCAACCATATCAAAGTGGTTTATCTTTCTAGATTACCCGACTCTAGAATGGGTGGATTAAAACTGGAAGAGAAGCAGCAATTGTTTTAGATTGTTTTATATTTTTGGATGATTATGCTCTGTATGAGGATTGAATTGACGACAAAAAGAGAGCTTGGTCAATTTAAAGTGATACAGTTTAAATTAAAAATATAAATATTAGTTTAAAGAAGGAGATGGTTGGCTTGGACATTTTGAAATTATTATTCTTCAAATGAAATAATAGAATATTCCAACTGGATGCATCACCTGATCCAAGTGGCTGCATATTGTTCAGAGTAGACCTTGCTTGATATAGCTTCATCCCAAAAGAACATCAGTATTGTGTTGCTTCAATAAAGTGTGCAATATATATAAGGCAGGTCCAAATTTGTTAGTTTGATCAAATTCTCCTTTGGCAAGATCGTCAAGAGTTTTCTGGGATAACTGGCATAATACCAATTTAGGCAAGGCCAGTGTAAAACCAAAAGATTATGAAAATAGGATATATATTTATTGGGGAAATGGTGGCTTTATATAGCCTGTGGAATATTGAGAGTTAGGGGAAATATGAGGATTTACATGCTAGTTGCATGTGAGTTGCATGGCTGATCTGTAACAGTAATAACTGGAGATTGTGGAGTTAGACCCAACAGATCTGGCAGTTATCAACGATCACACCACATCAGTGGAGTAAACTAACTATGATAAAATTTTGTTTCCATATGATGATTTTCATGAAATTTAGAGGACGTAGATCAAGTTTTCAGATGATTCCGATCAAAATGGTACCAAACATGATAGCTCTAGCTGCTCTAAATGCTGAGATATATAGTTAAGTGCTGGAATCGGGTTCGCGTCATAATAAAAGGCTCGGACTCGATTTGATATTATCTAAATTTACTTTTAATACACACTACAAAAACTAAAATCAATGTATCTCAGTGAATACTAAGCCGATTTTGATGTCCAATAGCTTATTTAAAAGCTGCAGATCAGCTCTACATTTTTAAAATCATTAAAAATCAATTACTAAATTATAAAATAATTAGTTTAGCCTTACTAAACTTAATAGTGATACTATACTTATTTAGGTTTAGTTTTTATTTATACTTGGAGTATACACTTTTAATTTTAAATTTAAATAAATATAATTAGAATTAATTTTTAATAAAGCAATCAAATAAAATTTTAATTAAACATGCAATAAGTAATACAAGCCTAAAAAGACAATAAAATAAATTTAATTGGTTTATTAAATTCAACTTTAATTCTGTCCTTGGACGGGGCAACCACCTAGTCTTTAATAAAACTAGCTAATAACAAGATGGATTTGAATATATTATAAAAAGTTACAGCAATTTAATTATCTGTAAGTATAATACCATTGAATTTTATGGGATGCTAAAGTATATTATTCTCCTTGTAGACTTAGTTCATCAATATGCACTTAATACCTTCATTTTGCCTACCATAATTCTTTTAGACATGATGCATAATTTTTTGCCTCTTTTAATTGGGAAGCCTTTTTCTTTGCTCTTTGTGAGAGAGGGGGCTAAACTAACTAAGTTCAGCTCCCATCCCGGTGAAACAAACCACCAGGATGCCGCCCAGTGAAGAACTGGGACAGCCACTCAGAGGGGGGACCACAGGGGACAACTGAGGGAAGTAGGCGTTAAATCCCATCAATATCAGACCAGTGAGCAACCAAGGGGTATGGGTAGGAGCAGGAGCAGGCACCTTGGAGGGCCCAAAGGGTACTGAATGACTCTGGACTACGCTGGGGAGGGGAGACATGGGAGGCACATCAACTTCAGGAACCGGCAAAGTATGATCCACGGTGTCCATGCCCAAGTCATCACACGTCAGGCTCTTGACTACACCCTCTCCAGAAAAGAGAAGACCGCTGGGGAGGTCCCAGAGGCTAGATGGGTCTCTGCCTACAAGCTGGACAGACAAAGAGATTTCCCCCCATAAATCTGGGGAGGTGGACCACAGAAGCAGCAGGAACAGAGCCAAGGAAAACACCACAAATTTTAGAGCTGGGAGTATCATAGAAATATTCCCCACAAAATTTTGGACAGGTTGATATGATTTTTTGACAAAAAACACCAGAACAAGGTGCAGGCAGGGTAGTCTTATCAAAAATGAGGAAAGGAGCAGCAGAGCGGGTTTGGGCAGCTTTACTATGGTCTCAGAAGCTGTGAGTGCAACAGTAAGCAAAAACGGGTTTGAAAGCAACAGTTTTTAAGTAAAAATTTGAAATAATAATAGAGATTATTAAGAAAATCAATTGAAACTTTGAGATTTGATCTCTGTTTCCAAAAGCAAAAGCAGAGGAGACAACAACTAGGTAAACCAGCACTAGTATAGGGGCCCAGAAGAGAAGCCAGGTTCAAAACCGGCTAGTACAAGGTAAGCTTGAGACTAAACTAACACTATAAACTTTAGGCAGCAGGAACACAAAACTAGTTCCCAACCAACTATAATTGTTAAAATGAATTGCAACGGACTCCAAACTTTTAATATATTGAAAAATTGACAAGCAGGGGACCCAAGGTCCCCTGGCATTGTTAAAAGGGAGTGGGTTGTTGAAAAATGATCACATGACTAAGTTTGCTTGCATTTGGTTGGCTGGTGATAAAATTTGCTGACCAAGGTCAGGAGTGCTGGAAAGTTTCAAAGTAATTTCCATGGATCCACCTGATTGGCTGGAGTACACCCCAACTAGCTCAGGTCCATTTAACATTCTGGTTGCAGATGTGGCCTTGTTTGATTGGCTGTTTCTGATTGTTTTTAGGAGGGGACAATACCAAGCTAATAAGTAGTCAAAATTAACCAGTGTTTCTTCCCAAGCCGGAGCAACCAAAGCTGGGGGTTCTGCAGGGTGTGCCAACACAAATCTTTCATCAACAGTGTGAGCTAAATTTTGGAGTGAATTAAGTGGCTTTGCTGGTCTTTGGGCAGTCTTTTTTGAGCAACAAGGGAAGGCAATCCTGTCCAAAGCCAAAGGAGGCAGTGGATTAACACTCTTATTTTTTGAACTAGAAACTCATATTGGTTTTTTTCAACTACCATGTTAGTTAAGAAATATGTATGGTTGTTTATTTAGGGTTAAGATTGAAGAATAAAATGCTCCTTGGGAGTTATAATAGTAACTTCTCATTTTATTAGAGAACATGATGTATAAAACTTTTTTTCCTTAGGCTTTCTTCCCACTTAAAGATGCTTTAAATGTGTTCTCTGAAGCATGTTTAATTAAAAGCTTAAAAATGCTTCATTTAATTTAGAAATAATCAAAATAGCTTAAAATATATTTTAAAAAATATATTGGTAAAATTTTGGTGAGTTTCTACTGTAAATTCAGAACCTAATGGTAAAAAATGTGGTATTATCAAATACTTGATCCAAATTTTGAATTGAATTTTCAAGCAACTCAGCTAAGTGATTAATACAATTTTCAATAGAATCAACCATTTAATTTGAATTTTTTGAGTTATTTGAATTTGTAAATTTTGAATCCCTTGTGCAGATAACTCAACTAACTTAAGACAAAACACATCAAACAAATGCAGATACATGAATCAGAAATGATGCATTTTAATGTACAATTTGATACTTTCTGCAAGTTTAACAAATCATAGCCAACATGAAATCATAAAAAATATGAAATTTGCGGGATTGTCAAATCCAAGAACCAAATTCTAAACCAAAAAATGGGGTGAATTCAAACTAAATATAATTTATGGACATCTCAAACAGGAAGTCAAAGGATATAGAGTGGATTTGTGCTAATTCTTTTGGAAAGCACAGGTATTCTAAAAAATCACCCTATTTCATTTTAGGGTGGCTAAAATTTATATCCTACTATTCACTAAATTAACATACTTCACAATAAAATTAACTAAAATATACACTCCTCTTTTTGAGTTTAAAATTTTAATAAAAATTTATTATGTCTTCTAACAACAACCAAGTAAGGAGGCTATTTCCTGGCTTTGACAAAATCATGAAAGAATACACATTGTCTTTCAACATGAAGACTCTGTATATGATCACTCTCAACCTGTAGGCCCCTCCCTAAGCACTACCCAGGAGTGTATTCTTTCTCCTGCAGCTTCCAGCATGGCCCTGTTTGCCCATCATGCACGGGCAGCTGCCAACTAAATCCCGCATCAACATTGGCATCTAGAACCAGCCATATGAGCCATGGGGTCACCCAGAGAGCCCAGAATCCTGTAACAGCCAATCAGATGGCATTGACCAGTTCCCAAGCCAGAAGTTCTCCTCCCCTAGCCAATCAGCTGCAAGATGCAGAAGAAATTTAATCACCCCAAAAATTGTTCTGGAAATGGTTGAAAAGCAAGGAATGCTTATGTCCCTTGGGGAAATAGCAGCTTCAATGGAGTTTGCAAAGTCCACGGTGGCTGCAACCCTGCAAGCCCACGCCAACTGTGGCCCCCTACCAAGAAGACCCCAACTGGCGCCTGTACTTTGACCAAAGGTGACACAGCCCACCCTCTCATGATGGCCATTATGGAACGTGACCCGCAGATGCCCCTGGTCCGGGTACGTCTTCAGTTGGGACTCCACGGCATCTTCACCAACAAAAGAACGGTGAATTCATGGATGCACGGAGTTGTGGTTGCTGCTAGAATCTTGTTCAATCAAGTTCTCAGTGGCCCTATTTTGATGGATACTGACCCCTACAATTCAACTAATATTAATTTTATCAAAGGAAGGGCAATGAGGGCCCGTAATGATGTAATCTTTCTGTTGTATGCTAAGATATCTGCAAGTATTCAAGACTTTGGAGAGAAGTGCATCCAATCTGACGTGTACAAGCGCGGCCTAATCTTGTATTGTTTTGTTGGGGTTTTATTGGCAGTTTCCCCATTGGGTGTCAATTATTACTTGGAAATATTGAGCACTGCAGATGGGTATGCCTACCAGACGGAGCTCAAGGCCATGCTGGAGAAGTGGGCCATACAAAACACTGTGCACACAGTTGTGCTGAGTGCAGAGATGGAACGCGGGAATGGGCTACCCAAGGAAATTAGGGCTGCGGGGCATACCTGCTGGTCCTACCCCATCAACTACGCCAACATGCATCTTGCAGATGTATGTCTCTACAATTTTGGTTCTGCCCTCAGGTGCTTAAAGCCTGCCACCCACAACAAACTATGCACCCAAATTGATAAGGGGTATGAGCTTTTCCCTTCCATATTTGTCCAATGCTTGTCAGATATTATTATATTCTATGCAAGTGATAGTGATAAGTCAAGAAAGAATACCCACCTTCCTTCACACTCATCCATTTGTTTTGTCAAGCCCGCATATGTGACAGAAAAAGAATATGAGCAATGGAAGCAATCAGCTCTTGCTGCCCCTTCCCAGTCAACAAACCCTGCCTCCCCAACCCCTCACCAAGACCAAGGCAGTAGCCTTTCAACCCTGACATCTGACCCACAACTCAATTCCTCCCCATTGCATCTGAAACTATCTCTTTTACAGGCGCAGATGATGGCAACATACATTCTGCCCATTCCCTCCCCTACTTTTCCCTTAATTAGTAAAATAAAAACTTTCTTTTGATAACTTAATAAAATTGATATTCTTTCTATCAATTCATAATTGATAATATATTCTTTTTACATTATTGAAATTCCCCATAATTACTAAAATGATGTAAATTTGATGTGATAACCTTTAATTATTTGCATGGATATTTTCAGTATCAATTATAATTTAAGTACCATCAAATTTAAATATTACATTAGCATATTGCAGTTAAACATTAACTCTTGTTATATAGATATTATGCTCACAACTCAATGCATTTTTTAATGAAATTAATTATCAATGTGGTATTTTTCATTATTATTTTATACTGGGCTGTGTCTATACTGTAAATTCATAACCTTTACATAAAATGTGGGATTGTCAAATCCTTGGTCCAATTTCAAATCACTTTTGCGGGCAACTCAGCTGAGTGAAAACTGAAATATTTAATAAAATCAACCATTTGATTGGACTTTTTTGATTTATTTGAATTGGCAAATTTTTAATCCCTTTTAAGCAGATAACTCAACTAAAAAAGATAAAACACAGCAAACAAATGTGGGTTACATGAATCAGAAATGCAGGATTCTAATGTACAATTTGATATTTACAGTATGTCAAACAAATTATAGACATCATGTAAAAATTAATGAATCTGAAATTGCAGGATTGTCAAATTCAAGAACCAAATTTCAAATAAAAATGAGGTGAATTTTAAATAATATAATGTATGGGTGTCTAAAAAAGGATGCTAAAGGATCTAGAGTGTATTTGTGCTAATTCTTTCAGGAATCATAGGCATTCTCAAAAATCACCCTATTCCATTTTAGGTTGGCTAAAATTAAGATGCTTGATTAGAGTATATTTTAAAAAATGCTAATAATAAAATAGAATTATATATTATAATATATTTTATCACATTTTCTTTTCCTTGATTTGTTGATAGTTCATTTGCTGTTGATAGTGTGCTTGTGTTTAATTGGATAGTTTCACCTCCAGTTGCCTTGGCAATAGGAAATCAAGTTGCCTCCCCGAGACCAGCTGTGTTTGCAGAGGCAACTTGATTTCCTATTGCCAAGGCTACTGGAGGGGAAACTATCCAATTAAAAGCAAGCACATTATTAAAAGCAGAAAAACTATCAACACATCAAGGAAAAGACAATGTGATAAGATAGATTGTAATATATAATTCTATTTTATTATTAGCGTTTTTTTAAATTCTAACATAATCAAGTACTTTTAATAGCAATACATGAATACATAGTATAGTAAACTGATGGTTTATTTTTCTTGCCTCTCCTTCTTCCTTGGAAAGAAGTTTTATGGCCCCTGGCTACGCCAGGGGCCAAATAACCTTTAAATTTTTTTTGCATCATCAGGAGGGTAGCTCATATATCATTATATGGTTTTTTGGTTGCTATATTAGTGATTTAGAGTGCAGAATATTGTATCATTTCCAGTGTTGAGCAACCTCAGTTATTGCTGGTATGTTCAAAGTTACAGATAGGTGTTAGCCTTGCCAATGTACTCTACCTAATCCTATTAAAGAGCACTACAGACTACAGTGGAATAGAACTTTGAAGATAATTATGTTTACTGAAACTGGAGTACACCTAGCCAGCAGCTGCAATCTATCCAGGTGTAACTAAGAACTTGTTTTTATCCTTTCAGGCATCTGTATCAATATATACTGCAACAATCCTTGTTCTTGTCCTTTCAGACAGTTCTCAGTGGCTACCCTTTCAATAGGTCCATCTTTGCTAGCTGCGCCTATCCTGATTGGCTGTCCTTGGCACGTGTGCTGCTACTGGTCTTTACAAGGTTATATGGCACTTCAGCTACAGCCTACGCTCTTCTTGAGCTAGCCTACTGTTAATTATTGATTGGCTGTATCTTCCACGCCTATTATTGCACTAGGAAACTATGCCATATTTAGTTGATGCTTATAAATAGTCCCTAATATGTCCTCCTAAATTAGAAGGTAGAATTCCGGTATTCCATTTGCAGGGCTTAATCAGTGATCCTTTTCTGGCTGGAGAGCCTTCTTCTTATTAATGCAACAGGTCAAGTTGGGATATACACTGTTTAATAGCGGACTCAATCCAATATTGACTTGTGGATTATCTGTCAAGTAATGCTGACCCAAACTAATAAGAAACCGGTTATACGCCATGTAGTGCTGACCCAAACTCAGTATTTCTTAGCCATTTGTATATCACTTGTTTGATATGAACATATACACTCTTCAGGCTGGGTGGGGCTGGTTTGATACAACATACAGGAGGATGGAAAGGGAGATATACAATTGATGATCTAGTGATTACACAGCGTGTAATCACTGATAATCACTATATTGGCTAACGTTTATACAGTGTATAATTGCTACTCCAATTATAATGACTTAGTAATATACAGCGTATAATTAATACACATAGGAATGATAATCAGGAGATAATGCAGCGTATAATGTTGCATCTATTATAATAAACTAACAATTACACAGTGTATAACTGCCATATTAATTATAATAGATTGGTGATTATACAGCATATAATTACTACACTTAATAAAATATTGAACTAGTGATAATACAGTGTGTAACTGATAAAGATCTGTGTGCAATAAGTAGCCTGATTATTTGTTAGTTAATCAGCCTAATCTCACATCCAGTTTAGACAATTTTACATTTTGCTTAGTTTCATGTCTAAACATGGTTGTTGAGATTGGATTTTTCATTTGATTTTATCCTGATTAGAGCTTCTTGATTTGGGTTTATTTGACCTAGTTTCTTACTGTATATTCAATTCAGATTCCAGTTCCCACAATTAATATCTGAGTTTACTAGTGGCATTCAAAAGTGATTTGAATTTTGGTTCTTGGATTTGACAATCCTACAATTCCAAAAAACATAATAGACTTAACAAAAATGGTTGATGGATTTGAACACTTCAAATCTGATTCCAGTTAATTCATTCTGTTCATTGGAAATATGAAGTTCAACTTGAACTTTGAAAAGTGTTTATGAGTTCCTTCATTTTCAAAAATCCAAATAAAAATACAAAGAATTCAATTTAATTAAAAAGGCTATCCCACAAAAGTGATTTGAATTTGGACCAAGGATTTGACAATCCCGCATTTTTATGTTCAGGTTCTGAATTTACAGTAAGGATCAATTTAGTGGGTGTTAACCAGCACCCATAGTGTGACACTTATTAATTTAGGCTTTAATCCAAGCCTCTGATTTATCAAATGTAAAACCAACTATGTGGCAAATGGATAGTGTTGAACAGGGGGAGTCAAGTTTTTTGTTTTTTATAAATTACATATAAAATCTCTTAATAAATTGGGCTTAATTTATGTGGCACCACTTAATCCACAACCCCAGAAATGGCATAATGTAAAATAAGTGGAGTATTTGATTGATACATATACCACTAAATTCAGTATAATGGTGCTTGGAAGCTTAATTTATAATTGTGGATAGTAATAATAAACATATAATAGCAAATAATAAAATTTAAATAAGTGAAGATGTGCTTTTATTAATAGCATTAAGATGTAGCTAAAAAGTGTCAAACTGGCCACTTTTTATTTTAGAGTGTTGAACAAAGGTGTTTTTATTTTTCATTGGTAAATTTGCTTATAAATAACCCTTTAAATTGGTCTTTATCACACAGAATTATTAAACAGAGTTAACTCCCAGATAATTTAATCTTGGATTTTGGTTTGAACCACTGAATCACTAGTAAAAATTAGTTTAAATTGTTTAAGCTGAAAATACTAGTAGATTAACATACATGGTAGTCAACTCCCTGGTAGTTGGCAGATTGCCAACTATCAGGGAGTCTATTGCACCACAGTTGCCAATTAAACTGAGCAAGAAAGGGGTGTTTGTTGTATTTGGAGGGCCCAATTATGTGTCCAGGATCTAATAAACTAAGCCTGTTAAAACAGTTAAATGATCCCGAAATTTTTTTCTGTTTTTATCATAGGTAGATCTATTGTTTACTGATCCTCTTAATATTGCAAAATCTTTATTATTGTACCTGATGGATAAAATAAACCTTTGATCAAAGGCAGAATAAATAAGATATTTTGATAAAACTGTTTGTTAGAATTGGTGTATAGTAGGTTGTGTTTGATGGATTAGCTTAGTTATCACAACCAATACTATTAACTAAAGACTAAGCTAGGATGTAAAGTCAACTACTTAGTACCATATAATAAACTTGTATATAATGTGATAATTTCTTCTTTATCTGTTATACTAAGGGAAGGGTTATATAGGGAATTCAGGATATTGAACTGAGAAATGATTCATCTGAAATTCCTCTATGACTCAGATGAGTTTTTTCCCTTTGTGCCTATATTTCTCTGAAACTCAGACTTGGGTTTGCTGCTCTTGTGGAGGGTATCAATCAGTTGATACACAGTAATAACTTAAATCTGGCCAAGAGTATTACCAGATATTTTGCTTCAA
The DNA here is from genome assembly GCA_014839935.2 of Entomophthora muscae. NCBI lineage: Eukaryota > Fungi > Entomophthoromycota > Entomophthoromycetes > Entomophthorales > Entomophthoraceae > Entomophthora > Entomophthora muscae. The sequence goes on along the minus strand of QTSX02000758.1, from coordinate 101,587 downwards.
AACCAAATAAATAACCAATTAGACCTTGAAAGTTGTGACTATTTTACAGCCAATCACACTGTGAAACCATTTATTTAAATCATACTCAGAAATTTTTTATGTGAGGTTTTGGGATTAGGCAACAATTTTATGTTAAGAGCACTCTTCAGAAGAAGATCTGATAAAGGAAGGCAGCAGCACAGATATGAAAAAGTGAAAACATGGCAATTGGTTCCCCATGGCTATCTAATTTAGGAAGCTACTTTGTATTACCACAGATCAAGCTAATATGCTCAAAACTAAAGACCAAATAATGTGGGCTGTTAATAAAACTCAATTATCATATTAAGAGTTTCAAAGCTAACTTATCAATCTTTTGATTTAAAACGTAACATAATAGTTGTACAATTTTTGATAAATGGGGGCCTGGCTCTACCTTGCCATAAAAGCATTTACATAAGGCCTTGCCATAAGGATGCAAGATTATATAATACAGTTTGATTGGTGTTAGTATTTAGGATTTGAAGGTACAAGAAGCATGCAAAAGTCTTAAGCATTACTTTGCAAAGACCAGCAAAATATTTACTGAGTAAAATGTGTTTTAAAACTCAAAAATCCTAAGCACAATAGATAAAACAAAGGATTTAATAAAGATTGATTGGTTACTAAAGGCATCTCAATATTGGGTTAACCCATATGAAAATTGAGACAGGTAATTGTTAAAGGGTTCTTTTAAAGAAAATATTGGATATGTCAAGGAGCTGGATGTACTGGTATTCTGGCTGTTGCTGACACACATAACATCCCAGCATTGCCCAATTTGGTCCCCTCCCAATATACCGTTTGCCATACCAAGAATGGTAACCAAGCAATATCACATGACTTGTCCAGGTATCTAGCAATCCAAATCCAACTCACACATGACCTCCCCTATCTTTGATTCAACTTAAGTCCCCATCAAAGTGCAAGCTATATAAGTCTAAAGTATTATCCAATAAAATATACTCTCTTTTTCTATAAATTCATATTTGAAGCTTCTCAAAAAGTTGTTCCTCATCAGATACAACAACCCCAGGGCTTGTTGTATAATAATGCCCATGACTGTAAAAAATACATATTGTTGATTATCTCTAACACTATTATTTAATATTATAAGATAAATGGGAGTAAAAAATAGTTAAAATTGGAAAATAAATTGAAGAAAAGAAAATTACTTAGGATTTTGGCTTGTGAGCCTGCTTTTCTCTATCCCTTTATTTATAGAAAAATAATAAATCCTATGGGGAAAGATCAACAGGAGGAAAAGGCGTCAACAGCAGGAGAGGTTTGATAGGCATGTGGGAAAAATATAGTAAAAATTAAGGAAGTATAAGTTTGGTTTACTAACCCAAAGACTTACAACAGCATGATGAGAAAAATTGGATGCTTATGTGGCCCAAAAGGTAAGCAAATAACAAAAAACTCTATTGTAATATTTTAAAATTTAATTTAAAAAGCCTTTGAAATGTGAAGCAAAAAAGAAGACCAGAAAGAAAACTGGAGAGCAAATCAAACAAAAAACAAATTTATCAATTATAAATGTTGTACCTGTGCTGTTTTAGCAGAGTTACAAAGGTGGAAAATAATTGGAGACTAGATAATGTTCTTTATTGAGGGGTAATTGAAATATAGTCATTGTGAATCATGGATAACAGGAAAATGATTGTGTTGATCACTTGGTTGGATGGTTGAGGGGATGGCTTGATCCTGTTAGTGAGTCAAGCACTGAATCAAGTTGTCCACTGTAGAGAGATCATCATTTGGTTGTGTTGTTGGACTTGGATTTTAAGTTGACTTCCTAGCTTGGCTACGGGTCACTGGGAAGTTAGATTGCGGGTCTCAACCCCATTTAGTTGGAACCTTGTCAAAGGTTTGACCCTGTTATTTTTACATAAAATAATATATATTAACAATTAAATATCTCTTATTTAAAAAGATATTTAAGGCCAAAATCAATTTGAATTAATCAGTCTGCCCTTTGGAATGGGGCATGGCAATTTGACAAGGTGGACCAGGCTGGGGTAGAACACACCATCTCAAAAACTCCATCTCAAAAAATGCGATCTTGAAATATGCTATCACAATTTTCTGCTATCTCAATTTTATAGTAAAAACATCATTTTGACTTACAGCAATGCAACTATGAAAAACATGATTTCAAAATTTTGATTTTTTTCAACTCCATAAAAAACCCAAAAAAATTAAAAAACATTTCTAGGCTTAAAAATGCCTCAGGATTTTAAATCTGCAATAAAAATGGTGTCAATTAGTAGCAACATAGTTGCTCAAAGCCCAAAAGTTAAAATATACCCAAAAATAACTTTCTATCTATTATAAATATAAACTATACTTTAAATTAAGCATAAAAGTGTACCAAATACTAAAAAAGTCAAAGAATGATAAAATCAAAGGAAAGAAGAGATAATATAAAATAGTGTTTATTGAAAAAGAGCTCAAACATTAGTGGAAAGAGCAACTGAGATATCTTGTAGATGCTCAAGATTTCTATCCTTAGGATAGTATACAAGGACCACCTTGCTGATTTCAGTATACTTTTTCACCACTTTTGTCTGCTTGAGGGGTTGCCCTTGGACTTCATGCCAGACTTTAAGAGCTGGGCAGAGATGGCTTACTGGGTTTTTAAATGCACCATTAATTTATCAAATTTGGGCTTCTGAACCCAGACTCTTGATGTAAATTGGCTATGCCACCCTTCAAGGGAAGAGGTGGTCTTGATCAAACCATCTTTTACCTACTTAAAGCATTTCCACTGGATTGAGCCGCTGCCTTTTCTGATGTAGTGTGCTCCTTGAAAAATACTAACTCATTTAGTTTTAAAATACTCAATAAAAGGCGCAAAGGCTGCCTGGTTGGCCTAGATATATGGATGGCAGAGGAGGGCATCATAAAAGCATTGGTCTCCTCCTTCTTCATAAGGGCAAGGGCAGCAAAGCAATTAAAAACGTTCTTGGCCTCTTTAGTGCCTTCAGAGTTGATCAGCTCATGAAGGTCAGATCACTTTTGGAGGCAGCAGCAGAGTGCCTGCCAGAAGTGGAAGTAGCATCCCTGAGGGGAGCTCTTGAAGACTCTAATGAAGGCATTTGCCTGAGACTGTTTGAAATCCACTACCAGATATTCATGGTAGGGAAGGCTTTCTGGCTGCTTTTTGGTTGATGTGGCTTCCTCTGATTGGGAGATGGCTTTCTTCCTGTGCCCTCTGGTCTCTTTGGGCTCCTCTTCAATGGTGGGAAGGATTTCATCCAACTTGGCCTTTAGAAGTGTAAGTGCACAGACATAATTTTACTGCTTCTTATTTGGGAGGAAAAAGAAGACCAGGGAAAGAACCAGATTTCCAACCTGCACATGGATGTTCCAAAGCTGGTTAAATAGCTTTGGGCAGGTGGGAAAAGTTCCATTTGAAAGCCAGGTCTTTCATTTTAACAGGTTGTGCAGATCCTGTGAGGTGGCAAAGAAAATGATGCGCTCAGGGGCATTTCGGCCATTGTTGTGGAGAAGGAATCTCTCCTCATGACAAGATAGTTTTTGTTCCTTGGTCAAGATCAATTGATTGATTAATGAAGCACTGATGCCTTCAGTGCTCAGAGCATACCTTTAATCAGTGAGGTATCTCTGCAATTTGGAGGCGCCACCAACAGTGGCAAGCTGGGTGTTGTTTAAATTGAGGAGGGCATCATTGACAACCTCAGTGGTGGTTTGGTCTTTGGTGGTTGGGATGACCTGTCAAAGAAACCAGCAGATCAGTTGGTAAAGGGGGTCAAAAGGCTTGGCGCAGTCACGCCTAATATTCAGGGCCTTGAATCTAGTGAACCTGTATATAGTGAGCCTTTCAGGGCAGCCAATATTATCACATTTATAGTGTTGTTGATGTTAGAGCCGTGTAAATGAGGTCCAAGCTCAAATAAAAGTTGTGGGGATAAATTGCCAAGACTAAAATAAGAACTGAGAACAAAGATGTACACTGAATCTTTAAGCCTACAAATCTACAAAGGAAATGAACAAAGTGTGAAATGAAGACAATCAACAACACAGAAAACAGGAGGTAAAAATGGACCACCAAAAAAAATATTTCAAGATAAGGGGTACAAAACCTGCTGGTCCAGTGTGAAAACTTTTCTCAACCATGCCAAGACAGCGGCAGCCATGGCTTGGGAAGAGGGTTTTTTGACCCCAGGATAGCTTTTATATATTGGGGATTAACTTTATTAAAATTAGGTAAAACTACTGTAAATTCAGAACCTGAACGTAAAAATGCGGTATTGTCAAATCCTTGGTCCAAATTTTGAATCACTTTTCAAGGATGGTCGTTTTTAATTAAATTTATTTTTGTGAGTATTTATTTGAATATTTGAAAATTTGGGAACTAATAGACACTTTGCAAAGTTCAAGTCAAGCTGCATATTTCCTATGGACAAAATGAATTAATTGGAATCAGATTTAAAGCGTTCAAATCCATCAGCCATTTTCATTAAGTTTACTACGTTTTTTGAAATTGTTGGATTGTCAAATCCAAGAACCAAATTTCAAATCGCTTTTGAATGCCACTAGTAAACTCAGATATTAATTGTGGGAACTGGAATCCAAATTGAATGTACAGTAAGCACACTAGGAAACACCAACCCAAATCAAGAAGCTCCACCACAACTAAAATCAAATGAAAAATTCAATCTCAATAACCATAATTAGACATAAAAAGTTATTGATCTTTAAAATTATCCAAACCCGTAAAGTATACAATATTATTCACTACAAATCAACTATATAGAAGCTCTGCTACTATTCAAGGATAAATCAAGAGAAAACAACTTCCCACAACTAAACCAATAACTCCAAATAAATACATATTTAATCTAAAATATATTTTTTATTTTATTTTTATGGACTGTCAATCATATTCTCAACCTGCTTCTACACCAGCCTGCGGGGCAGCCTGTCCACAAGGGCGTCCCAGAGGGTCCAAGAACAGACCCAGAATCTAACTTGAAGGGAGTCATGCCAATACACAGGCCTCCCAAGGTGTCATTGCCAGCCAACCACCTCCTGTGTCCCAGGCCCAATCAACCAGCTTGAATCCCAGGCAGAAGCCACTCTCAAGGCCTGCTACCAAAGTCTCCTACACCAGGGTCACCAGGAACACTGAGGTTACTTACGCCTCTACTGTGTACCCAGTTTTCACCTGGCCCCGCACTATTGACCCAATAGTTGCTACTTCCTGCCCCTGCATCTTTGACACCACCTACAAGCCATTGGCAGCAACTGTTGAGCCATCTGCGCCTGTAATCTATTCCACCATTGACAGCGCCAGCGCAACCAAGCGTGATCCCACCTTCTACACAAAGGCACTTGTTCCCTGTGTCAAGCCTGGTAGCCAGTTGCTGTGGTACCTGTCAAGGGCCAGCGTCAGTTTACGGATAGTGAGCGTGAAGGTCTCCTCAACTTCTTGAACGGGGGAATGGCAGTTTGGGATATTGCGTCCTGATTTGATGTCACAGCCAGGTACATTGCCAACATCAACACCAAGTATGGCAATACCGGGCAAATCGCCAAATCCACCAAGGCTAAGCGGCAGCCAAAACTCTTGTAGCCTGTGCACATCAACACAATCAAGCAGTAGGTAGCCAGGGATTGCCACCTGGACACGCTTGCTGTCCAATCAATGCTTGCCACAGAGTTTGGGCTTTCTGTTTCTAAAACCCTTGTTTACAAAACAATGGTTGATTTGGGCTTCTCTTGGAAGGTGCTTGGAGTTTTTCTGTACAACAGAAACAGTGAAAAGACCATCTAGGATTGACACATTTATGCCAAGACATATCTGGCACTAAAAGAGACTGGCAACATACAGTTCTTCTATATCAACAAATTGTTGTTTTCCTTCTCACTCAGGTCTAGGCATGGGTGGGTTGAGAAGGGGTCCAAGGACAGCGTAGCCCATTGTGCAGCTATCTGTCCCCATACCTATTCAATGGTTGCGCTTCTTGGACCTCGCAGTTTGGACTAATACCAAATTATCAAGGGTTCCCACAATAGCAGGACTTTTCTTTATTTTCTCCGAGTTGTCAAGGAGTACCTTTGGATAAATTATAGCAGCACAACCAACGTTGTTGTGCTTGATAATGTTGGGCTCTACAAAGTGGATCTGGTTATGTCCAAGTTCCCCCCATCAACAAGAATAGCCACACCTCCAGCCACCGCCTTGCTGATTGTCCAATGAGACTTCTCTTCCTCCCGCCATACTCCCCATTCCTGAATCCAATTGAGGAGATGTTTGGTTGGATCAAGAAAGAGTGAAACAAGGCCTTCCATAGGACACCAAGGACCTATTCAATATTCTTGAGCTCAGCCAATTTGCAATGCCACCTGATGTGGTGGTGGCTTTTTACAAGCACTCAGAATCCTTCCTCCCTAGAGCCCTGGCCTCTGAGCCAATCAGATAAATGGGCTCTCTGGTTTATTTTGTTTTTCTTTTTATTTATTTTGTTTTTATTAGGTCTCAAAAATTATTATTTATATATAATAATTTGACGTGTGATTGTATTATAGACATATAAGAATACATAGAATAGGTAAGTAAAATTAACTCTACTAGGTATGAAGAATATATTTTTATTATAATGCACTGAATACTTTATTGATTGTTGTGTTACCAAATAAATAAATTAAAAAATATTGAAATATAATTTTTTATTTAAAAAATTGTTAATTGTTGATGGTACTTTGGCTTTTATACACCACAAATTGGACCTTGCATGTCATCATATGATCCTTGTTATTTCAGTGCCACTATAGCCACAAAACACGGCAACCAATGATGTTTATGTATTTGTTACTAATTTGTACTTAGGATGCAGTTCAAGTATATCAAACATGTGTATCAAATCATATTACAAAGGAAAAATAATTTGAGTTGTAAACAATCATTTGTTTAGAACAATAGTGGAGCAGGCTGCATGATGCAGATAAATTCAATTCTCCATGTTTATATTTGTGATAAATGGACCCGTACTTGATAACTGTAAATAAAAACATTTTTAATTCTTTTTTTGATGTATTGGCAACTATAACTAAAGTCTTTTAATATACTTAGATATATTAATGATTATAATTTACATACTAAAATTTAAAATAAAAATTGAAAATACAAAATAAAATATTAATTATAAATCTTGAAAATTAAATATTTAAGTTTAAATAATCAAAATATAAAAATTTTATAAAATGTTATTTATGCAATAGTAAAAATTTTGATATTAAATATGTCAATATTAAATATTTTAACAGTGAATATTTTAATATTAAAATTTTAATATTAAATATTTCACAATTGAAATTTTACTAGTAAAATTTTAATAGTGAAGTATTTGGTATTAAAATTTTAATATTAAATATTTCACAATTGAAATTTTACTAGTAAAATTTTAATAGTGAAGTATTTGGTATTAAAATTTTAATATTTAAAATAAAAAAATTTAAGTTGCAAGGGAAAATGATTTATTAGGGGAATGCAAATTGCAAGGGAAATGTGTTTATTCCGGGGAATTATACCCCAAAATTAAATTTTCAGCTAATGCATCTAATTGGGACCACATACTGTTCTGTATGTGGTGGATGACTCTGGCGCCAATTGCAAGAGGGGTGGCGCTCAACAACCTGGTGGTGGCTGACCGTCTTATAAAAGGCAAACAGGTTAGGGAATCCACTAGCAGGTTTTTTTTTGGGGGGCACGTAGTACCCGTATAGAGTTGCCAATGCAAATGAATCATAGAGGACGTGCTTGACTGTCCTGTATCCCCGTGGTGTTTTCTGTCTGTCAAGGGCTACGCGGCATATGTTGATCTGTATAGGTACATCTTCTAATTTTTTCACGTTGGCTTTCAGTATGCAATGGAGCAGGATTTCCAGGTACACCACAACGTGGATCCTTTGCAAGGTAAATTTTTATGAGAACTTAAACAGTTTTTTGAACGTTTATACTAACCTATTGATATAGGGCGTTTGATTGAACTTGAAGAGGGTTCCAGGGGGCGCCAGACTTGTATCAGCCCCCCAGGCCTTGGCAAACAATATCAATAAAGGCTTAAAATTATTCACAAGTAATGCACCCCAACTTTGTTTGATAGAGCTTTAAAAATTTCATTAAAAGTTGCAGATTTTAAATATTCATTTCCAATTCAAAAGTCAGTTTTTATTATTTTTTTTGTATTCATTGATATTTGTGAAGGGGAACCTTTGAACGCTTTCATATATGTATTCATCAAAGTTCAGTTTTATATCCCTGCAAATTTCATTTATTTCTTTAGTTTGGAAGTTGATCCTAGTTCATATGCTTCCCTTATCCATGGAGAGCACCCCGCGGCTGGTGAATATTCCCTATCTTGAGCTTCACTATTAAAAAATTATTCATATTCTGTTAGCTATTTTATTTATTTGATTTTTATTTATTTGTTTTACAGGGGCTACCAGTGACTGGTAGCCCCCATAAAACCAACTTGGCGTAAAAGCCGCCACTTCCGCAACCTCATCCCCATTCCTGGTGATGACTAAAATAAATATAATTTAAACATAAAAAAACTTACTGATTGTTTCCCCTGTGGCCCCCTCATCCACAGGCGCCATATTGGCAAACTTCATGAGCATTGGATGCTCTTCATTAATTTTCTTAGGCTTAATTTTTCTTATTCTTCTTGCAACTTGTGCTTCCTCTTGATTTTCATTTGATAAAGTTCTGTATTTCTTGATGCGCTTCTGCTTCTTGCTTGTGTTTCATTTTCATCTGTTTCCATGTGGACGGTTTCCTCTTTGTTGGTGTTAATTTCCTTTTGAATTTCTGTTCCTTCAATTAGTTTTATCTTCTTATTGTTTTCTTTGGCCCCATGCCAGAACTCCCACAAATTTTAGGCTGTGTTGTTGAATTCAAAATGTGATAAAATAGTATCTTGTAGATTAAGTATTTTTCTTTATTCTTTTCATCTATAATATTTCCCAACTTATCCAGGGCATCTTCTTTTGACTGTATCAGTGGCTGGCCCTCATTACCCAGCTTCCCTGTCACTATTTCCCTGATATTTCTTTCTATCTCAACAACCTTTTGAAGGTGTGCTTCTAATTTGTTGATTAAGTTATAGAATGTTGACATATTGTTTGAATTCCATCAAAAAACTGGTTTTTATAGTACTATATTCAGCGCATACATATTTTTCATCATCATTAATAAATTAAAGACAATAAACGTAAATATTGCATTAAAATATTGCAATTAGACGTCAACTCTTGCTATTTTGATATTATGTGCATAACTCAATGCATTTTGTTTAAAAAACCCTGTAAACTTGGCCTTTTCCATTATAATTTAATGAAATGAATTGTGTTTATATTAGGGCCATTAACGCTTAGTACAGATATTTAAAATTAGTGCATTTTATAGCCTGTATATTTACCTATTGATAATAATTCTATAAAATTTAAAGTTGGATTTTGCAAGGTAATAATGTAATGTGTTAATAGATTACTGTTTATTGTCATTAATTGGCTGATTTTCTTTGCTGTGGAGATTGTGCATTTTCTTATATTTACACACTAGTATCCAATTGGTTGGCTTCACATCCAATTGCACAGGCAATAGGAAATCAAGTTGCCACCCCAAGACTGGATGTGGTTGGGGTAGCAGCTTGTTTTCCTATTGCCTGTGCAATGGATGTGAAGCCAACCAATTGGATACTAGTGCGTAAATATCAGAAAATGCACAATCTCCACAGCAAAGAAAATCAGCCAATTAATGACAATAAACAGAATCTATTAACACATTACATTATTACCTTGCAAATCTGACTGAAAAGTTTATAGAATTATTATCAATAGGTAAATATACAGGCTATAAAATGCACTAATTTTAAATATCTGTACTAAGCGTTAATGGCCCTAATATAAACACAGTCTATTTAATTAAATTATAATGGAAAAGGCCAAGTTTACAATGGATTTTATTAAACAAAATGCATTGAGTTATGTACATAATATCAAAATATCAAGAGTTGACGTCTAATTGCAATATTTTAATGCAATATTTACATTTATTGTCTTTAATTTATTAACAATGATGAAAATATCCATGGAAAGAATTATATGTTACCACATCAAATGTACAAGATTCTTTACATATGGGGAATGCTAACAATGTAAAAAAATATATTATTAATTATGAACTGAAAGAACAAAATCAATTTTAATAAGCTTTCACAAAGAAAAGTTTTTTTTACTCATCAAAGGACAATTAGAGGAGGGAATGGGCAGAAAGAACATTGCCTTCATTTGCGCATGTTAAAGGGACAGCATCAGAGATATTGGGGAGGGAATGGGTGGTGGCTTGGGAGTCAGGGTTGGAAGGCGGGTGGCTTGATGGGGGGTTGGGGAGGCAGGGTTTTTTGACTGGGAAGGGGCAGCAAGAGCTGATTGCTAAAATTGCTCAAATTTGTCTTCTGTCACATATGCAGGCTTGACAAAACAGATGGACTGGCGTGGGGGAGACAGGGGGTCCTTTCTGGACTTATCACTATCACTTGCATAGAAGATGATGAGATCAAATAAGTCCTGGACGGAAGCAGAAGGGAAAAGCTCATACCCCTTATCAATCTGGGTAATAGTTTGTTGTAGGTGGCAGGCTTCAAGCGCCTGAGGGTGGAACCAAAATTGTAGAGACATACATCTGCAAGATGCATGTTGGCGTAGTTGATGGGGTAGGACCAGCAGGTATGCCCTGCAGCCCTGATTTCTTGGATAGCCCATTCCTGCTGCTCCATCTCCGCACTTAGCACAACTGTCTGCACGGTGTTTTGTGTGGCCCACTTCTCCATCATGGTCTTGAGCTCTGTCTAGTAGGCATACCCATCTGCAGTGCTCAATATTGCCAAGTAATAATTGACACCCAATGGGGCAACTGCCAATAAAACCCCAACAAAACAATACAAGATTGGGCCGCGCTTGTACACGTCAGATTGGATGCACTTCTCTCCAAAGTCTTGGATACTGGCCAAGATCTTGGTGTATGATAGTAAGATGACGTCATTACGGGCCCTCATTGCCCTCCCTTTAATGAAATTAATAATGATTGCATTGTATGGGTTGATATCCACCAAAATGGGGCCACCAAGAAATGATTATATAGGATTCTGGCGGCAACCACAACTCTGTGCATACCCTGAATTCACTGTTCTTTTGTTGGTGAAGATGCTGTGGAGTCCCAACTGGAGACGTACCTGGGCCGGGGCAACCACAGGTCATGTTCCTTAATGGCCATCATAAGGGGATGGGCTGTATTGCCTTTTGTTGAGGTACAGGCACCAGTCAGGGTCTTCTTGGTAGGGGGGCCACAGTTGGCATGGGCTCTAAGGGTTACAGCCACAGTTGACTTTGCAAAACCCATTGGGGCCGCAATTTCCCCAAGGGACATAAGCTTGCCTTGCTTTTCGACCATTTTGAGAACAATCTCTGGGGTGATCAATTTTCTTCTGCGTCTTGTAGGCTGATTGGCTGGGGGAGGGATATGTCCATCTTGTGAACTGGTCAATGCCATCTGATTGGCTGTTTTGGGGTTCTGGGCTCTCTGTGTGACCCCATGGCTAAAATGGCTGGTTCTGGATGCCATTGCTGATAAGGGATTTGGGTTGGCAGCTGCCTGTGCATGGTGGGCAAACAGGGCCATGCTGGAAGTTGCAGGGGAAAGAACAGACTCCTGTGTGGTGCTTGCAAAGGGGCCTGCGAGTTGGGAGTGGCCATAGAGGGAGGCTTCACTATTAGAAGACACAGTGTAACCCTGAATAATTTTGTCAAGGCCAGGGAACAGCTTGTTGACTTGGTTGTTGTTGAAAGAAGACATAATAAAAATTTTATTATAATTTTAAACTCAAGAAGAGGAATCTATATTTTAGTCATTTTTATTGTTATATATGTCAATTTTGTGAATAATACAATCTAAATTTTAGCCGACCTGAAATGGAATAGGGTGATCTTTGAGAATGCCTATGATTCCTAAAAGAATTTTCACAAATTCACTCCAGATCCTTTAACATCCTTTTTGAGACACCCATAAATTATATTTATTCAAATTCCTCGCAATTATGATTTGAAACTTGGTTCTTGGATTTGACAATCCCACAATTTCAGATTTGTTAATTTTCACATGATGTCTATGATTTGTTTGATATACAGGAAATCTCAAATTGTACATTATAATCCCAAATTTTTGATTCATGTATCCTGCATTTGTTTGTTGGGTTTTGTCTTTTGTTAGTTGAGTTATCTGCTCAAGAGATTTGAAATTTGCCAATTTAAATAAACCAAAAAAAGTCAAATTAAATGGTTGAATTATATTAATTTTTTTACTTTTCACTCACTGAGTTGCCCGCAAAAGTGATTCAAAATTTGGACCAAGGATTTGACAATCCCGCATTTTTACATTCAGGTTCTGAATTTACAGTATCTGAAAACAAATTTTCAGAGGGGAAATGGTAGGGACTATAACTCAAATGGGAGGGTCAAACTTGAATCTGATTGGCTGGCCGGAAATATTTTCACCTCTTGGTTGGGAACTTCTGCCAAAGCTTTGGTGACATCATTATTTGATATTTTTGGGCAACCAGCTTTTACTGCCAAGCGCCACCAGGTAGTGATATCTTGTAATCTTTAACACATAATTGTTTGGGAAAATTTCAGGGTTATGGAGGTTTAATTCCTTTACTGTCATGGCCCGCCATGACATAGTAGCTTTAAAAAGTTGTGTTTTAAAAGCTTGAATCAATAAAGCTACTTTTTGCCATCAGAAAGCTACCTTGATGATCTCCCTAGGTACCCTAGATCAAAAGTTATGGCAATTTAAAGAGCCGAGTTCAAAAACCCTGTCAGCATGTCCCGAAATGGTCGCGAGATTGGATTTCAAATCAAGACAATCAACAATTAGTAAGCGAGCAGATCCAACCATATCTCAGCTTCCAGTGATCAGTTTTGGATGTTCTTACGCTCAAATGAAAGCCCCAGATGAGGATATCCATACAAAGTATTTTTAGATAACTAACTGAGGCAAACTGTGAAGTTAAAATCTGGCCAAAAGAATATGACTAGAATTAGTCAGTTGATGTTTCAAACTTTTAGCATGACCCTCCAGATAGAGAGACAAGGACCTTCAGGAAGAATCTCAAAGACCAATGTAAATGGTATAAAAAGAACCTAGTTCCCCTTTTCCCCATTGTGATCATTCTTGGTCTGAATAATAAATAAAGGACTTCTCTTAGACTATAGTTTAAATGGATCAGAGTTGGGAGCCCTTGGGCCCTGACATTTACTGTCAACAGGTGCAGTTATAACCCATTTTTTGTCAATGACTAGATTTAAATAATCCAATACTTTCAAGGGGTTTGCTGCTTTCCTGTCTCCATTCTTCTTTTTTAGGTGATCTATCCCAGGCAAAAATGACACTACTGTGACAGTTGGCAGATTGTTTTTTATTTTATTTTTACAGCTGAAGCTATAGCCCTTGTAAACAAAGACAACTCCTCCTTTCTTAGTCATTATGGGGTAGCTGGCTGGGTATGTGGTGGGCACAGCAAAGGTGCCATTTTGATTGCAGATATTGTGGATGGTATTTAGATCCCTGAGCTCAATTTGCTCATCCACAGGAGCACCAGGCTCCTGCTCCTCTTCCTCTTCAGACTCTGAGGTGGGATCAGAGTGGCAATTGAAGTTGTATAACTTCTCTTGTGGATCAGAGGGGAAGTAAACAAATGGAGAGTGAGGAGATGTAGGACTGTTTCCCTCAGGTTCAGGGGAAGGTGTGGGTGTCTTGGGGGGATCTTTACCCTTAGCAGGCTGCTTTTTAGGGGTAGTTTTGGCCTTCTTAGCCTTGGGAGTGGTGACCTTGGACTTGAATGCCTTGGAGGCCTTGGGGACAGTTTTGGTAATTGACTTGAGAGGCATCTAAAAGTGAATTAGTATCAAAATTATGAGCAGTCAGGGGCTGCTTTTAAAGAGAAAAATGATAATGTTTTAATATAAAAATTAGTATTTTTTACATAGAATTGTAGAGAAAGTCTAAAATATATAATATCAAAATTTCAATGTTTTTTGTTTTTTTAAAAATAATTTTTTTATTAGTAACGCAAGTAGGCAAAACTTTGAGTTTTGACTGAAAACTTGCTCTTAAGATGGTGTTTTTGAAGTGACGTAATTGAGATGCCGTAGCTCAAAAACACAGTGTTTTTGACCATTTTTTATATTAAATTAAGAAATCTACGGTGGAGCTACCTCAACCGGGCCAAAGAGTAAAAATTGAATAACTCAAAAACTAGTTTATACAACTGGGGTTAAAAAGTACCCAGTTGTTTAGAGGAGATAAAAAATATATACTGCAAAGTTTCAGGCAATTTCTTAAATTTTTTATTAATATGAGTTTTAATGTCTATTTGTACTTTTGAAAAGTGAAAAGCAAAAATTGCAGTGAGGGAATTGATATAGTGTAGCCTGGCATCATATGTAATTTCACCTTATTTTTCCCTGTTTATTGTGCACATCAAATCAATTGGATGAAATGAAACCCAGTGGAATTTGAAGTGACATAAATCAAAATGGCATAATCACCCCCTTCCATATTAAAATCATTATTATAATTTTTATTAAGAGAACCCTTATCAATGTATCCATGTATAAGTAAGCTATAAATTACATATAACAAACTGGTTTTTTACCTAGCAATGATAATCACTAGCGAGACTATCATAGTGGTGTCTTTTTAGTTGCTCTTATTATAAGTGTCTTAGATAAATACTATATGAAAATCTTCTGGCACTATAAAACAGGCTTTATTTTAGTTTGGGTATAAGCTTATTTTAGTTAAAGATAAATAAGGTGATTCAAAATGTTGTAAAGTCAAGATGGCGTAAACACACCCCACACTAAGTGATTTCATATGTAAATAAAGTTAGCAAAATAAGATTTAATTAATCTGACTTGAAGTGATGGAATCAAGATGGCATAAATTTAAGATGCTACATTATAAAAGTATATGTAAATTGTGCTATTTTTTTGTGATTCAAAATCACTAACGCAAAAACGCCATCTCAAATTAAATTTGAGATGGTGTAAATTGAAGTGCCGTTTTTGATATGTCATGTCATGTCATACCCAGGCTAGGCCCCAAACTACTGGGATAATCACTGACAAAATCCAGCTTCTATTGGATGATCCCTGCAAACCCTGTAAGCTGTTAAATAAAGTCAGAAAATTGTGACAGCAAGTAAAATTGATTGAGGAGAGATTAGCTTCAGCCTTTCCTCAAACATCAAGAGAAAAGGATCCTCACAATTCCTTTTTTAGAATTTAAAATCAATTTTAAATTTATTTTTTATGCATAATGAGGGTTTTTATTAATTTACTTTGTCTTTTAATAGAAAGTTTAGAAGCCCAAGATAGCTCCCAGGGAGCTATCATGGTAGGTTTTTGAAATTTTTTAAAATTGTATAGCTGATGTGAAATGAGGAAGATGATTGGATAGAGGGTGAGGGAGAAAAGTTATCCAAAAGAGGGTTTTTGGGATCCAACTTTGTTGGTTGAGCTTGTTATGCAGCTTAGCAGTTTTCTATTGTTTCTTATCATATATGGATCTATTATTGTCATGGCTGGAGGCTGTCATGTGCCAAGGCATCAAAGGGGAGCTTAATCCATCCAGATAACTTGTAACAAGGGCCCAGTAGAGGAATGGAGCAGAACAGGTTAGGTAAAGCAATCCAGGAGCTAAGGGGCGGTAGGCACCAAGGTTGGGAATGACAGCTTTGGCCAGGCTGAGGATGGACAGGATGACCATCCCAGCTCTACTGTGGCCGTAGGGCTGAGGGATAGGAAGAGCAGGGGAGTAATAGGGAATGTCAGCCATTCCAGGATCTGGACCTGGCTGGTAGTCCATAGGTGTAGGTCTAGGGTGGTCTCTAGTCTTCTGGTTTAACTTCTGCTCAAGTGGTGTATAAATTGAAAGCCTAATAAAGCAAACAAGACTGAAATATTCATTCACTTTATTTGACGTTGTCTGCACTTGATTTAAGTGTGGGGAAGTGGTTTTCATACCAATCATCTGGTCTACCTTGGAAAATATTACTTCTTAATTTTGGTGTGACCTTGATGTCCCAACTCTTGGGTACTGGCTTCTGAGAAGTACTGTAAATTCAGAACCTAAACATAAAAATGCGGGATTGTCAAATCCTTGGTCCAAATTTTGAATCACTTTAGCGGGCAACTCAGCTGAGTGAAAATTAAAATATTAAATAAAATTAACCATTTAATTTGACTTTTTTAGGTTTATTTAAATTGGCAAATTTTGAATCTCTTGAGCAGATAACTCAACTAACAAAATAAAAAACCCAACAAACAAATGCAGGATACATGAATCAAATGTGGGATTCTAATGTACAATTTGAGATTTCTTGTATATCAAACAAATCATAGACATCATGTGAAAATTAAAAAATCTGAAATTGTGGGATTGTCAACTCAAAGAACCAAGTTTCAAATCATAATTGCAAGGAATTTGAAATAAATATAATTTATGGGTGTGTCAAAAAGGATGTTAAAGGATCTGGAGTGGATTTGTGAAAATTCTTTTAGGAATCATAGGCATTCTCAAAAATCACCCTATTCTAATTTAGGACAGCTAAAATTTAGATCCTACTATTCACAAAATTAACATACTTAACAATAAAATTGACTAAAATATACACGTCTCTTTTTGAGTTTAAAATTTTTTAATATAAAATTATTATGTCTTCTTTCAACAACAACCAAGTCAACGAGCTGTTCCCTGGCCTTGACAAAATTATGCAGGGCTACACTGGGTCTCTTGACGGTGAAGCCTCTGTCTATGGCCACTCCTAACCTGCAGGCCCCTCTGCAAGCCACACCCAGGAGACTGTTCTTTCTCACACATCCTCAAGCATGGCCCTGTTTGCCCATCATGCACAGACAGCTGCTAACCCAAATCCCTTATCAGCAATGACATCTAGAACCAGCCATTTTAGCCATGGGGTCACCCAGAGAGCCCAGGACCCTGAAACAGCCAATCAGATGGCATTGACCAGTTCACAAGATGGACCTATCCCTCCCCCAGCCAATCAGCCTACAAGACGCAGAGGAAACTAATCACTCCAAAGATTGTTCTTGAAATGATTGAAAAGTGAGGGAAGCTTATGTCCCTCAGGGAAATTGCGGCTGCAATAGGGTTTGCAAAGTCCACTGTGGCTGCAACCCTGCAAGCCCACGCCAACTGTGGCCCCACTATCAAAAAGACCCTGACTGGTGCCCGTATTTCAACTGAAGGTGACACAACCTATCCCCTTATGATGGCTATCATAAAGCGTGACCCGTGGATGCCCTTGGTCCAGGTCCGTCTCCAACTGGGACTCCACGGCATTTTCACCAATAAGAGAACAATGAATTTGTGGATGCACAGAGTTGTGGTTGCCTCCAGACTCTTATCCAATCAGGTTTTCAGTTGCCCAAGTTTGATGAAAACTGACCCCTATTAACTAGAATCATCAATTTTATCAAAGGAAGGGTAATGAGGACCTGTAATGACGTAATCTTCCTTTTGTATACCAAGATATCTGCAAGTATTCAAGCTTTTGAGAGAAGCACATCCAATATGACATGTACAAGCACGGCCCAATCTTGTATTTTTATTGTTGGGGTTTTATTGGCAGTTTCCCCATTGGGCGTCAATTATTACTTGGAAATATTGAGCACTGCAGATGGGTATGCCTACCAGACGGAGCTCAAGGCCATGCTGGAGAAGTGGGCCACACAAAACACTGTGCACACAGTTGTGCTGAGTGCAGAGATGGAACGCGGGAATGGGCTACCCAAGAAATCAGGGCTGCAGGGCATACCTGCTGGTCCTACCCCATCAACTACGCCAACATGCATCTTGCAGATGTATGTCTCTACAATTTTGGTTTCACCCTCAGGCGCTTGAAGCCTGCCACCTACAACAAACTATGCACCCAGATTGATAAGGGGTATGAGCTTTTCCCTTCTGCTTCCGTCCAGGACTTATTTGATCTCATCATCTTCTATGCAAGTGATAGTGATAAGTCCAGAAAGGACCCCTATCTCCCCCACGCCAGTCCATCTGTTTTGTCAAGCCTGCATGTGTGACAGAAGAAGAATTCAAGCAATTGAAACAATCAGTTCTTACTGCCCCTTCCCAGTCAACAAACCCTGCCTCCCTAACCCCCCATTAAGCCACCTGCCTTCCAACCCTGACTCCCAAACCACCACCCATTCCCTCACCACTATCTCTGATGCTGTCCCTTTAACATGCGCAAATGAAGGCAATGTTCTTTCTGCCCATTCCCTCCTCTACTTGTCCTTTGATGAGTAAAAAAACTTTTCTTTGTGACAGCTTATTAAAATTGATTTTGTTCTTTCAGTTCATAATCAATAATATATTTTTTTACATTGTTAGAATTTCCCATATTTAAATATGTTGTACATTTATGTGGCAACATATAATTATTTCCATGGATATTTTCATCATTGTTAATAAGTTAAAGACCATAAATGTAAATATTGCATTAGAATATTGCAATTAGACGTCAACTCTTGATATTTTGATATTATATGCATAACCAATTCATTTTTTTAATAAAATTTATTTTAAACAAGGCCTTTTTAATTGTAATTTATTTAAATTGATTGTGTTTATATTAGAGAGCCATTAACATTTATTACAAATAATGATACAAAGTGCATTTTCAGTCTGCATATTTATCTATTGGTAATGATTCTGTGAACTTTTTAGTTAGATTTTAGGGATAATGATAATGTGTTAATAGATTACTGTTTATTACCATTAATTGGCTGATTTTCTTTGCTGAGGCAATAGTGCATTTTCTAATATTTACGCACTAGTATCCAATTGGTTGGTTTCACATCCAATTGCACAGGCAATAGGAAATCAAGTTGCTACCCCAAGACTGGATGTGGTTGGGGTAGCAGCTTGTTTTCCTATTGCCTGTGCAATTGGATGTGAAGCCAACCAATTGGATACTAGTGCGGAATAATCAGAAAATGTACAATTGCCACAGCAAAGAAAATCAGCCAATTAATGACAGTAAACTGTAATTTAGTAACACATTACATTATTATTACCTTGCAAAATCAGACTGAAAAGTTTACAGAATTATTACCAATAGGTAAATATACAGGCTGTAAAATGCACTATGTATCAATATTTGTACTAAGCGTCCTTGGCCCTAATATAAAAACAGTTCATATCATTAAATTATAATGGAAAAGGCCAAGTTTTCAATGGATTTTATTAAACAAAATATATTGAGTTAGCACATAATATCAAAATAGCAAGAGTTGACGTCTAATTGCAATATTTTAATGCAATATTTACGTTTATTGTCTTTAATTTATTAATGATGATGAAAAATATGTATGCACTGAACATAGTACTATAAAAACCAGTTTTTTTGATGGAATTTGAACAATATGTCAACAATCTATAACTTAATCAACAAATTAGAGGACAACTTCAAAAGTTTGTTGAGATAGAAAGAAATATCAGGGAAATAGTGACAGGGAAGCTGGGTAACAAGGGCCAGCCACTGATACAGTCAAAAGAAGATGCTCTGGATAAGTCGGGAAATGTTATAGATGAAAAGGATAAAGAAAAATTATTTAATCTACAGGGAACTATTTTATCAAGTCTAAAGTTCAACAATGTGGCCTACAATTTGTGGGAGTTCTGGCAGGGGGCAAAAAGAAAACAATAAGATCAAACTAATCAAAGGAACATAAATTCAAAAGGAAATCAACACCAATGAAGAGAAAACCAACCAAATGGAAACAGATGAAAATGAAATACAAGCAAGAAGCATAAGCGCTTCAAGAAATACTGAAGCTTTTTCAAATGAAAACCAAGAAGAAGCACAAGTAGCAAGAAATATAAGAAAAATTAAGCCTAAGAAAAATTAATGAAGAGCATTCAACGCTCATGAAGTTTGCCAACGTGGCACCTGTGGCTGAGGGGGCCACAGGGGAAACAATTAGTAAGTATTTTTATGTTTTACTTATATTTATTTTAGTCATTTCCAGGAATGGGGATGAGGTTGTGGAAGTGGCGGCTTTTACGCCAAGTTGGTTTTATGGGGGCTACCAGTCACTGGTGGCCCCTATAAAACAAATAAATAAAATAGCTAACAGAATATGAATACTTTTTTAATAGTGAAGCTCAAATAGGGAATATTCACCAGACGCGGGGTGCTCTCCATAGATAAGGGAAGCATATGAACTAGGATCAACTATCAAAATCAAAGAAATGAATAAATTTGCAGTGATATCAAACTGAACTTTGATGAATACATATACAAAAGCATTCAACAATTCCCCTTCACTAACATCAACAAATACAAAAAGAAATAAATAAAAACTGACTTTCAAATTGGAAATGAATATTTGAAATCTTAAATTTTTAATGAAGTTTTTAAGGCACTATCAAATAAAGTTGAGGATGCAGTCCTCATGAATAATTTTAAACCTTTATTGATATTATTTGCCAAGGCCTGGGGGGCTGATTCAAGTTGGGCGCCCCCAGAACCATCTTCAAGTTCAACCAAACACCCTATATCAATAGGTTAGTACAAACGTTCAAAAAATTGTGCATGTTCTTGGAAAAATATACCTTGCAAAGGATCCACGTTGCGGTGTACCTGGGAATCCTGCTCCATTGCATACTGAAAGCCAATGTGAAAAAATTAGAAGATGTACCTATACAGATCAACATATGCCGTATAGCCCTCAATAGACAGAAAACACCACAGGGATACAGGACATTCAAGCACATCCTCTATGATTCATTTGCATTGGCAACTCTATACAGGTACTTTGTGCCCCCCCCATAAAACCTGCTAGTGGATTCCCTCACCTGTTTGCCTTTTATAAGACGGTTGGCCACCACCAGGGTGTTGAGTGCCACCCCTCTAGCAATTGGCGCCAGAGTCATCCACCACATACAGAACAGTATGTGGTCCCAATTAGACGCATTAGCTGAAAAATTAATTTCAGGGTATAATTTCCCGGAATAATCCCATTCCCTTTGCAATTAGCATCCCCCAATAAATATTTTCCCCTTGCAAATTAATTTTTTTTAAATTTTATATTCTAATACTAAATATTTTAAATAATGAAATATGTACTAATAAAATTTTAATATAAAATTTTAATATTACATATTTAAATATTAAAACTATTTAGTATCTAAAATTTAATATTAAAATTTTAATAATACATATTACATTATTAAAATTTTTAATATCAAATATTTCAATATTGAATAAAGCACAATTTAATAAAAATAGTTAAATTTCACATATTTAAACTTTAATATTTAACTTTTACAATTTATAATTAGTATTTTACTTTTAATATTTTAATTTTTATTTTAACTTATAGTATGTAAATTATAATATTAATATATCTAAATATATTACAAGCCATTAGTTAAAGTTGCAACTACGTCAAATATTAAAAATAAGTTAAAAATGTTTTTATTTATTAGCTCGTTGAATACAGGTTTTTTTGTCACATAGATAAACATCAAGAATTGAATTTATCCACACCATGTGGCCTGCTCCACTATTGTTCTAAACAAATGATTGTTTAGAACTTGAATTACCTTTCCCTCATAATGTGATTTGATAAACATATTTGATATGCTTGACCCGCGTCCTAAGTACTAATTAGTAAGCAATACATGAAAATCATTGGTTTCTGTGTTGTGTGGCTGTAATGGCACTGAAATAACAAGGATCAGATGATGACACACAAGGTCCAATTTGATGCATAAAAAAGCCAAAGTACCATCAACAATTAATAATTATTTGAATAAAATAATTCTATTTCTATCTTTTTTTAATTTATTCATTTTGTTAGAGCAACAGTCAATATAATATTCAATGCATTATAATAAAATTATATTCTTCATACCTAGTATAGTTAATTTTACTTACCTTTTCTACGTATTCTTATATGTCTAAATTATAATCAAACATCACATTATTATATATAAATAATAATTTTCAAGACCTAATAAAAACAAAATAAATAAAAATAAAAACAAATTAAACCCGGAGAGCCCATTAATCTGATTGGCTCAGAGGCCAGGGCTTTTGGAAGGAAGGATTCCAAGTGCTCATAGAAAGCTGCCACCACATTGGGTGGCATTGCAAATTGGCTGAGCTCAAGAATATTGAATAGGTTCTTGGTGTCCTGAGGAAGGCCTTGTTTCACCTTATTATTGATCCAACCAAAAACCTCCTTGATTGGATTCAGGAATGAAGAATATGGTGGGAGGAAGAGAAGTCTCATTGGACAATTGGTAAGTTGGTGGCTGGAAGTGTGGCTGTTTTTGTTGATGGGGGGAATTTGGACACAACCAGATCCACTTTGTGGAGCCTGACATTATCAAGCACAACAATGTTGGTTGTGCCACTGTATTTTAGCCGCAGGTACTCCTTGACAGCTCAGAGAAAATTGAGAAAGGTCCTGCTATTATGGGAACCCTTGATCATCTGATACTGGTTCAACCCTTGAGGACCAAGAAGCGCTACCATGAAATAGTCCTGGGAACAGACAGCTGCACAATGGGCTACACTGTCCTTGGACCCCTTCTCAACCCACCCATGTCCAGACCTGAGTGAGGAGGAAAACAATGATTTGTCAATGTAGAAGAACTGGACATTCCCAGTCTCCTTTAGTGCCAGATAGGTCTCAGCATAAATGTGTAGATACTTGATTGTCTTGTTGCCGTTCCTGTTATACAGCAAAACTCTTAGTACTTTCCAGGAGAAGCCCAAATCAACCATTGTCTTGTAAACAAGGGTTTTTGAAACCAAAAGCCCAAACTCTGTGGCCAACATTGATTGGACAGCAAGCGTGTCCAGGTGTAAATCCTTGGTTACCCACTCCTTGATTGCCTCAAAATAAATGGGTTGAAGTAGGTTGGGCTGCTGCTTAGCCTTGACAGATATGAAATTTTTCCAGTGTTGCTGTACTTTTTGTTGACGTTGCCAATATATCTGGCAGTGACACCAAATTGGGAAGCAATATCCCAAACTGCCATTCCCAGTTTAAGCATTTGAGGAGAGCTTGACGCTCACTATCTATCAACCAACGCCGACCCTTGGCAGATACTGCAGCATCCTGGATGGCAGGCTCAACACATGGGATGGGACCTTTGTGTAGAAAAAGGGATCACGCTTGCTTGCAGTGCAGCTGTCAATGGTTGAATAGATCATAGGTGTAGATGGCTCAACAGTGGTGTACAATGGCTCATAGGAGGTATCAAAAACACAGGGGCAGGAAGTGACAACTCTTGGATCAAGAGTGCGGGACCGGGTGACAACTAGATAAACGGTGAAGGTGTAAGTAACCTCAGTGTTCCTGGTGACCCTGGTGTAGGAGACTTTGGTAGCAGGCCTTGAGAGTGGCTTCTGCCTGCAATTTAAGCTGGTAGTTCTGGCTTGGGATGCGGGAGGTGGTTGGCTGGCAATGACACCTTGGGAGGCCTGTTTATTGGCATGACTCCCCTTAAGTTTGTTCTGGGTCTGTTCTTGGACCCTCTGGGACGCCCTTGTGGACAGGCTGCACAGCAGGCTGGTGCAGGAGAGGATTGGGAATGCAATTGACGGTCCATAAAAATATAACAAAAAATATATTTTAGATTAAATATGTATTTATTTGGATTTATTGGTTTAGTTGTAGGTAGTTGTTTTCTCTTGATTTAGCCTTGAATAGTAACAGAATTTTTATATCTGTGATTTGAAGTGAATAATATTGTATACTTTACGGGTTTGGATAATTTTAAAGATCAATAACTTTTTATGTCTAAACATGGTTATTGATATTGAATTTTTAGTTTGATTTTAGTTGTGGTGAATATTCTTGATTTGGGTTGGTATTTCCTAGTGTGCTTACTTTACATTAAATTTGGATTCCAGTTCCTGCAATTAATATCTGAGTTTACTAGTGGCTTTCAAAAGCAATTTGAAATTTGGTTCTTGGATTTGACAATCCTGCAATTTCAAAAAACATAGTAAACTTAATGTGGTGCTGGGTGCCACTCCCTAGTAGTGCCTTATTTGGAATGCCTTCTTATTTGGACAAATATAAGGGGAACTGCTGCCCTTTTTGTTATTATCATTGGAAGGTATCTTTCCAAATTACATAGTGTTGTCTCCAATTACAGGCCAATCAACGCACCTGCGGCTAGCCGCAGATGCGTTGGAGAGCAACCCATCAGAATGGTTTTTCCTATGGCAATTAGTGACCAATTGGAGCATCTGCAGCTAGCCGCAGATGCATCAAATATCATCCCATTGCTTGTGCCCACTATGTAAATTGGTATAGAGATCTTCTGCCCCTCTTTTTGCCAAAGTAGAGACCCTGACAGAGAGTAGTCTGAAACCTTATTCTACCCTCTATTCCCCAGAGACAGCCCTACTATGTGCTGCAACCACCTGACCTCAGATCACATGCCCAAATGCTCACTTCTTGCCCAATCCAATCTATTTCCTTCTGAATATTTCCCAGTATGTTTCAGCCCTCAAGAATAAGCTCATTGCCTGACAGTCTAGACCCTAGTCAGCATAACTCACCCTTTCTTTTGCTCCTCCTCCTCATCAAGTATAAAAAGACCCCCTAGGGTCCCCAATAAACAAGAAATTATACACTTACACAACAATAGACTTACACATCTTAGATTACTTGCAGAGCCCAAAATTAGAGGTTCTGTTGAGTAAGAAGAATATAGTCCTGCTGTGTATCCAGTTGCTCAGCTACTTCCCAACCATTCCTCCAGCCCTTGAGCACCACACCAGTCCACTGCCAACTACGCTCAACGCAACGCTAGCCCACCGCGCCCTGTCTGTCCAACTCTGGTACGCAGAGGCCGGGGTTGTCCCCGCAACGCTGAGCAAGTTTCAACCCCCACCAACGTCCTCTACCCTGAGGGTCAGGCCGCCTCTAGCATAGGATCTCCCCAACTGCCTATAGAGGCTGAGGAACCTGCTGCCCCAGTCTCTGACGCTTTCTTTACAAGCCCAATCTTGACCTCGCCTATCTTCCTCTTTTCCCCAAACTGCCGAGCCAACAAGACGGCGCCCTACCTCAGTCCGCCCATTAAGCCCCTCCCCTGCCTCAGATGAGGATCCTGTAGAGGACTTTTTTGAGATGGATGAGGAACCTCCCGCCAATCTTCCTCAGACTCCTTCCTGGTCATCTACATCAAGTGGAGACCACTGCCATCCTAGGTCTCTGTCCAGAAATCCTGTGCCCCCTCCCCAAAGACGTCAAACCCTCGAGCAAACTAGCTTTTACCTGTTTGTCTCACGTATAGAGCCTCTTCCTGTCCCTACTGCTCCTCCATCCTACCAGTCCGTCCCTAGTGCTCCTCCTCTACCAATGCACCAAGTTGCTCACCCTGGCCCCTCTAATGACCCCACCATATCCAATATGGAACATGTCCGCCAGTTCCTGAGCAAGAACGGGATGTTCTCACCTCCACTGCCATAGACAACACCCAGAGGATCAAGGCATATCTGATCCTATTCAATCACCCTATGGTGACTGCACTGGTGAATTGGCTGGAGCAACAACTCTTCAGCAGTGAACAAACCATCAATGCTTTGAACCAACTAAGGGACTATACTGAGTCAGCGGTAAACCCCCCTTCAAGACCGTCTTTACCAGATCAGACACAAGCATGAGGTTCTGGGAGACATGCACTCAGACACCGTGACCATTGCTTGGCAGATAACCAAAGACCACTCCGCCCTCCAACAGCAAGTAGTTCAACCCTTGGTTGAAGAAGTGGCCAACCTTAAAGGTCACTCCAATCAACATGATGTAGACATCAGTGATATACAAGCTCAGCTTACAGATATCTAAGAGTCTTGAGACCGGTGGGCTGGGAACGCCGCATCTAGAGTCAACCAGGCTCAGGATGACCTAGAGATCTTGAAAACTGACTTTGACTCACTTAAAAATGATCTTGCGCAAACACAAGAAGATCTGGATGTTGTGGGAACTGAGGGTGACGCAACCTATGCTAAGGTAGAAGCGCTACAGGCGGACCAGGTTGCCTTCAAGACGGAAACTGAGGCCAACCAAACCAAGCACCTTGGCCTCATTCAACAATTGACAACCCAACTCAAGCACGTCCAACAGGAGCTGACCATCCTGACTCAGAGGCAGGATACCCACGCCTCTACTTAGAGCAAGGAACTCTCCTCTCTTAAGGAGAAAGACGCTAGCCTACAGTTGCTGATCTCTAACTTGACCAAAAGATTTGACTCAATGAACCTAGGAGGATCAGGTAGCCATCCACCAGGCCCAACATCCGCCTCTGCCTCAGCCTTGGAAGAAGTAGTGTGTTCTGTCCTTAAGTCAGTAGAAACCACAACTGCCTTGTCCAGTACTCACCCGATTGGAGAGACATATCAAAGTTTTCCCCGGGCTACCCAAGGGGTATCTGCCCTAATGCCAACCGCCTTCCTGCCCATCCTGTACATTTTGACTCCTGGCCCCACCTCAGTACCAACTGCCGCCAATCAAACTCCCAGGGAACATCTCCCCAACACTCCATCACCAGCCCCTGCTAATGATCCTAGGGCAGACCCTGCAGCCGCACACTGGGAGACCCCCCAAACCCTGGACACTCACATCCCCAGCAATACCCTTGGTGGTTTACCCCCTCCAGGTACTCAGGCCCTAACCCACAACCATATCCACAAGAGGGGTATTTATTCCAATTGAGTTACCCATATGGGGCTTACACCCCCACTGGGCTGCCGCTTCCACCTTGAGGCTATCCCAGAACAAACTCTGGAGGACCCCCAGGGCCGCCAGGACTTCCACCAGGCCGGCCCTAAGGACCACCAGGGCCGCCACCTGGCCCTCCAGGACCACCCTACAGGCCTCCAGGACCAGGTCCTTCTAATCCAGGCCCACCTTCATGGGACTCTCGTGCAAGCTCTGGTCCTAATCTCAAGCTAAACACCAGGTTCAAACCAGGAGGACCCATCAATATTCATGTCTTTCTCAAAGGGTTTGAGCTTATGACCAGGGACAGCCCAGAACCAGTTGCCCACACTAAACTATTAAATAGCTTGGACAAAACCACCTTCTTCACCGTGGTTGCCTCTCTTAGTAGAGGGGAGGGGTCTTACAATGAAATTAAAAATATCCTTGAAGATACCTATGGTTCCCCTGAATAGCTAGAGGACAAGAAGGCCAATTTCTTGACAATCTCACTGAAGAAAGACAAGTCACTTCCAGAATTTGGTAGAAGATTTAGGGTTGAGGCTCAGACCCTAATGTCTATCAACTTCCTGACCCCCCCCCAAGAAGCAGCAACAGCCCTGCTACATGCAATCCGCCCCTTCCCACACTTGTCTGTCTTCCATCCACAGCTGTTGACACCTACTTTAACCCAAGCAGTGCTTCACATAGCCGCCTCCCTCCAACAACATACCTTATGCCAGGCTCCATGCCCAGTGTACCCATCTCACTGGGTAATGAATGTGGTGGAGGATTATGAAGAGGACAATGATGGAGTCCTCTATGCAGAAAGACACCCCATGGAAGAACAAGAATGTTTTAAGTGTAGACAGAAAGGACACTTTGCAAGGAACTGCCCACACCGCCAACTAGACGTGAAAGAAGAGCCCGCTGACTCAAAAACCAGTGTGCATGCCTTGCCCAACACATTGCAAGAGGATAGTGCCTTGGAAGGGCCAAAAAACTACTAAACAGAGCACACAGGACCAGTGTGTCTCCGCCTAGTAAAAAGGTCCCACCCAATCTCCCTAGCCCTGACTCATTAATAATGGCTGTGGCCAATCACACACGCACAAAAGCCTCAACCCACAATGAAGTACCCCCCATGAAATAAACTCCTTGAAGGTTGACCCCACCTTGCCATACATCCTTCAGGCCCAGAACCTCCAGAAAACTCACCCTATCATCAGCAATATAACTGAAGCCCTTTCAAAAACTGTGATCACTACTCTGTTGAGTGATATTATCCACATCCTTCCCACCCTACAGAAAGCCATCAACAAGCTAGAAAAAGGGACCCCCCTGGTCTGTTGGGTAGAAGGCGGAAATAGCCTCTTGGTTGGTTCAAGCACATGGGTGCAAACTGAGGTATTTGGTATCCCAATCTGTGCCGTCCTGGATAGCAGTGCACTGACCTTAATCCTATTCTCCCAATTCACCTGTAGGCTTTGCTTCCCCCAGACGTTGAGTGCAGTAGAACCTTTGGTACAGCAGGTGACAATCCTGCCAGATCCAAAGGCGCGTACTCATCAGTCCCTTTGAAGTTTGGGGATACTGTAGTCACCTGCCCAGCCATAGTCCTGGAAGCCAGGAACTACGGCGTAAGATTGGTTCCCCCTTTATGGACCAATTTGGGACCACCATAAATCATAAGACTGATACGTTTCACCTCCTAGGGCAGGAATTCCCCCTCCTGACACCAGATTGTTGGCCTAGAGTCCCTCCCAAAGGCATGAACCCTAGAGGATGCATCCTGCTGACCTGTCCATCTGGGATGATAGGGGTCCCCTATGAAACCACCTTGACTCAAATAAGCAAGCTGCTAAACACTGTTTGCTACAATGACCCTATACTGATTCAATCAAAGGACAATGTAAGTATCCCTCCTAAATCCCAAGCCATAATAGGAACAGGTATCAAGCTACGCATACCTAAAGGGTTTCATGGGGAAATATTGGCATTAGGTTACCCACGTCCCGGATTGCCCACAGTTGCAACCCACCTTATCCCAGGAAAGACCACTGATGAGCTCACTATCCTGGTGGCCAACCCTCACTCCTCTACCCTAGAAATTGGCCGCAACTTGGGAGTAGCCTTCTTAAAAATTGCCTCAAATAAATCTATCTCCTCTGCCTATTCCATTGGATTTCTGTATGAGCTAGGATTACTGGACTCTGGTCATGGCCTAATAACACCCATCCTACAAGAAAAACAAATTGGGGACATAGAATTGCAACAGAAGGAACAGTTTCTGGAGCTCATCAAGAAGTACAAGCACATTTTTGCCAACTCCGACGCTGAGCTGGGCTGTGCTAATAACTGCTTCCATAAAGTCAACACAGGGGAATCACAGCCCCTATTCCAGACTGCATATTGATAATCCCCTGTGGCAAACCAGATAATCCAACAGGAAGTTGACAAATTATTGGAAGGAGGTCTTTTAGTACCATCTAATAGTCCCTGGGCCAGTCCTCTGCTGCTGGTAAAAAAGAAAGATGGGACCAATTGAGTGGTAATTGACTACAGAAAGTTGAACGCCATCTCCAAAAAAGACAGATATCCCTTACCTTGGATCAATGACACTCTGGACAAGCTGGGAGGCGCGCAGTTCTTCTTGGGCATGGATCTTGTAGCAGGCTACTGGCAGATACCTATAGAAGTTGAAGACCAGGAGAAATGCGCCATTGTGACTGCAGATGGTCTGTACCAATCAACCTGGATGCCGCAAGGACTAGCCTTTGCTCCGGCCACCTTTCAAAGGCTTATGGACACCACCTTCTGCAACCTAAAGTCCATCTGTGTCCTCGTATATTTGGATGACATCAACATATATTCAAAAAGCTTTGAGGATCATCTTAGAGACCTAGAGCAGGTCTTCATCAGGCTAGACAAAATAGGGATGAAACTCAAGCCAAAGTAGTGTCAATTCTTTAAGGAAAACCTTGAGTTCCTAGGCCATGTCATCAATAAGAAAGGAATCACCCCTATCCCAGCCAAGGTAACAGCTATCTCCATACTTGCTGCCCCCACCACTTTCAAAGACCTACAATGCTTCCTTGGCATGGTTGGTTACTATTGCTGTTTTATAGAAGCATTTGCCAATATGGCCCAACCCCTTTTTTGCCTCCTAAAAAAGGATGTAGAATTTGTATAGGACCATGATTGCCAAATTAGGTTCAAAGCACTCAAGCAAGCTTTGGTAAAATCCCCAGTCTTGGCATATCCCAATTTCTCTAAGGAGTTCATCCTGTACACAGATGTCAGCTTAGTAGCTGTAGGAGTGGTCCTCACACAACTTGATGATGAAGGCCATGATCACCCTGTTGGATATTTCTCTAGAACCCTGAATGTCCATGAACAAAACTACTCAGTAACTGAACAAGAGAGCCTAGCAGTCTTATATGGTATTGAAGAGTACCACCCCTACCTGTATGGGTCCCACTTCAAAGTTGTGACTGATCATTCCTCCCTGAAGTGGCTAGCTAACTTAAAGGACCCTGAAGGGAGATTGGCTTGTTGTGCAGTAAGATTGCAGGCATATGACTATGAACTTGTACATTGTCCTTGAGCCAAGCACGCCAATGCTGATGGATTATCTAGACTTCCACTAGTAACAGCCCTTGCCCCCAAAGGAGACACCCTGTTTGATCTCATTCCTTTCCCCTCCAAATGGGACAATATCTCTCCTGAGGCTCAGAAAACCCTAGCCAAGCTTGCTCATAACACCATGATTAGAGATAGCTGTCTATATAAGGAAGTCAAGGGACAACAACTGCTATATATTTGCCCTTCTTGGCGGCTAGCTATATTACAACAATTTCATAACCTAGCCACCAGGCGCGCAGGCAAAAAACGCATGATGGCAACACTTGCATCACATTGTTATTGGGAAGGTATGCACACTGATGTATTAGAATATTGTCAAAGCTGCATGACTTGCTCCAAGTATTGCCCCCTACCCAAGGCCACTAGCTATAGACTGCATCCCCCTACCCACGCGTTTCACACGGTTAGCATTGATGTGGTAGGACCAGTAGGCCCAAATAAGACTAGTCTTGGGAATAGATATCTTATTGTAGCCATTGACCATTTCAGCAAATGGGTTGAAACCAAGGCTATTCCTGCCCCTACGGCCAAGCACACTGCCCAATTTGTTCTATCACATATCATTGCCAATCACAGCTGCCCACACACCATTTTGACAGATAATGGAACCAACTTTACTAGCAAACTTCTGTCTGAATTAACCAAGGTCATGGGAATTAAGGACGCAAAATCTACTCTGTATTACCCAGAGACAAATGGCTCTGTTGAACGGGTCAACGGCACCCTTAAGACTATCCTCAAAAACTTATGTTAGATTCAGGCTTGTCTTGGGATACTTTAGTCCCTTTGACAC
Source organism: Entomophthora muscae (assembly GCA_014839935.2). Taxonomy (NCBI): domain Eukaryota; kingdom Fungi; phylum Entomophthoromycota; class Entomophthoromycetes; order Entomophthorales; family Entomophthoraceae; genus Entomophthora; species Entomophthora muscae. Next base: position 70,278 of record QTSX02000758.1, on the reverse strand, counting down.
TTATGGCGTACCAAGTAACTTATCATACCGCTACTGGCCGTTCCCCTTTCCGGATGGTTTATGGACAACAATCCTCTATACCAGGTCTCCTGGCAACTTATCAGTTAGATCCAGGCAGATCCCCCAATGACCACTTGAGAGCCCTCACCAAAGGATTAATAACTCTTTGTCATGAAGCATATAACACTATGGGGAAAAATTGGTGTGCTGCATTTGCCTGTGACATAAAACATTGCCCCACATTGGTTTCTTTTGAGATTGGCCAACATGTACTTGTCTCCAGGGCTTGTGCTTCTGGACGTCCCCACAAGCTCATCCCTATATTCTCAGGCCCATTTGTGGTAATTGAGAAAAGTAGTTTTGATGCATACACAGTTTGACATACTGGCTCTGGTCAAACTTATCAGAGAGTGTACGCCAAGTTTATGAAAGCAGCTCCTATAGTTGACAAGGAGTACCCTTGCCCCTTTTCATTTCTGCCTACATGGGCACCCCTCAGTAAGGCCATGCGGTCCTACATAACCTCTGCTGACCTTGCTATTATCTCTTCTATATAGGGCAGCAGAGGAAAAAATACATAGGAATATAGAAAAATTTGTGAAGCAAGGTATCCTACTACCCCTTCATAGGATCAGGCTGAAGAGATCAATTGTTGGTATAGCCTGCATAAATAAAAAAGGAATTTATCCCAAAAATAAAATAAAATAAAATAAAAATAAAATAAAATAAAAATAAAAAATATATATAAAGTAAATATAGAAGGAGCAAAAAGGTTTATTCTTGCAGTGGATGAGGGGTCATGAACCCCATATAGTGGTTAGTGACCTTAGTGGCCACAAAGAAAGCAAACATGCAATTGTTGTCATAGGCTGCCACGCGGTTGCTGATTGGAGCCTGTAGCATCCAATTATACATGCAGCATTTCTCAGGAGGAAGATGGCTGGTGTAGATGGCTGCCAAGATAAGCACATCTTGAATCATATACTTGTATGATTTGAACCCCTTTGCCGGGCAATCTGTGAACAGCTGGGTGTGCATGCCATCAATGGTAGTGGTCACCTTCTTGTGCAACAAGTTTGCACAATTTGAAAGGTTAAAGGAGAGGCCCAGAGTAATGAGCGCTTGAACCAGCTGGTGATACAAGTTAGGGTCCAACTCCCCAACCTGGTTGGGTAACAGGCAGTACCGCCGTCTCTGAGAAGCCCCATCAAAACCATGGTACAACAGGATGTGACAAACGTCCTGTTTGACACCCCAAGTCTCCACTGCCAAGATCTGGGCGTTTTGGGCAAAGGTGACATACGCCATTTTGCAGGGACAAGTTGCTATCAATTGGGTGAATTTGGTTAAAGGGAAGAAAAGGGTATGCTGGGTGTCAACGGCCATAGCGTTCTCCACCAAGTGGTCTACCCAGGTGGTAACTGGCCTAGCCACCTGACATCCCAGCCCAAGCAGGGCAATGTCAATAAGATTTGATGAGGAAGGAAGGCGTCCCACCGGAGGCACACACACAAAGGCATTCACCAAGGAGTGCTGGAACCATACTGAATCCTTGTTTTGGACTAGCTCCAGGATCTGTGCCATGGGCTTGACCTGAAGAGCAGCCCTAACCTCCCGGTAGTTGTTTTCAGACTGTTTGTACAGTTGGACTGCATTGATAGCCATCTGGCTGTAGGGACCAAGTACTTGCTTGGAGCAATCAGGCGCATGATGGGTGATAGTCACATTATCCAGCCCCATATCAGCAAAAGCTTCTTTGATGGCCACTCAAGGGACCAGGGTGTCCTCAACGGGGTTGTCTTTACCCAAACAATTGGCTGCCTCCAGAGCTACACGCTGCTGCTCATCAACAAGAGCCTTGGAAGCTACCTGCACAGCAGCTGCGTCACAAGCAGCCTGGGCCATTACATCCTGCAAAGTTTGCTCATTGTTGGTTGTTAGGGACGCCACCACCCCGCTGGCCAGGTTGCAAAGACGTTGGCGCTGAGTGGCCAGGGAAGCAGGGTGACTTGGGGGGCTGCAATCCTTAGGGTCAAGCTGTGACCTTGATCCCTCCTGAGCCTCAGGCCCTGAAGGCTTCTGGAAAGTTGGTCTTGGCAGTCTTGAACTGGTCATCCTCCTTGTCCAGTTGAAGGTAGTGACGCCCCTCGGCAGTGTGCACCCAACTGGGCACAATGGCAAAGGCCACTGAGGTCAATGTAGCCCGTACAATTTTGCGGTTCTCCTCTGGGAGGTTTTCTAAGATATGCTCTTCTCGTTCTAGGGAGGAGCGCACCCCCTGTTCAAGGGTCTCAAGCTTGGCTTGACGGAGAGCAGATAGCGCGGCCTGTAGAGAGGCAGACAATTTACGGACGCGGCAGGCGGCAGAAGATAATGACATTTTTTAACTAAGAAAAACCATTCAGGAAGCCTCTATTTATACCTGATTTTACCCAATTAATTTGCCTTGATGATCATTGGGTGATTCATCATGACTCACCCCTCTAAGTCTATTCACCAAACATCATTAGGTCACTTGACAGTTTGATTGGCTGTTTTAAATTGGTTTCAGGTGTGCATCCACTTACCATTATGAGGGCCTTGAATTTCCTTTTTGGATGGAGCCCCATCCTGATCTAGGGGTATGTGGTGCTGGGTGCCACTCCCTAGTAGTGCCATATTTGGAATGCTTTCTTATTTAGATAAATATAAGGGGAACTGCTGCCCTTTTTTGTTATTATTATCAGAAGATGATCCTCCAAGTTACATAGTGTTGTCTCCAATTATAGGCCAATCAATGCATCTGCAGTTAGCCGCAGATGCGTCGGAGAGCAACCCATTGGAATGGGTTTTCCTATGGCAATTAGTGACCAATTGGAGCATCTGCAGCTAGCCGCAGATGCATTGATTATTGACCCATTGTTTGTGCCCACTATGCAAATTGGTATAATGATCTTCTGCCCCTCTGTTTGCCAAATTAGAGACCCTGAAAGAGAGTAGTCTGAAACCTTATTCTACCCTCTATTCCCCAGAGATGACCCTACTATGTGCTGCAACCACCTGACCTCATATCACATGCCCAAATGTTCACTTCTTGCCCAATCCAATCCATTTCCTTCTGAATATTCCCCAGTATGTTTCAGCCCTCCAAGAATAAGCTCATTGCCTGACAGTCTAGACTCTAGTCAGCATGACTCACCCTTTCTTTTCCCTCATCCTCATCAAGTATAAAAAGACCCCCCAGGGTCCCCAATAAACAAGAAATTATACACATACACAACAATTGACTTACACATCTTAGACTACTTGCAGAGCCCAAAAATAGAGGTTCTGTTGAGTAAGAAGAATATAGTCCTGTTGTGTGTCCAGTTGCTCAGCTACTCCCAAACAATCCCTCCAACCCTTGAGCATCACACCTGGCCTATTTGGGCAGTTCAGATTGACCCAAGACTGGGTCCCATCCTGGGGCCAGTTTTAATACTGGCCCAGGGGAGATTGTGCCTCCCATTAGCATTGGGAACCAGCTCCAATACCACAATTAGGCTGGGAGCCCCCAATGCCGCTCTAAATCAGATCTCCTGGGTTCTGTAGCAGATCTTTTATCAAGAAGATCTGCTGCAGAATGCAACCAGCATATCTAAAAAATGATGGTTCCTGCTGCTTTTTCCCCTGCCACCAACTGCACAGATGTGCTACTAATAACCTTGCAGCAATTGAGGATGCAAATAATGCAGCCAATAAATTGGCTTCCCACAGCACCATAATTAAACTGCAAGGTTCAGATATCCCTACAGACTGTGACCAAGCTAATTATTAACACCAATCACCAATTAATGGACCCAATCCTGCAGAATTTATTGATACTGCCTAACCCCATGCTCCAAACAAGTAAAATCTCAGAAAGATGGAGAAAGCCAATTATCTGCCAGCTGCCAAGAGAATTCCCCTGCTCAGGCCCTGCTTCTCCAATTCCAATCCTCACTTCCAAATCTGCTCCCAATTACTGTAAATTCAGAACCTGAACATAAGAATGCGGGATTGTCAAATCCTTGGTCTAAATTTTGAATCACTTTTGCAGGATGGCCTTTTTTAATTAAATTGATTTTTTGAGTATTTATTTGAATATTTGAAAATGCGGGAACTCATAGACACTTTGCAAAGTTCAAGTCAAACTGCATATTTCCAATGGACAAAATGAATTAACTGGAATCAAATTTGAAGCGTTCAAATCCATCAACCATTTTCATTAAGTGTGGTGCTCAAGGATTGGAGGGATGGTTGGGGAGTAGCTGAGCAACTAGATACACAACAGGACTATATTCTTCTTACTCAACAGAACCTCTATTTTTGGGCTCTGCAAGTAGTCTAAGATGTGTAAGTCTATTGTTGTGTAAGTGTATAATTTCTTATTTATTAGGGACCCCAGGGTTTTTTTATACTTAATGAGGAGGAGGGAAAGAAAGGGTGAGTCATGCTGAATAGGGTCTAGACTGTCAGGCAATGAGCTTATTCTTGGAGGACTGAAACATACTGGGGAATATTCAGAAGGAAATGGGTTGGATTGGGCAAGAAGTGAACATTTGGGCATGTGATCTGAGGTCAGGTGGTTGCAGCAAATAGCAGGGCTGCCTCTGGGGAATAGAGGGTAGAATAAGGTTTCAGACTACTATCTTTCAGGGTTCCCACTTTGGCAAAAAGAGGGAGGGAGATCACTATACCAATTTACATATTGGGCACAAGCAATGAGTCAATAATTGATGCATCTGCGACTAGCCGCAGATGCGTTGATGGGTCATTAATTGTTTTTATGTAAACCTCTTTCAATGGGTTACCAATTGATGCATCTGCGGCTAGCTGCAGATGCTCCAATTGGTCACTAATTGCCATAGGAAAACCCATTCCAATGGGTTGCTCTCCGACGCATCTGCGGCTAGCCGCAGGTGCGTTGATTGGCCTGTAATTGGAGACAACACTATGTAATTTGGAGGGTTACCTTCCAATGATAATAACAAAAAAGGGCAGCAGTTCCTCTTATATTTGTCCAAATAAGAAGGCATTCCAAATAAGGCACTACTAGGGAGTGGCACCCAGCACCACATACCCCTAGATCAGGATGGGGCTCCATCCAAAAAGGAAATTCAAGGCCCTCATAATGGTAAGTGGATGCACACCTGAAACCAATTTAAAACAGCCAATCAAACTGTCAAGTGACCTAATGATGTTTGGTGAATAGACTTAGAGGGGTGAGTCATGATGAATCACCCAATGATCATCAAGGCAAATTAATTGGGTAAAATCAGGTATAAATAGAGGCTTCCTGAATGGTTTTTCTTAGTTAAAAAATGTCATTATCTTCTGCCGCCTGCCGCGTCCGTAAATTGTCTGCCTCTCTACAGGCCGCGCTATCTGCTCTCCGTCAAGCCAAGCTTGAGACCCTTGAACAGGGGGTGCGCTCCTCCCTAGAACGAGAAGAGCATATCTTAGAAAACCTCCCAGAGGAGAACCGCAAAATTGTACGGGCTACATTGACCTCAGTGGCCTTTGCCATTGTGCCCAGTTGGGTGCACACTGCCGAGGGGCGTCACTACCTTCAACTGGACAAGGAGGATGACCAGTTCAAGACTGCCAAGACCAACTTTCCAGAAGCCTTCAGGGCCTGAGGCTCAGGAGGGATCAAGGTCACAGCTTGACCCTAAGGATTGCAGCCCCCCAAGTCACCCTGCTTCCCTGGCCACTCAGCGCCAACGTCTTTGCAACCTGGCCAGCGGGGTGGTGGCGTCCCTAACAACCAACAATGAGCAAACTTTGCAGGATGTAATGGCCCAGGCTGCTTGTGACGCAGCTGCTGTGCAGGTAGCTTCCAAGGCTCTTGTTGATGAGCAGCAGCGTGTAGCTCTGGAGGCAGCCAATTGTTTGGGTAAAGACAACCCCGTTGAGGACACCCTGGTCCCTTGAGTGGCCATCAAAGAAGCTTTTGCTGATATGGGGCTGGATAATGTGACTATCACCCATCATGCGCCTGATTGCTCCAAGCAAGTACTTGGTCCCTACAGCCAGATGGCTATCAATGCAGTCCAACTGTACAAACAGTCTGAAAACAACTACCGGGAGGTTAGGGCTGCTCTTCAGGTCAAGCCCATGGCACAGATCCTGGAGCTAGTCCAAAACAAGGATTCAGTATGGTTCCAGCACTCCTTGGTGAATGCCTTTGTGTGTGTGCCTCCGGTGGGACGCCTTCCTTCCTCATCAAATCTTATTGACATTGCCCTGCTTGGGCTGGGATGTCAGGTGGCTAGGCCAGTTACCACCTGGGTAGACCACTTGGTGGAGAACGCTATGGCCGTTGACACCCAGCATACCCTTTTCTTCCCTTTAACCAAATTCACCCAATTGATAGCAACTTGTCCCTGCAAAATGGCGTATGTCACCTTTGCCCAAAACGCCCAGATCTTGGCAGTGGAGACTTGGGGTGTCAAACAGGACGTTTGTCACATCCTGTTGTACCATGGTTTTGATGGGGCTTCTCAGAGACGGCGGTACTGCCTGTTACCCAACCAGGTTGGGGAGTTGGACCCTAACTTGTATCACCAGCTGGTTCAAGCGCTCATTACTCTGGGCCTCTCCTTTAACCTTTCAAATTGTGCAAACTTGTTGCACAAGAAGGTGACCACTACCATTGATGGCATGCACACCCAGCTGTTCACAGATTGCCCGGCAAAGGGGTTCAAATCATACAAGTATATGATTCAAGATGTGCTTATCTTGGCAGCCATCTACACCAGCCATCTTCCTCCTGAGAAATGCTGCATGTATAATTGGATGCTACAGGCTCCAATCAGCAACCGCGTGGCAGCCTATGACAACAATTGCATGTTTGCTTTCTTTGTGGCCACTAAGGTCACTAACCACTATATGGGGTTCATGACCCCTCATCCACTGCAAGAATAAACCTTTTTGCTCCTTCTATATTTACTTTATATATATTTTTTATTTTTATTTTATTTTATTTTTATTTTATTTTATTTTATTTTTGGGATAAATTCCTTTTTTATTTATGCAGGCTATACCAACAATTGATCTCTTCAGCCTGATCCTATGAAGGGGTAGTAGGATACCTTGCTTCACAAATTTTTCTATATTCCTATGTATTTTTTCCTCTGCTGCCCTATATAGAAGAGATAATAGCAAGGTCAGCAGAGGTTATGTAGGACCGCATGGCCTTACTGAGGGGTGCCCATGTAGGCAGAAATGAAAAGGGGCAAGGGTACTCCTTGTCAACTATAGGAGCTGCTTTCATAAACTTGGCGTACACTCTCTGATAAGTTTGACCAGAGCCAGTATGTCAAACTGTGTATGCATCAAAACTACTTTTCTCAATTACCACAAATGGGCCTGAGAATATAGGGATGAGCTTGTGGGGACGTCCAGAAGCACAAGCCCTGGAGACAAGTACATGTTGGCCAATCTCAAAAGAAACCAATGTGGGGCAATGTTTTATGTCACAGGCAAATGCAGCACACCAATTTTTCCCCATAGTGTTATATGCTTCATGACAAAGAGTTATTAATCCTTTGGTGAGGGCTCTCAAGTGGTCATTGGGGGATCTGCCTGGATCTAACTGATAAGTTGCCAGGAGACCTGGTATAGAGGATTGTTGTCCATAAACCATCCGGAAAGGGGAACGGCCAGTAGCGGTATGATAAGTTACTTGGTACGCCATAAGTGTCAAAGGGACTAAAGTATCCCAAGACAAGCCTGAATCTAACATAAGTTTTTGAGGATAGTCTTAAGGGTGCCGTTGACCCGTTCAACAGAGCCATTTGTCTCTGGGTAATACAGAGTAGATTTTGCGTCCTTAATTCCCATGACCTTGGTTAATTCAGACAGAAGTTTGCTAGTAAAGTTGGTTCCATTATCTGTCAAAATGGTGTGTGGGCAGCTGTGATTGGCAATGATATGTGATAGAACAAATTGGGCAGTGTGCTTGGCCGTAGGGGCAGGAATAGCCTTGGTTTCAACCCATTTGCTGAAATGGTCAATGGCTACAATAAGATATCTATTCCCAAGACTAGTCTTATTTGGGCCTACTGGTCCTACCACATCAATGCTAACCGTGTGAAACTCGTGGGTAGGGGGATGCAGTCTATAGCTAGTGGCCTTGGGTAGGGGGCAATACTTGGAGCAAGTCATGCAGCTTTGACAATATTCTAATACATCAGTGTGCATACCTTCCCAATAACAATGTGATGCAAGTGTTGCCATCATGCGTTTTTTGCCTGCGCGCCTGGTGGCTAGGTTATGAAATTGTTGTAATATAGCTAGCCGCCAAGAAGGGCAAATATATAGCAGTTGTTGTCCCTTGACTTCCTTATATAGACAGCTATCTCTAATCATGGTGTTATGAGCAAGCTTGGCTAGGGTTTTCTGAGCCTCAGGAGAGATATTGTCCCATTTGGAGGGGAAAGGAATGAGATCAAACAGGGTGTCTCCTTTGGGGGCAAGGGCTGTTACTAGTGGAAGTCTAGATAATCCATCAGCATTGGCGTGCTTGGCTCAAGGACAATGTACAAGTTCATAGTCATATGCCTGCAATCTTACTGCACAACAAGCCAATCTCCCTTCAGGGTCCTTTAAGTTAGCTAGCCACTTCAGGGAGGAATGATCAGTCACAACTTTGAAGTGGGACCCATACAGGTAGGGGTGGTACTCTTCAATACCATATAAGACTGCTAGGCTCTCTTGTTCAGTTACTGAGTAGTTTTGTTCATGGACATTCAGGGTTCTAGAGAAATATCCAACAGGGTGATCATGGCCTTCATCATCAAGTTGTGTGAGGACCACTCCTACAGCTACTAAGCTGACATCTGTGTACAGGATGAACTCCTTAGAGAAATTGGGATATGCCAAGACTGGGGATTTTACCAAAGCTTGCTTGAGTGCTTTGAACCTAATTTGGCAATCATGGTCCTATACAAATTCTACATCCTTTTTTAGGAGGCAAAAAAGGGGTTGGGCCATATTGGCAAATGCTTCTATAAAACAGCAATAGTAACCAACCATGCCAAGGAAGCATTGTAGGTCTTTGAAAGTGGTGGGGGCAGCAAGTATGGAGATAGCTGTTACCTTGGCTGGGATAGGGGTGATTCCTTTCTTATTGATGACATGGCCTAGGAACTCAAGGTTTTCCTTAAAGAATTGACACTACTTTGGCTTGAGTTTCATCCCTATTTTGTCTAGCCTGATGAAGACCTGCTCTAGGTCTCTAAGATGATCCTCAAAGCTTTTTGAATATATGTTGATGTCATCCAAATATACGAGGACACAGATGGACTTTAGGTTGCAGAAGGTGGTGTCCATAAGCCTTTGAAAGGTGGCCGGAGCAAAGGCTAGTCCTTGCGGCATCCAGGTTGATTGGTACAGACCATCTGCAGTCACAATGGCGCATTTCTCCTGGTCTTCAACTTCTATAGGTATCTGCCAGTAGCCTGCTACAAGATCCATGCCCAAGAAGAACTGCGCGCCTCCCAGCTTGTCCAGAGTGTCATTGATCCAAGGTAAGGGATATCTGTCTTTTTTGGAGATGGCGTTCAACTTTCTGTAGTCAATTACCACTCAATTGGTCCCATCTTTCTTTTTTACCAGCAGCAGAGGACTGGCCCAGGGACTATTAGATGGTACTAAAAGACCTCCTTCCAATAATTTGTCAACTTCCTGTTGGATTATCTGGTTTGCCACAGGGGATTATCAATATGCAGTCTGGAATAGGGGCTGTGATTCCCCTGTGTTGACTTTATGGAAGCAGTTATTAGCACAGCCCAGCTCAGCGTCGGAGTTGGCAAAAATGTGCTTGTACTTCTTGATGAGCTCCAGAAACTGTTCCTTCTGTTGCAATTCTATGTCCCCAATTTGTTTTTCTTGTAGGATGGGTGTTATTAGGCCATGACCAGAGTCCAGTAATCCTAGCTCATACAGAAATCCAATGGAATAGGCAGAGGAGATAGATTTATTTGAGGCAATTTTTAAGAAGGCTACTCCCAAGTTGCGGCCAATTTCTAGGGTAGAGGAGTGAGGGTTGGCCACCAGGATAGTGAGCTCATCAGTGGTCTTTCCTGGGATAAGGTGGGTTGCAACTGTGGGCAATCCGGGACGTGGGTAACCTAATGCCAATATTTCCCCATGAAACCCTTTAGGTATGCGTAGCTTGATACCTGTTCCTATTATGGCTTGGGATTTAGGAGGGATACTTACATTGTCCTTTGATTGAATCAGTATAGGGTCATTGTAGCAAACAGTGTTTAGCAGCTTGCTTATTTGAGTCAAGGTGGTTTCATAGGGGACCCCTATCATCCCAGATGGACAGGTCAGCAGGATGCATCCTCTAGGGTTCATGCCTTTGGGAGGGACTCTAGGCCAACAATCTGGTGTCAGGAGGGGGAATTCCTGCCCTAGGAGGTGAAACGTATCAGTCTTATGATTTATGGTGGTCCCAAATTGGTCCATAAAGGGGGAACCAATCTTACGCCGTAGTTCCTGGCTTCCAGGACTATGGCTGGGCAGGTGACTACAGTATCCCCAAACTTCAAAGGGACTGATGAGTACGCGCCTTTGGATCTGGCAGGATTGTCACCTGCTGTACCAAAGGTTCTACTGCACTCAACGTCTGGGGGAAGCAAAGCCTACAGGTGAATTGGGAGAATAGGATTAAGGTCAGTGCACTGCTATCCAGGACGGCACAGATTGGGATACCAAATACCTCAGTTTGCACCCATGTGCTTGAACCAACCAAGAGGCTATTTCCGCCTTCTACCCAACAGACCAGGGGGGTCCCTTTTTCTAGCTTGTTGATGGCTTTCTGTAGGGTGGGAAGGATGTGGATAATATCACTCAACAGAGTAGTGATCACAGTTTTTGAAAGGGCTTCAGTTATATTGCTGATGATAGGGTGAGTTTTCTGGAGGTTCTGGGCCTGAAGGATGTATGGCAAGGTGGGGTCAACCTTCAAGGAGTTTATTTCATGGGGGGTACTTCATTGTGGGTTGAGGCTTTTGTGCGTGTGTGATTGGCCACAGCCATTATTAATGAGTCAGGGCTAGGGAGATTGGGTGGGACCTTTTTACTAGGCGGAGACACACTGGTCCTGTGTGCTCTGTTTAGTAGTTTTTTGGCCCTTCCAAGGCACTATCCTCTTGCAATGTGTTGGGCAAGGCATGCACACTGGTTTTTGAGTCAGCGGGCTCTTCTTTCACGTCTAGTTGGCGGTGTGGGCAGTTCCTTGCAAAGTGTCCTTTCTGTCTACACTTAAAACATTCTTGTTCTTCCATGGGGTGTCTTTCTGCATAGAGGACTCCATCATTGTCCTCTTCATAATCCTCCACCACATTCATTACCCAGTGAGATGGGTACACTGGGCATGGAGCCTGGCATAAGGTATGTTGTTGGAGGGAGGCGGCTATGTGAAGCACTGCTTGGGTTAAAGTAGGTGTCAACAGCTGTGGATGGAAGACAGACAAGTGTGGGAAGGGGCGGATTGCATGTAGCAGGGCTGTTGCTGCTTCTTGGGGGGGGGGTCAGGAAGTTGATAGACATTAGGGTCTGAGCCTCAACCCTAAATCTTCTACCAAATTCTGGAAGTGACTTGTCTTTCTTCAGTGAGATTGTCAAGAAATTGGCCTTCTTGTCCTCTAGCTATTCAGGGGAACCATAGGTATCTTCAAGGATATTTTTAATTTCATTGTAAGACCCCTCCCCTCTACTAAGAGAGGCAACCACGGTGAAGAAGGTGGTTTTGTCCAAGCTATTTAATAGTTTAGTGTGGGCAACTGGTTCTGGGCTGTCCCTGGTCATAAGCTCAAACCCTTTGAGAAAGACATGAATATTGATGGGTCCTCCTGGTTTGAACCTGGTGTTTAGCTTGAGATTAGGACCAGAGCTTGCACGAGAGTCCCATGAAGGTGGGCCTGGATTAGAAGGACCTGGTCCTGGAGGCCTGTAGGGTGGTCCTGGAGGGCCAGGTGGCGGCCCTGGTGGTCCTTAGGGCCGGCCTGGTGGAAGTCCTGGCGGCCCTGGGGGTCCTCCAGAGTTTGTTCTGGGATAGCCTCAAGGTGGAAGCGGCAGCCCAGTGGGGGTGTAAGCCCCATATGGGTAACTCAATTGGAATAAATACCCCTCTTGTGGATATGGTTGTGGGTTAGGGCCTGAGTACCTGGAGGGGGTAAACCACCAAGGGTATTGCTGGGGATGTGAGTGTCCAGGGTTTGGGGGGTCTCCCAGTGTGCGGCTGCAGGGTCTGCCCTAGGATCATTAGCAGGGGCTGGTGATGGAGTGTTGGGGAGATGTTCCCTGGGAGTTTGATTGGCGGCAGTTGGTACTGAGGTGGGGCCAGGAGTCAAAATGTACAGGATGGGCAGGAAGGCGGTTGGCATTAGGGCAGATACCCCTTGGGTAGCCCGGGGAAAACTTTGATATGTCTCTCCAATCGGGTGAGTACTGGACAAGGCAGTTGTGGTTTCTACTGACTTAAGGACAGAACACACTACTTCTTCCAAGGCTGAGGCAGAGGCGGATGTTGGGCCTGGTGGATGGCTACCTGATCCTCCTAGGTTCATTGAGTCAAATCTTTTGGTCAAGTTAGAGATCAGCAACTGTAGGCTAGCGTCTTTCTCCTTAAGAGAGGAGAGTTCCTTGCTCTAAGTAGAGGCGTGGGTATCCTGCCTCTGAGTCAGGATGGTCAGCTCCTGTTGGACGTGCTTGAGTTGGGTTGTCAATTGTTGAATGAGGCCAAGGTGCTTGGTTTGGTTGGCCTCAGTTTCCGTCTTGAAGGCAACCTGGTCCGCCTGTAGCGCTTCTACCTTAGCATAGGTTGCGTCACCCTCAGTTCCCACAACATCCAGATCTTCTTGTGTTTGCGCAAGATCATTTTTAAGTGAGTCAAAGTCAGTTTTCAAGATCTCTAGGTCATCCTGAGCCTGGTTGACTCTAGATGCGGCGTTCCCAGCCCACCGGTCTCAAGACTCTTAGATATCTGTAAGCTGAGCTTGTATATCACTGATGTCTACATCATGTTGATTGGAGTGACCTTTAAGGTTGGCCACTTCTTCAACCAAGGGTTGAACTACTTGCTGTTGGAGGGCGGAGTGGTCTTTGGTTATCTGCCAAGCAATGGTCACGGTGTCTGAGTGCATGTCTCCCAGAACCTCATGCTTGTGTCTGATCTGGTAAAGACGGTCTTGAAGGGGGTTTACCGCTGACTCAGTATAGTCCCTTAGTTGGTTCAAAGCATTGATGGTTTGTTCACTGCTGAAGAGTTGTTGCTCCAGCCAATTCACCAGTGCAGTCACCATAGGGTGATTGAATAGGATCAGATATGCCTTGATCCTCTGGGTGTTGTCTATGGCAGTGGAGGTGAGAACATCCCGTTCTTGCTCAGGAACTGGCGGACATGTTCCATATTGGATATGGTGGGGTCATTAGAGGGGCCAGGGTGAGCAACTTGGTGCATTGGTAGAGGAGGAGCACTAGGGACGGACTGGTAGGATGGAGGAGCAGTAGGGACAGGAAGAGGCTCTATACGTGAGACAAACAGGTAAAAGCTAGTTTGCTCGAGGGTTTGACGTCTTTGGGGAGGGGGCACAGGATTTCTGGACAGAGCCCTAGGATGGCAGTGGTCTCCACTTGATGTAGATGACCAGGAAGGAGTCTGAGGAAGGTTGATGGGAGGTTCCTCATCCATCTCAAAGAAGTCCTCTACAGGATCCTCATCTGAGGCAGGGGAGGGGCTTTATGGGCGGATTGAGTTAGGGCGCCGTCTTGTGGGCTCGACAGTTTGGGGAGGAGAGACAGATGGGCAAGGTCTAGGTTGGGCTCGTAAAGGAAGATCAGAGACTGGGGTAGCAGGTTCCTCAACTCTATAGGAGGTTGGGGAGATCCTGTGCTAGGGGGCAGCCTGACCCTCAGGGTAGGGGACGTTGGTGGGGGTTGAAACTTGCTCAGCGTTGCGGGGACAACCCCGGCCTCTGCAAACCTGAGTTGGACGGACAGAGTGTGGTGGGCTAGCGTTGCAACAAGCGTAGTTGGCGGTGGAACAGTGTTGGCAGTCCATGGGTTTGGGGTCACAGATTTGGTTCCTGGACTAGAGGTCTCCGGCAGCAGTGCAACGGGCAGTGGTGGATACCCCTGTAGTGAGCACCAGAAAATGTAGTGCTCAAGGGTTGGAGGGATGGCTTGGGAGTAGCTGAGCAACTGGATACACAACAGGACTATTATCTTCTTACTCAACAGAACCTCTATTTTTGGGCTCTTCAAGTAGTCTAAGATGTGTAAGTCAATTGTTGTGTATGTGTATAATTTCTTGTTTATTGGGGACCCTAGGGGGTCTTTTTATACTTGATGAGAAGGAGGGAAAAGAAAGGGTGAGTCATGCTGAATAGGGTCTAGACTGTCAGGCAATGAGCTTATTATTGGAGGGCTGAAACATACTGGGGAATATTCAGAAGGAAACGGATTGGATTGGGCAAGAAGTGAACATTTGGGCATTTGATCTGAGGTCAGGTGGTTGCAGCACATAGTAGGGCTGTCTCTGGGGAATAGAGGGTAGAATAAAGTTTCAGACTACGCTCTTTCAGGGTCTCTACTTTGGCAAACAGAGGGGCAGAAGATCATTATATCAATTTACATAGTGGGCACAAACAATGGGTCAATAATCAATGCATCTGCGGCTGGCCGCAGATGCGTCAATGGGTCATTAATTGTTTTTATGTAAACCTCTTTCAATGGGTTGCCAATTGATGCATCTGCGGCTAGCCACAGATGCTCCAATTGGTCACTAATTGCCATAGGAAAACCCATTCCAATGGGTTGCTCTCCGGCGCATCTGCGGCTAGCCGCAGGTGCGTCAATTGGCCTATAATTGGAGACAACACTATGTAATTTGGAGAATCACCTTCCGATAATAATAACAAAAAGAGGGCAGCAGTTCCTCTTATATTTATCCAAATAAGAAAGCATTCCAAATAAGGCATTACTAGGGAGTGGCACCCAGCACCACACTAGGGAAGTTTGAATTGGCCCTCTTCCGCCCTGGTGGATGGTTGGGGGTTCAAATCCCCCAGCGGGCTTTTGCAGCCGCCCTTGCTTTTGCTTGGCAACCAGGTCAGGGGTTTGAACCCTGTTCTGCGTTTGAAGGGCTGACCCTTACAATTATCAACCAATCCGCTTAGTATTATGAAACACATAAACCATTTCAGTCAACTTCATTTCTTAATTATGATTTCCTCAAAATGTATATCTGATCACTGAGGTCTTGAGGGCCAAAAATGATATCAAGATAAGATAACTTAGAAATAAGCATAAGAAATGATTGAAGCTAATCTTGATTGGTTACTTTTTTTTGCAACAGCGCCTATGTCAACAGTAATAATGTCAACAGTGAGCATGTCAACAATAAAAATGTCAACAGTGGCCATGTTGACACTATATAAAAGTGACAATCCAGTTTAACATAATGTCACATTCTGGATGTAGACACTTTTTTAAATAACAAAACACTTTACCCAGAACATTTTTAATATAATTTTTTTGAAATACAATATTCTACTAAGATGGCTCAGAGAGTCCAAAAATGCAATAAAAATACCATAAGTAATAAGATAAGGAGATATAAGAAATTATTTCTCATTTTACTATGTAAATTACACTCTTTATTATAAAACTTTTTTTATTCTCATAAAAATTAAAATTCCAATGAGCCAAAAATAAAGATATTTGATATTATAACAACTAAAAATATAATAAATTTCTTACAAAACCACATTATAACTGTATCTGAAACTTACCATTTATACCTAAAAAGATTAGTGCCATCCAAAAAAATTAAATATATATATAAATTCAAAAGTGAAACCCATAAAGGCAAGTCAAAGCAGAGTTTATTAGGCTAATTGAAGCCACCAGCAAGGGCAGTAGCCACGTCCTTGAGGTACCTCTTAATCTCCACCATCTTATAATTTTTCTTGAATACCTTCTGGACATCTTTCTGGTATTCCTGCTCCTTAATTTTATTGGGGGCCACCCAGTTGGCCAGGTCACAGAACTTAGAGAGATTTTGAGCCTGATCTTATTGCAGCTTTGGGAAGAACTTTTTAAACCTGGGGTTTGTCCCAAACTTTGCCTTCAGGTGTTTATGCCACACCTCAGGCTTGAAACCTTCATCTCCCCCTTGAGACAGGCGCTCTGGCAGTTCCAAGGGGCAGTAGCATACTCTTCCCTCTCCTGGAAGTCACCTTCTTTCCAACCTGCTGCTTCCTGAAGTAATCAAGGTAGCCCTTAAAAATGATGGAGTTCTTTTTGACATAAGCATTCTCCAGGAGGGTCTCAAAGCCAATACCAGTATGCTCTGGCTGCACAGAAGCCAAGACAGCAAACTGGGTTGAGGCAAAGCGGCACTTGCTTTTACCATTGTTTAGATAATTCCAACAAGGCCCTTCTTGCTCTTGAGATGTTTGATGAGGGCCTGCCTGAAATGGAAGAAGCAGTCCTGAACTTCTCCATTGAAGCTGGTCTCAAAGGCTCTGAACTAAGCAAACTATAAGTCCATTATCATAAGCTTTGGCCCAAGTGAGTGCACATGATCTAGCTTCTCAGGGCAACAGTGCCCATGTTGACACTTTGTTGACATGGCCACTGTCAACTCAAAACTCTAAATCTCTTATGTTTTTTGCTAGTTACGCTAGCTTAATTCTTTTTTTAAGCGTTCAGGGGTGCAAACCTAGAAAACACAACAAAATCATAGCCATTTTGACACAATTTAATATTAAGCTTAATAAAAACTCAATTTAACCAGATTTTTCCTTTACTTTTACTAATAAAAATTAGTTTATTTTTTATTTGTTTTCACAACAAAAAGTGTCAATGTTGACACTTTTTAAGCCAAACTTATTTTAAATACCAAAACTGAAACATCTACAGTAAAAAAATAAGTGCACATTTAAAAATATTTTTCTATTGAATTATTATATTGAAAAAGACAGTGCACATATAGCTGATTGTTGAAATGTTCATGTTATAAATATATATGTGGCACTTATTACGGCTTTAATATATTAAGTGGATTAGTGGCTAATGGTGATCTAATAATTTAAGCATGAGTTACTATGTTTTTACTATAGAATTTATTATTAAAAATAATGTTGACACTCATAAATGTTGTTTATTTGCTTGTGATCATCCCCCAGGGTGGAGTTAAGCAAATTAGAGTGGCACAATTAAGCCTAGATTAATATGTCACCTCATATAAAGAATGTTGTAAGTGACGTTGTCAACACTTTACCCTTTTCAATACTTGAATACAACTTCTTAACAACTTCATATAAGCGCAATGGTAAAATATCATATTCCCATCTCCAAAATATAATTTTTAATAAAGAAATAAAGAACCTTGATAATTTTTTAACTTATTTTCATATGTTTTTTTTATTTTTATATGTGAACAAAAACACACAGAAAACAGTTAATTTTTGCTAGCCCGCGTAAATTTAATTAAGCGTACTATGAAAAAACATAGTAAATTTTTAAAAAATGTCAACAGTGACAATGTTGTCATTAATAATGTCTACAATTTTTGTAATTGACAGTGAGAATTTAGCTTTTTTTACTAATTGTCACTCATAATGTCAACGCTTTTCATTTATTGCATATAAAACTTTATGTTTTACATAATAAATCATCTGATTTTTTGATATGTTGTATTTTTACCTTTTCTCTTTCATATTTTTTTATAAAATAAAATCTATATCTAAATATAATGCTTTCACATAAATATCTTAACTTTTAATTTTTTATTTAAAAACATAATAAATTAAAACCTATACAAGTATTTTTTACCTTTTAAATGCCAAGAAAAGCCATCTAAGATTTACTTTTTATATATTATGATTTTTAAGTTGTTTTTTATTTTTTACATAAATTGCTTTATTTTAGACCACTTTACTTATTAATTTAGGACAAAAACACTTCCAAACAGCCCAAAGGAACCAAGCGTCCTTCAAAGCCAACCAAAACCACCAAAAAGAAGCCTGTCTCATCAAAGAATGCCACCCCCAAACCATACCCAAAGCCCTCACCAAAGCCCTCCCCAGAGCCCTCCCCTGAGAAGAGCCCTGCTCACTCCACTGGGGGAGAGGAATCTGATGGCTCTCTTACAGAGCAGAGTTTCTACAACTTGGCTTCTGACAAGGAGCCAACCAAGAAGCAGCGGCAAGGCAAAAAGACCCCACATAAAGATAAGTCTCCTGTACATGAGGAGCACCACAATAAGCCCCCTTTTGCTTCCCCACCCCCACCAAACTCCCCCCTTCAAGCTCATCTGGGGATGATTCAAAGCCCCACCCCAATTATTTCCCTGGCTTCTGCCATGCTCCTTCTGGCCCCTGGGACCCTCTGTTGGCCCACAACATCTGCAACGTTGACAGTAAATTCAAGGTTCCCTCTTCCTTGCCCAAATACTTCCCAATCATGAGTGTAAAGGGTGGGCCTGCCATGGTGGCCAATGGATATTCTTCAACTGCAACAATGCCAACCGGGGCTTCAAGAGCTGCCATTACACCTGGGAGGACCGCTCCTGCCCAGTGCAGCTCAACACTGAGTGCTGGGACCTGGGCCAAACCATCAAGAGCAAGCATACCTGTATCATTCCCAACACCACCATAGCCCGCCTTCTCAAGTGGTATCTGGTGCAGGTGATGCCCACCTCCAAAGATATTTCTGCCACCCAGCTGGCCGTGCTTGCTTGCAAGTACTTCTCCCCAACCAACTTAAAGAGGGTTCCAACTCACAATCAGTTGGTCAAGTTTGTAAGTGATTAGTGTCAAGCCTCAAACCCCATGGCCAAGAGTGCCACCAACATCAAGGACCTTATCCTCACAGATGCCCTCAAGAAGATGGAGGATGGTGAGATGTTCCTGCTCCATGAAAATGGGCAGGAAGTAGAGGATAAGATTTTAGCCTACACCACAACCCAAAATCTGGAGCAGCTGAACACTGCTACCACCTGGCTGTGCAACGGCACATTTGCTACTTGCCCCTCCCTATTCAAGCAGCTTTGGGTCCTGCATGGGCAGTTTAATGACCAGGTCATCCCCCTTGTGTTCTTTCTCCTTCCTGGTGCCAAGACTGAATTCTACACCAGAGCCTTCAAGATTATCCAGGATGCTTTGAGCTCCCTTCCCATCAACCAGCTCCCCCCTCCCACTCATGCCACAAGGGCAAATCCTGTGACAGAAATCACTGGATAATATGAAGCTGTTTCCAAGTTATGGGGAATTACCACCCAAATCCACATAGAATTGATGATTAACCACCAACGCGGCTTCAGATATTTTTTTGTGAAATTTCCAATTGTAACTCCAGGATTAAGTAGAACAATTAGTCCTAAACAAAGTAGTCCAAGATAAATGACCTGGGAAAGCATCAATGCATCTTCAGCGTAAAAATCTGGGCATTGAGAATTACACAATTTTTATTTTCAAGAATGGGGGGAGGAGCTGCAAAATTGGCTGGCATGAAATTGACATTGGGAGGCATCAACAACAAAGTTCCAGTTGTAGGGCCCCATCTTCCAGAAATGATTCAGTTCAGAATCAGATTGTACAGAATATACCGTAACAACCCAATCACAGGATGCATTTTTTAAAGTCAAAAATTAGAACTTGGGGTAAATGATTTTTATTGAGTAAATTTAGGAGGACTCAACTCTTAGAGTTGAAACAGGGAAAATTATTCAATATATATCAGAAAAACCAACTAAGCAATACCACCTGAGTCTTGACCTCCTATTCCTTTGGCATCTTTAAGTAAGTATCTAGTCCAGGTTATAAAGAACCCTTGCGTGACCAGTTTCTGACAACCATGCTGATTAACAAGCTCATATTGGGTGACCCTCATATTATGTCAATTTATCAACGTCAGTTTGCAAGGGGGAGCTGGTTTCAGCTGACAGACTGGAGCAGCTGTGACCCATTTTTGATCAACTATTTGGTTTAAATCCGTTAACTTGGTCAATTTTGATACAGATTTTCTGGCCTTCCAAGCCTTCTTACTTGGACGGACAATACCCGACATTATGGAACCTACTTTGGCAAATCCCCCCTCCACTGAGAAGGATGAGTCCACCATAGCCACTGAGCAGCTAGCTCATGCGCGCTCACTTGGGCCAAAGATTATCATAATGGACTTTGAGCAGGCTCAGTTCAGAGCCTTTGAGGCCACCTTTGAGGGAGAAGTCCAGGGCTGCTTCTTCCATTTTAGGCAGGCCCTTGTCAAGAATCTCAAGAGTGATAAGGACCTTTTTGAGAAGTATCTCAATGACAGTAAGGGGAAGTGCTGCTTTGCCCCAACTCAGTTTGCTGCCTTGGCTTTTGTGCGCCTGGAGCATACTGGGCTTGGCTTTGAGGCCCTCCTGGAGGATGCTTACATCAAGAAGCACTCCACCATCTTCAAAGGCTACCTGGATTACTTCAAGCGCCAATGGGTGGGCAAAAAGATGACTGCCCAAAGAGCAAAGAGCAGGGCTACTGCCCCTTGGAACTGTCAAGGCTCCTGCCTCAAGGGTGGAGATGAAGACCACCTCTAGCCTTGAGGTTTTGCATAAACACCTGAAGGTGAAGTTTGGGACCAACCCCAAATGTAACTAGTTCTTCTCTAAGCTACAGGAGGAGCAGGCCCAGACTGTCTCCAAGTTCTGCAACCTGGCCAACTGGGTGGCCCCCAAGAAGCAAAAGTCCAAGGAGCAGGACTACCAGGAGGACGTGCAGAAGGTGGTAAAGAAAAAGTATAAGGTGGCAGAGATTAAGAAGTACCTTGAAGATGTTGCCACTGCTCTTGCTGGTGGCTTTAATTAGCCAAATAAACTTTGCTTTGCTTTGTCTATATATTTTTTACTTTTAAACTTTTAATTTTTTAATTTATTTTTTTAGTGCTAATCTTTTTAGGTATAAATGGTAAGTTTCAGATACAGTTTTAATGTGGTTTAGTAATAAATATATTATATTTTGTTAATTTATCTTTAAGCTATGAGATATTTTCAGTTGTGCTTATAAAAAGTATAACAAATTAAATATAGAATTTTTTTATATTTTGTAGTTATTATGATACATTAAATATATTTATTTTTGGTTTATTGGAATTAGATTTTTATGGGAATAAAAAATAATTTTTTAATAAAGAGTGTAATTTACATAGTAAACTGAAAAATACTTGCTTATATCTCTTATTCTTATAACTTATGGTGATTTTTTATTGCAGTTTTGAACTCTCTGGGGTCATTTTAGTATATTAATGTAACTTAAAATAGTTTTTATATATTAAAAATGTTCAGGGTAAAGTATTTTGTTAATTAAAAAGTGTCAACATCCAGGAAACAACATTAAGTAAAACCAGGCTGTCACTTTATTATAGTGTCAACATTAAAAGTGTCAAAATGGTCACTGTCAACATTTTATGTGTCAACATGGGCGCTGCTGCCGTTTTCAGCAGCCTGGGAAGACTCATCATCTTAGCAGAGGAAAGGTTTGCTCTGGTGGTGTGGGTGAGAGGGGGCTTGCTGATGGGAAGGGAGATCAAAGCATCCTGGACAATTTTGAACGCTCTGGTCTAGACTTCTGTCTTAGCATCAGGCAGGAGGAAAAAACAAGGGGGATGAACTGGGTGTCAAATTACCCGTGCAGGACCCAAGGCTGCAAAAAAAGGTGGGAAATATTGCAAATGTGCTGTTGCACAGCCAGGTGGTAGCAGTGTTGAGCTGCTCCAGGTTTTGGACTGTGGTGTAGGCAATAATGCTATCCTTCACCTCCTGCCTATTTTCATGAAGCAGGAACATCTCACCATCCTATGTCTTCTTGAGGGCATTAGTGAGGACCTGGTCTTTGATGGTAGTGGTGTTCTTGGCCAGGGGGTTGGAGGCTTGAAGCCTATTGCTCATAAACTTGATCAACTGGCTGTGGGTTGGCACCTTTTGAGGTTGGTGGGGAAGAGCTACTTGCAGAAAAGCACAGCCAGCTGGGTTGGGGAACGGTCCTTAGAGGTAGGCATAATCTGAATAAGTTATCAGTTCAGGAGACAGGCTATGGTTGTATTAGGCATCACACAAGTGTGCTTGCTCTTGATGGGTTGGATCTTGTCCCAGTGCTCAGTGTTGAGCTGCACTGGGAAAGATTGATTCTCACAGGTATAGTGGAAGCCCTTGAAGCCCCAATTGGTGTTGTTGCAGCTGAAAATGTAATTGTTGGCCATCATTGCTGGCCCTTCTTTGACGCTCATTATGGGGAAGTACCTTGGAAGAGAGGAAGGAACCTTGAACTTCTCATCAACCTTGAAAATTTTGTGGGCCACAAGAGGGTCCCAAGGGCCATCAGGAACATGGCAGAAGCCAGGAAAGTAGTTGTTCTGGGTTTGGGGTCATCCTTTGACAAGCTAGAAGGATGGGAGTTTGGTGAGGGGAAGTAGAAGGGGGCTTGTTTTGATGCTCCTCATGTGTGGGAGACTTATCATTGAGGGGGTCTTATGGCCTGTGCCGCTTCTTGGGGGCTCCTCATCTGAAGCCAAGTGGTAAAAACTGTGATCTGTAAGGAAACCATCAGATTTCTCTCTCTCAGTGGAGTTAGTGGGGCTCTTCTTGGGAGAGGGCTCAGGGGAAGGCTTTGGGGAGGGCTTGGGAGTGGTCTTCTTTGATGAGACAGGCTTCTTCTTGGTGGACTTGGAGGGACATTTAGTACTCTTTGGTTGTTTTGAGGTGTTCTTGTCCTAAAATAATAAGCAAAATGTTTTAAAATAAAACAATGTATTTAAAAAACAAACAAAAACTATAAAACATACTAAATAAAAAATAAACCTTATAGGGTTTTTATTGGCATTTAAAGTATAAAAATATTAGGAAAGTTTTTACTTGTATTAGAGTTTTAAATAACAAGTAAAAAGTTAAAAAAATATTTAAAGTAGTGGCTTTAGAAATTATTTTATTTTGAGAACCAAAAACCATGAAAGAAAAAAGTTAAAATACAACATGTTAAAATTTGAAATGTTTTTATTATGTAAAACATAAAGTTTCATATGTGAGAAATAAAAAGTGTCAACATTATGAATGACAATTAGTAAAAAAAGCTGAGTTCTCACTGAAAATTAGGAAAATTTTAGAAATCATCAGAGACAACATTAAAACTGTTGAATTTTTTTGAAAATTTAATATAAAAAACAAAGTACACTTAATTAAATTTAAGCAAACTAGCAAATAGTAACCATTTTTGTGTGTTTTTGTTCACATAATAAAATTAAAAAACACATGAAAACAAGTTAAAAAATTATCAAAGTCTTTATTTATTAATTGAAAATGATGTTTTGGGGGTGGTAATATGATATTTAACCATGGCATATAATGAAAGTTGTTAATATGTTGTCTTCAGGTATGAAAAAGGTAAAGTGTCAACAACGCCACTTACAACATTCTTTATATGATATGACATAGTAATTTAGGCTTGATTGTGCCACTTCTATTTTCTTAAATCCACCCCAGTGAATGATCACAAGCAAATAGACCACATTTCTGATTGTTGATATTATTATTAATAATAAATTCTATAGTAAATTACATATTAACTCACACTTAAATTATTGGATTACTGTTAGCCACCAATCCATTTATTATATTAAAGACAGAATAAGTGCCACAAATAAATTTATAAAATGAACATTTCAACAATCAGCTATATGTGCAATACCTATTTCTATATATTCATTTAATAAAAAAGTAAGTTTTCACTTGATTTTTTTATTGTAGATGTTTCAGTTTTTCTATAAAAAATAAGTTTGGCTTAAAAAGTGTTGATATTGACACCTTTATATTATGAAAATAAATAAATAAATATAATAATTTTTATTAATAATGTAAAGGTAAAATTGGGTTAAATTGGGTTAAATTGAGTTTTTTATCAAGCTTAATATTAAATTGTGTTTAAATGGAACAATTTTGTTGTGTTTTCTGGATTTGCACCCCTGAATGCTTTAAAAATGGGAATTAAGCTAAAAGAACTAGCAAAAAACATAGTATATTTTGAGTTTTGAGTCAACATGGGGGCTGTTGCCACTTTTTTGTCTAGCAAGAAGTAAATAATCCTTCACTTTTTAAAGCCCCAAGACTATCTGTTCTTCAAAGCTGATGTTTTTGAATGGATTAATCCTGTCTTCAAGGCTGATGCTTTTGAATGGGCTAATCCTGTCTTCAAGGCTGATGCTTTTTAATAAAGCATTCTAATTTATAAAGCCAATGTTATTAAATAAATAAATAAAATTAATAGGAAATATAATAGGTCTCCAGTTTAGCTACTTTTCTGGTTTAGTTGTATATATTTCTTCTGCCCAAAAGCATTTGTAAGGGTTTGCCCAATAGGGTGCAATATTGTATACTATACCATGTAAAGTGTTTGGGTTAAGATTTAACAAGTAAAAGGACCTTTATGAGGCCTACTAAAAGCTTATAGTTTGACAAAAAAGGTATCATTGAATTCACTAAAACTAAACAAACTACTGTAAATTCAGAACCTAAATGTAAAAATGCGGGATTGTCAAATCCTTGGTCCAAATTTTGAATCACTTTTGTGGGACAGCCTTTTTTTAATTAAATTGATTTTTTATATATTTATTTGAATTTTTAAAAATTTGAGAGCTCATAGACACTTTTCAAATTTCAAGTCAAACTGCATATTTCCAATGGACAAAATAAAGTAACTGGAATCAGATTTGAAGCGTTCAAATCCATTGTTCATTTTCATTAGGTTTACTATGTTTTTTGAAATTGCGGGATTGTCAAATCCAAGAACCAAATTTCAAATCACTTTTGTGTGCAACTAGTAAACTCAGATATTAATTGTGGGAACTAGAATCCAAATTTAATCTAAAGTAAGCACACTAGGAAATTCCAACCCAAATCAAGAAGATTCACTATGACTAAAATCAAACTAAAAAATCAATCTTGATAACCATGTTTAGACATAAAAAGCAATTAAACTCTAAAATTATCCAAACCAGAAAAGAACACAATATTATACACTTCAAATCTTGGATATAAAAGTTCTGTTACTATTCAAGGCTAAAACAAGAGAAAAAAACTACTCACAAATAACCCTTAAAACTAAAAAAATACATATTTAAACTAATATATATATTTTATGGACCAACAATTGCTTTCCCAACCAGCTCCTGCACCGGCCTGCAAGGCAGCCCAACCATAAGGGTGTCTCAGAGGGTCCAATAATAGACCCAGACCTCAACTCAAGGGGAGTAATGCCAACACACAGGCCTCCCAAGGCATCAGTGCCAGCCAACCACCTCCTGCATCCCAAGCCAGATCAATCAGCCTGAATCCCAGATAGAAACTGCTCTCAAGACCTGCCACCAAAGTCTCCTATACCAAGGTCACCAGGAACACTGAGGTTATTTACACCTCCACCAGTGTAACCAGTTGTCACCTGGTCCCGCACTCTTGATCCAAGAGTTGCCACTTCCTGCCCCTGTGTTTTTGATACCTCTTATGAGCCATTGTACACCACTGTTGAGCCATCTGCACCTATGATCTATTCAACCATTGACAGCCACACTGCAAGCAAGTGTGATCCCTTTTTCTACACAAAGGTCCCCATCTCCTGTGTTGAGCCTGCCAGCCAGGATGCTGCAGTACCTGCTAAGGGCCGGTGTTGGTTGAAAGATAGTGAGCGTCAAGCTCTCCTCAACTGCTTAAACTGGGAATAGCAGTTTGGGATATTGCTTCCCAATTTGGTGTCACTGCCAGATATATTGGCAACATCAACAAAAAGTACAGCAACACTGGAAAAATTGTCAAATCTGTCAAGGCTAAGCAGCAGCCCAACCTACTTCAACCCATTTATTTTGAGGCAATCAAGGAGTGGGTAACCAATGATTTACACTTGGACACACTTGCTGTCCAATCAATGTTGGCCACAGAGTTTGGGCTTTTGGTTTCAAAAACCCTTGTTTACAAGACAATGGTTGATTTGGGCTTCTCCTGGAAAGTACTAGGAGTTTTGCTGTATAACAGGAACAGCAACAAGACAATCAAGTATCAACACATTTATGCTGAGACCTATCTGGCACTAAAAGAGACTGGGAATGTCCAGTTCTTCTACATTGACAAATCATTGTTTTCCTCCTCACTCAGGTCTAGGCATGGGTGGGTTGAGAAGGGGTCCAAGGAGGGTGTAGCTCATTGTGCAGCTGTCTGCTCCCAGGACTATTTCATGGTAGTGCTTCTTGGTCCTCAAGGGTTCCCATAATAGCGGGACTTTTCTCAATTTTCCCCGAGCCTTAAAGGAATCATGTGGGGTTCCTGTCCACCAGTCCCCAAAGTGTGTCCTGGGTCATATCTAGGGACCAACTGGAAGGGATTGCCATTCACTATTAAGGGGAAATGTATCTCAGAAATATGTATAGGGGTCAAAATGGGTTTTATTCACTCTCAGAAGGAAGATCCCATTAGAAACCTTCTGGTATATGGCCTGGGGGGTCAAGGAAACAGTATGAAATTTTCCAATACTTAGAGTCCTCCAACAATATCTTGGACTCCTTGTACTTGGTCTTGGACTCCTGCTCCTTAGACTTGAACTCCTTCACCTTAAACTTGGACTCCGGCGCTGCGCTTAGGATCCAGCTTCTTATTCTTGGGCTCCTGCTCCGTTATCTTGAGCTCCAGCTTTCTTTATAGCTCCAGTGGCCTTGTTATTCCACTTGTATAAGTACAACCAAGATCCTGCTGGTGATCAAAAGGCTTCCAAAAACCTCTTGGCAGAAACTCAAAAGGCCCAGAAAAGACCTCAAAAAAGACCCTGTTACTTTTCAGCCAGCCACCTTCTTATAGTGTCCTTTTCCTAACAATTCCTCCTTCAAAATGGCTTTCTTCATAAGCTTAAACCATTGTTGCTCACTTTTTCCTATAATAACTTAAGCTTACATACTTACTTTCTTAAAAGCTTAAAGTATTAATATACTATTTCCTTGCTTATACTTTAAGCTTTTTGCTTACAACCAATCGTTTTCATCAGGAAACCTTCCAGAACTCAACCAATGAATGCAGAGCGCAGAAATAGACCATTTCTAAGTTCCACCAGGATCCAACTAAGAAAACAATTTCCACAGCTCAACCTGCTCAAAGCAACAACTCTTTGTGAACCAAAGCGTTAACCAGTCCATTATTTTGGCACCTGTCTTCCCTGCATTTAACTTGAACCAATTTAAATAGTAGAATACTATTTAAACTATTCCTTTTGGACCTCTTCAACGTTTTCCCTATATACTTACAAATATAGTAAAATCCAAGGAAAAAACTCCACCAAAAAACTTTGTATCTAGCTCCCATAGCAACATACCTTCATCTATCCTAGGAACTTAATAAATAAATATCTTACCCACAGTTCTATCAACATTTATTCTTGAAATTAATACTAAGCCACAGCAAAAAATTCCACATTTTCCCACCTCAGCAAATCACTTCAGAAAAATCTTGGTTCATTACTCTAGACCACCAGTTCTTCACCATCATCTTCTGGTCCTTCAGCCAGCTTCTGTATCATGATAAGCTAATCCTACATCATGATCTTTCAGTCCTTCAGCTTATCTCACTAGGAACCACCTTGGTTCCACCTGCACAATGAACCCTTTTAGTTCCAAACTTTAACATGAACCAACAGTCCCTCAACTAGTCTTCACTGTGATCATACAGTCCTTCTTTCTAGTCTTCTCTGCTGATCCTGTGAACCAACTTGGTTCTTTATCTCAGTCCCTGTTACCAGAACCTTTAGGCCCAGGCATGAGCCTACATTGAACTGGTGTTTGACTGGGCCCTTGCAAGTGGCACTCCACTTAGGCCATTCAACCATATATTGATGTCTATGAGTTGTTTTTACACACCCAGTTGATTAAATCTGGGCTTTCAGTTGCAAAGAAATCAGTTTTACTTCCCATAGGCCTGATCACACCAAGTTCTGCAGCTTCTTTCTTAAGCAACTGCCTTGGTGACACCTCTGAGAAATCTTTGCCCTCAAATGCTCACTTTTGTATCTCCCCAAAGTTCCCATAGGGACATAAACAAGGACACCCTACCAGTTGTTAGCTAGAGTGCTTGATCACAGACATTCTGTAAGTGTATCAGGGTATGTAGAGCCCTCAGAGCTCTTCCTCTCCCTGGCAGCCTGCGCTAACTGCCAGGGGTCCAAAACTTACAGCCCTTGTTGTAAAGCTAGCAGTAAAGGGTTGCTAATTTCTACGTACAGTTAGTTAGGGACCTAATTCTTATTACTATAACTGTTGATGGTATAGTGGCAGCCTGTGAAAGGACAGAAGGACTTCCCTAATGGAGGAGAGTGGATTGGCACAGCTGTAAGTCACGCGCAAGAGAACAACCATTTTCACGTGGCTTTCCTTAAGGAGGTAGATATACTAACTTTGTTGTTCTATTTTTAATCTTGGAAGTAAAGCCCATGCCCTATGTGCATTCAAAAGGCAAATTGAACACCCATTTTAGAGGCGTTTTAAACGTCTTTATTCCTAGTAAAATCAGGATGCAATAGCAAAATTGCGTGATTGTTCTGTTGCTTAATCCCTAGGTGGACAACTTAACATCTAATCCATTAAGGATCTGCAACATTTCCCTCCACTGGATTAAACAACAGGGTTAAAAATGGCTGGTGTCTCAAGGTGACGGCTATGGTAAACAGTCCCTCTAGAAGAGTCACAAGAAGAGTCTTGAAGAATGTGCAAGTGGTAATTTCTAAGAGACCCAGGCCTACCAAGGCGGTGGAGGTGGATAAGGCCATTAAGAAACAGGTAGTCTTGAATGATGTGGATGGCAGCTATCTGGATTTGGGGATTCAGCTAGATCAGCTACTGGTTCCTCAGCTGGCCTTAGTGGGGACAGACCCATTATTTGCTTCATTGTTCCTAGCTTTGAGTGAGCCCAGGGAGTTGACAGGAACTGGGTTGCAAAAGGGTAACAGTATCCATTGGTGGTTTTTCATGTGGGCAGCAGAAAAATACTTGAAGGCTCAGCTGAAGAAATTCCAATTTGAGGGTCAAGGGCTCTCAGTCTTGCAACAGGGGACGGTATCCAACATGGTGAAGTCAGTCCTTTGTGCTTGGGCAACACCTGGGGTTACCAAGGCTCAACCAGTCAGTTGGAAAACCTCTGACAACTTTGAGCAACGTCTTTAGCAAGCCTTCCAGGAAGTGTTGAAGTCATACAGAGTGGAGGGGACTGCTCATCTGGTACCAATGGTGATGGCTGGCAATATTGTTCTTTGAGGAACCAACCGCTGTGATATCAAGCAGGAGGACAACATGGGGGTCTTCCTTGAGTGGGCCTTGTTTGTATGCTACAGGGTGGGTGGTCAGGTCCCAGTAGAGTATGCCCTTTGTGAGAGTCTTCTGTGGGACTGTATCTTCTTGGGGGTCGTCTTTCCTGTGGACATTGGGGTCAATTGTTTGTCTTGCTTGGTAGGGGTTGTTGCCCAATCCTTGGTCATTGGCTTTGTGGATCTGTAGGCAACCAGTTGTGTTTCTTGGCTGTCATTCAGGTGGTAGAACAGTTGGTGCAGTACTGGAAGAGTCTTGTCAGTCTCCAATAACCACCTTGTTCTTTTATTCTTATTCCTCATACTTTGGTGCAACACTATTGCAAACAGGACAACAACCCATGGAATTTTTTAATTAGGCTTTTATTTTTTGGGTTATTGTCCTCATTGGGGCTTACTCTTGGTCACTAGGAGCAGCACACATATACTGAGCATGTACTCTAGTGATTAATTGCCCAGAATGGGGCTCCTTAAGGGTGTAGGAGTTGGGGCCAGTCTTCTAGATAACTTGAACTGGGCCTTGCCAAAGGGAGGCAAGTTTGAATTTGCAGCCGTACCCTCTTTTGCTGAAGAAGTAGACTGAGTCTCCTACCAGGTAAGTGGGTAAGGTGGGATGTTTGGATGCAGCTTGTTCTAGGTCCTGCAACTTATGGTTTAAGTTTACAGTGTAGGCCTCTGTTTGCAAGCAAATAAGAGTTTGAACCAGCTTGTTGAGGTATGCCTCTGGGGACACATCCAGGCTGGGCTTTACCAAGAAATATAGTAAAGGGGGGAGTCCTGGTTGCCAGTTGTAGAGCAGTCAGAAGGGCGGATTGCCAGTGGCCCAATGGTACCCAATGTTATATGCAAAGGTGGCCGCAGGCAGGAAGGTGTCCCATTCAGTCTCATGTTGGTGACTGAGCTTCCAGAGTATCTGGACCAGGCTCCCATTAGTGCACTCTACCATGCCATTTGTCTGTGGGTGATAAGGAGTGGATAGTGTCCCACAAATTCCTATCAGTTGGTTGAGGCGGGGATGATATAACTGGTGAAGTTGGTACCATTGTCTGTCAGCAGAATCTGGGGGCAACCATGTTTGTATATGATATTCTCTGGGATGAACGTGGCTGTCACTAGTGCAGATTGGTTGGGAATTGCCTTGGATTTTACCCATTTAGTCAGATGGTCAACCACCACAATGATGAACTTGTTGCAACTGTTAGTAGCTGACAGGGGGCCCACTACAACAATGGCTACAGTTTGGAAGGAAAACCCAGGGCATACAAGTCTGTGTTGGAACTTGGCAACCTTAGGCCTCTCAATGTTTCAGTCATGACAGTTGGCTAGCGTATTTACTACATCAGTATGCATTCCTTCCCAGAAGCAGTGCTGCTGTAGCAGAGCTAACGTCTTCTGTATACCACCATGGCCAGTAGTCTTGTGAGCGGCCACCACTGAGTCCATGTGTAGGGATGGGTATATGTAGGGTAGCCAAGAGTCTCCACAAAGCTTCAGGAGATGTCCCTTAGAGACCTTGGTATCAACAGTTAGCTTCTTGAGAGCTCTCTGTATCTCTACTGGCTCCTCCCCCCCACAAGGAAGGATCCTCCATAAGCTTGTCACAGAGAATTTCAGCCATGGGGGATACTAAGGCAACAGTGGGAAGGAAGGAGAGACAGTCAGCATTCTGGTGGGCTGCCCTGGCTTGATGAATGATTTTTTAGTCATAAGCCTGAAGTTTAATGGACCAACACGCCAGACGTCCTTCAGGGTCCTTGAGGGTCTTCAGCCATTGAAAGGAGGCATGGTCTGTTACAACCATGAAATGTACCCCATGGAGATAGACTCTGAATTGTTGGTAGGAGCATATCATAGCCAGACACTCTTGTTTGGTGACAGTGTAGTTCCTCTTGTGAACATTAAGTGTATGTGAGCAGTATCCAACAGGGTGTTCAAGTCTGCCGGAGTCCAGTTAGGAGAGAACACCCCCAATTGCTGTCAGACTAGCATATTTATGAACAAAAAACGGCTTGGCAAAGTCAGAGTAGGCCAGTACAGGAGCTGCAGTCAGTGTTCCCTTGAGAGTATTGAAGGCAGATTGGCATGCTGGGCTCCAGAAGAATTCCTTATCAGCTCAAAGAAGCTGAAAAGGGGTCATCCAGGGATGCAAAGTTGGGGATGAAGCAGCGGTAGTACCCAATCATCCCCAGGAAGATCTGCACGTCCCGCTTATTGGCTGGGATCTGCATTTTCTCAATGGCTTCCACCTTCAGAGGTACAGGGCGGAGTCCATCTTGACTAATATAGAACCCCAAGAACTCAAGATGCTCCTTGAAGAAGTTGCACTTGCATGGCTTGAGCTTGAGATTAGCTGCAAGTAACCTCTGGAAAACTTCCTCCAAGTGTTGTAGGTGATCATTAAAGGTTTGGGAGAACATATTAATGTCATCCAGGTAGACCAATACACTGGTGAGTTTGAGGTCGCCCATCACTGCATCCATGGCCCGCTGGAAGGTAGCTGGGGCATTGGACAGACCTTGAGGCATCCTTGTGGGTTGGATTAGCTCTTGGTCAGTGATGATTGCACATTTTTCCTGATCAGCGGGGGGTAGATCAATCTGCCAGTACCCAACAATAAGGTCCATGGCGCTGAAGAACTTGGCACCACCCAGTCAGTCCAAGGTATTGTCAATACAAGGGAGGGGATATGAATCCTTCTTGGTAACAGCATTCAGTCAACGGTAGTCAATCACCACACAGTTGCTGCCATCCTTCTTTTTGACAATCAGGAGAGGGGAAGCCCAAGGGCTTTTACTAGGGACCAGTAAGCCAGATCCCAATAGCTTCTGAAGTTCCTTGTTAGCCACAGCATGGTTGGCTTGACTGCGCCGTATAGGTCTGGAACAGATAAGTGGTTTGCCTTGGGTGTCAATATGATGAGCAACATCTGCAGCCTTGCCCAGGTCAATATTGTCCTTGGCAAACACATCCTTATACTAGGCAAAGAGATCCATAGCTTTATACTTCTGTTCTTTGGAGAGGCCAGATAGAAAGTTAAGGCTTATGACCAATAGCACCAGCGGTTGCTCACAGGGTAGACCCAACTCAGAGAAGTCTGCAAAGGGGGCGGTCTCCTGCAGGTTTTCATGCTCTTCCAGTTTTATATAAGCCAGAAGCTGGTGTTTGAAGACAACCATAGCTTCACGGCTCATGTTGGCAAAGAGTATGAGTAACTCCTTCTCACTTGACATGAGGATTCCTGGTGCAACCCATGGTTCTAGTCTGGAGGCATTAGGGGTGCCAAATATTTCTCCATGAGTGCCAGCTGGTAGAGCCAGCAAGAGGCCTGTATTGTGGATCACCTGAGCGCCAGGTGGGATAGTCACATGCAGGAGCCGTAGACTGGGATACCCTTGGCTTCCCTAATTGAGAGAGGTAGCACCTTGACCTTTTTACTACACAGTGTATAAGCAACTTGAAGCTCTCCATTGGCGTACTCCAGATTGATGTAGTGCAGATGGCGTAAGGGCAGGTCAGACAGGCAATTGCCATGATAGAACATGGGTATGGAGTGGCCTAATATTCCAAATGTATGGTCTCCATGGTTGGTCACAGTGCCATACTAGACCATGAAGCTAGTCCCAATAAGAATGTTGTAGCTGTTGTTTTCCAGAACTATAGCAGGAGCAGTGACCATTAGCTTCCCAAAGCAAAGAGGGAGGGAAGAGTAGGCTCCTTTTGCTCTAGTGGTCAGTGTTCCAGCAGTACCAAAATCTTCATGGTAGGCAAAGTCTGGTGCCAGCTTAAGCTTCTTAACCAGCCGTGAGGATATAATGTTCCCAGGGGCACCAGTATCCAGTATGGCCCAGACATGAGTCTTGTTCACTACCAGGTTGATATAGGTACAATCCTGGCAGTCATCTCTTATCTCCACAATCTTTGAGACCTGGTGTATGCTTGGTCCTTTGAACTTCTCCAGGAAGGTAGCCATGACAGCTCCCACAGCTGGGCTTACTTTCTTGAGGGATTCTGGCGGTGCTGAGACGTTTACTGTGCGGAGCAGTTTGGCCAGTTGTTCAGCACTGTCCTCCTCATGAGTGACTTCAACACCTGGTTGAGCCAGTTGTTCAGCATAGGGTAAGGATACTGTTCTCCGAGCTATATGAGGGATAACCACCTCTGGGCAAAGTGTAGTCCAATGAGTTTGGGTGTTAACAGTGAGGACTCAATATAAGAGGTCCTCTTGAACTCCGTCAGAATCCGCATCCTCATGTATTGGTTGGGAGTTGAAGTCAATCAGAAAGGGTTCATTCTTAGGGTTGGTACCAGAGGATGGCAAAGCAGCAGGCCTCTGATATGGTTTGCCAGGGGGCAGTGGTATGGGGGGAGATAAGAGTGTCAAAATTACAAAGGCAGTCAAGGATTTCTCCTTGCCCTGGTTGCTTAGTAGTTTTTTTACTGGTCCTCATTGTCTTCCTCAATATCATTGTCCTTGGTGTAGTTCTCCTCAGTGTCCTCCATGTCTACATGGTGGACTTTTTGACATGGATTCCTACACTCCTGAGAGAAGTGGCCAGCCATACCACATTTAAAGCAAGTACGGGGGATGTTGTTTACTGGAGAAGGCCCAACCTTGTTGGAAGGCTTGGGCATCTCAACAGCCACGCGGGGTCTATGCTCAGATTGCTGTCAAGGGCGGCCTTCAGGAAGAGGGACTTTGAACTCCTCCTTGTAGGTGTGTAGGAGATGGATCAGATCTGGTACTGTGTGAGTGTTGTAAATGCCCAACTTAAGATCCAGAGATAGTTCCCAGTTGACACATACAGCATTGAGGAGTGCTGGCTGCACATCAATAAACTGCACCACACTCATAGACAATGTTGTGAATACTGCTATTCACCATGTTTCAATTTCGCCTTTGGTGGGCTATTTTGAGGATGAATCACTTGCTTTTGCTTTTGCCTCTCAAAATGAGTTGATGGCTGAATCAAGAAATACAATTGTTTGGTTTCTTGATCCTGCGCAACTCACTTGCCCCACTAGTGCTGGTGGCAAGTGATCCTACTGTACATGTACTGTTTAGTGGTAAAGCTACACAGTATATACTTCCAATATTTATACCCAATAAATCTTAAGTTCTATTCACATTTTTGTCTTTGTGTCTTCTGTACTTCCGCGCCTCTCTCTAGCCACAACTAGTAGAGATTATTCTTCCAGGGCCGCAAGGTAAACACATCTGCTTTCCCTGTCATCTTACCAAGACTTAGTACAAATCAAATCCTAAGGTTAGGATTTCCTGTTGTGTCTTTGCCGCGCCTCAGAACACAACAAAAATGGTGCTCACTACAGGGGCTGTAAGCCCCTTGGTTATTCCCTTTGCATCCAAGTTTTCAGGTCCTTTGCCTCCGCCTATACAAGAGTCAACTTCACCTGAAATAACCAGTCCTCCTATTTAGGAAGATATTGCTGACCAGCCTATTACCCCCACTATACTGAACCTCAGAAATGGTCCCCGCCTATTTGCTTACCCCATGGGTATCCCTGACTTGGAACAAGTCATGTCAGTAGCCCTTGGGATAGCCCGTGAAGGAGCCATCCCTTGCCTTCAGTTGCAGTCCAGTTGGGCTGAATAATACAAATTAATTGTGGCTCCTCAATTTCCGCAACATCTCCTCTCAGCGGCTGGCTCTGCTGAGCACTTACTATCATCCTTTGTGAAGCCTGCCTTGGCCCACCATCAAATGGTGTTGGGGCTCCACGTCAAAGAAATCTTGTCTCTGCAAGTAGCGGTTACTCATCACTGGGACCAGTTTGCTGCCTATCAACAGTGGATTCATTCCCTGTTTTTTATTGGTATCTGACAATCAACGCAACTCTGTCACCTCCCAGACCTGTTTGGTTAATTTTATTGAACAAATGCTCCAGTCTATCCCCAAATACGTGAGAGAATGTCTACACAAGGTTCACTAGCTAGAACAACCCTAGCGAGCTCAGGTGGATTCCACCTTAAACGCTTATCTCACTGACTTTGAGCGACTTGTGCAACATCTCAATGCCTTCAGTACATATTCCTTTGAGCAGCTACAGCAGGTAGCGGACTTTTCTGCTAGCAGCCTTCATGAACTCAGTACCGCATTTGAGCAAGAAAGAGCGGTCACTGCTGCTAGTCCAGTTGGGGTTGTTGGTGAATATGGTTGCTGCCCTGGTTTATCTGGAGCACCTCAAATCCAATGCTCTAGGGAATTAATTGCCCTAGCTAACAAGGTGGAACAATTGAAGCAGGACCACACTGAGCTGGATAGAGACATACAAGAGATGAATGACATGATTGAATCTGTGAATAATATATGTTCCCCTTGCCTCTCAGTGGGGCCATCCCTTACTTCACGGCTGGCTAAACTCTACACAATAGTGACCACCCAAGGTCAACACTTAGATACTACTGCACAACAGACCACTCAAGCTTTCAATATTGGGGCCTGCGCTGTTGAGACTCTTACCATCCTGAAAAAAAAGTGTTTGCCAGCTATGGTCTAGGCAGCCCCCCTCAGAATCTAAAGCAGAGTTTTCCCTGTGTATAAACGTACTCAATAGCAACAATGGTGGCCCAACTCCCAAAACTCACTTCAAGCCTACCTTTAAGCAATTCTCCAGCCCCAGAACCTTGACCATTGCAGCTTTCCTAACTATCTACAAAACTGCCATGCAAAGAGCCTTGGATGAAGTCAAGAAGGAACACATTATGACCTGTCTACACCCAACCTGCCAAGAGGTAGTTGTGCCAGAACTACCCTCCATTGAGACATGGGAAGATATGAAGCAGCTTCTGATTGACAAGTTTGGTGGTGATCTTAGCCTGGAAGTAAAGAAGGATGCTTTCATGCATATTGCTTTCAAGCCTAAAAAGACACTAGCCAAGTTTGCAGACAGATTCTACATAGAAGGACAGCAACTGATTACAAGCAGACAGTTAAAAGCCCATGAAGACTACATGGCTTGTGCTCAAGCACTCAAGGTTAACCAACTTCTGTGCCTTCACTTCAAAGCCCATAAGGCTATGCTCTCTTCCATGAAGAGCATAAAGACGTTGTTGCAAGATATGCACCTTACCCATTCTGGAGCAGTTGTTAGGGAAGGTCAAACTACTTCTACCTCTGGTTCATCTTCCTGTAGTCCTTGCATTCTTACCATGAACTCGCAAAAAATCCACCTCAACGCCAAGGTTGCCACAACTGTGATCAGATAGGTTGTCATTCTCAAGTCTGTACCAATCCGCGGGTTGAAGGAGCTAATCCAAAGGGACAGGCTGGGAAAAGAGCAGTCAACCTAGAGGCAGAGACGCTCTTGGTTGACAATTCTTCCCAGTATCTTCCAATCCCTCCCTCAATGGCTGAATCTGAGCCTGCTGATAATGAGGCTCCTCCTATTCTCCTCCTGTTTCACAATATCTCTGATGACTCTGACCTGGATGACTCTGATATTAACAACGCTGATGCATATGGGTACTCTGTTCTAGCATTACAAAAACCATTACAGTCCCCTATAAGTTACGCTCAGGAAAGTCTACAACTACCGCTCAACCTTTGCCTGAAGCCAAAGAAATTGTCTTGCGCCCTTACCTCACTCAGGCTAAGAGGTCCCCTGTGCTAGTGGAGTTGTCAGAAGAAGCTGCTGAGGTTGCTGATGCTGTCTTCAAGATTGTATCTGTTTTGCTCCCCCTCCAGACTGTTTATAAGGAGTTCCCAGGATTAAGATGTATGATTAAGAAGTGGGATAAGGGACTAGCAGAGGCTCAATATATCCTGGCTGTCCTTCCCCCTTTGGTTGCACTACAAAAAGTAGAGATATCCATTCAAAAAGTGAAGATCAAGGCCGTTCTAGACACTGGATCACCGGTCAATGTTGTCTCCTCCAAGCTTGTGAAGAAACTCAAACTTACCCCTGACCTTGATTATCACCAGTTGTATGGCATGGCTGGACTGTCTATGACCCAAGCCATAGGGGCTTACTCCGCTCTACCCATATGGTTTGACAAGCTTCTCCTAGCTGCACCAGCAGCTGTCTTGGAAAATGAGAGTTACGATCTCCTAGTTGGCACCCAGTTCCTTAGGGAATATAATAGGATAATCAAGTTGAAAGATGGCTACCTCTCTATTCTATGCTATGAAGTCCCCTTAATCTTTGAAGAGCCAGTTAAAGTTCCTTGGAAACGCCTCAAGACTTGTGCCTTGGAATATCCCACTAGGGGTTTCAACCTCAAGTATTGCACCCACTCTTCAAACATGAAGTGTTCACCCATGGCTTGCCCTGCGTCTGAAGGGATCCCTCTCCTAGCCACGTCTGCTGTCATCATTCCCCCTGGCTCCCAGGATATCTTAGACTCCCAGATATCCTATGAACTACCTGAATGCACCTTATTGGAGTTGTACTCTCCCCCCTCCTTAGGACGCAACAAACCTTACCTCTGTCCTGGAATCCTAGATGTCTCTCATAAAGACCCTGTTCAGTTGTTGGTAGCCAACCTGACTGCAATCCCCATGACCGTATCTAGGGGGCAGGTTGTTGGTTATGGCAAGTTGTTGGGTGCTCCTGACTTCCTTTCTCTTCATCCCTTTGGTATGTTTCAAGATTTTAACCTACCAGAGGATGAGCCGCAAGTCCTATCTTTGTTCACTGCACAGGACTTCCCACAACTTTCCCTGGTTCAACAGAAAGAGGTGCTAGATTTACTAGACCAATTTTCCAATATCTTTGCTAAAGACAGTACCAATTATGGGTTAGCCAAAGGTGTTATCCATCAGATAGACACTGGCAACGCTCCTCCCTTCTGTGCTAAACCCTATTGCCGCAGTTGTGTAGAAGACGCCCAAGTATCTAAAGAGCTCAAACAACTGTTAGACGCTGGGCTGCTGGCGCCTTCTCAAAGTCCTTGGGCATCCCCACTACTCATCTTAAAGAAGAAGGATGGGGGTCATTGTATTGTGACAGACTATCACTGATTGAACTCTTTGACCAAAAAGGACTTGTACCCCTTGCTGCATATTGATGATGATCTCTGGCGTCTTGGAGGCTCTAAGTTTTTCACTGCCATGGATCTGGCGTCTGGATACTGGAAAGTTGACCTATCACACAAGGATTGTCAGAAAGCCGCTCTCATTACTTCTGAAGGGCTTTTTGAGTTTACTCGCATGCTACAGGGACTTTGTAACGCCCCGGCCACCTTCCAAAGGGCCATGTACTCCATCCTTTATGACTTGAAGTTGTTGTGCGTCCTAGTATACTTGGATGATATAAAAGTTTTCAGTGCTACCTTCATCAATCACCTGGCTCATCTCAAAGAGGTGTTCATAAAGATTCAAGAAGCTGGCCTCAAACTGAAGCCTTCCAAGTGCGCATTCTTCAAAGAACATCTTGAATTCTTGGGCCACAAGGTAACCCAGAAGGGATTTTTCTAATGACTAAGAAGGTTGAAGCCATCAACAAAATGCTTCCACCCTCAACTTGCGAGAAGTAAAAGTTTTCCTGGGGATGATGGGCTACTACAGACAGTTTATCCCTGACTTTGCCAATACTAGTGAACCTTTAGTCCAGTTATTACGTTATGTTCCTTTTGAATGGACCACCAGTCAACAGCAAGCCTTTGAGACCCTTAAACAAAAACTCAAAGAGGCGCCAATCCTTGTATATCCAGATTATGATAAGGAGTTTATCCTGTACACCAACGCTAGTGATCTAGCTATTGGAGCCATTCTGGCCCAACTGGACAACAAGGGTATAGATCATCCTGTGGCTTAAACTTCCTGTGTGCTAAACAAGCTTGAGAATAACTATAGTATCACAGAGAAGGAGTGCCTCACTCTTTTGCATGCAGTCAAGCAGTTTTGTCATTACATATACAGCACCCACTTCACAGTTGTCACTGACCATGCTTCTCTTAAGTGGTTACAGCAGCTTAAGGAACTTGAAGGGCGCCTAGCTAGATGGGCTCTACGTCTGCAGGGATAGAACTTCACAGTGCTCCATTGCCCTGGGATTTATCATCAGAATGCCAATGGGCTCTCCAGAATGTCCTTTCTTGCTTTGCATCCTGCAGAGGCCAACCAGTTATACAAACTAATTGGATACCCTTCTTCTTGGGAAAGTGAGACAGAAGAGGTACAACTAGCCTTGTCCAAGCTATCCAAAGATACCCTCATACACAACAATCAGCTCTTCAAAAAGGTACGAGACCAGTATCTGCCTTATGTAATACCCAGTATTTGCCTCTCATTGGTGTTGCAAGCTCATAAAGAGACTGGGCATGGAGGCATTGTCAAGACCTTTGACTGGCTCCAGAAGAATTACTTCTGGGAGAACCTTTGCCTGCTGATCCCAGACGTCATAGTTAGCTGCTACAACTGCCATCTACAGAGGCCTTGAGCTGCTGCCCACAAGTTCAAATTAGTTCCCCACAACATGCCTTTCACACTGTTAGTATTGGCGCAGTAGGTCCTCTCCCCCGCTCACGTTCTGGGTGATGCTTTATTTGATTGCTGTTGATCACTTCAGCAAGTGGATAGAGGCTTGCCCTACAAAGGACATCATGGCTAAGACAACTGCTGACTTTCTGTTGCAAGATGTTTTCTACCGCCATGGCTGTCCTCAAGTGCTGCTCTCAGATAATGGGACCAACTTCAATGCCAAGCTAGTAACCTCTGTTGTCAAAGCTTTGGGATCACAACAATCCTTCTCTGCCCCCTACAATACTTCTATCAATGGGGAAGTTGAGCGTGCAAATTCAACACTGGTCTCTATCATGAGGAAGCTCACCTACTCTGACGCTACCAACTGGGACTTATACTTACCTGCCTCTCTCTTTGCCTACCGCCTTAGCAAACATTGTGTCACTGGGCACTCCCCTTTGCTATGCTGTATGGGCAATAGGCTACTACCCCATTGCTCTTGGGGCCCCCCTGCTTACCTCAGATAAGGCCATAAATCCTGACAACCACATTAAGGATCTAGTCAACCGCATAATTGATATACAGGCCACTGCCTACACTTCTGCATATAAGACTAAGATGCTTGAGCTCTCTCTCAATAATGCTGGACGCTCCCCCTGCCTGAATTTGATGTTGGTGACCATGTACTTTACTATCAACACAGATTAAGTGTTTGCGCACATAAGTTGGACTCTCTGTGGATTGGCCCTTTAGAAGTGTCCTTTAAGCAAGAGTCCAAATATACTGTAAAGCTCCGCCCTGTGGCTGTCCTTTTGCTCAAGTGCACACAAAGTTCCTTTGTAAATACTACCCCCTAAGGCCAATCTAGGGGAGGGCAATGTTGTGAATACCACTATTCACCATGTTTAATTTTGCCTTTGGTGGTCTATTTCAAGGATGAATTGCTCGCTTTTGCTTTTGCCTCTTGAAATGAGTTGATGGCTGAATCAGGAAATAAAATTGTTTGGTTTCTTGATCCTGCGCAACTCACTTGCCCCACTAGTGCTGGTGGCAAGTGATCCTACCGTCCATGTACTGTTTTGTGGTAAAGCTACACAGTATACATTCCCAATCTTTATACCCAATAATATTTAAGTTCTATTCACATTTTTGACTTTGTGTCTTCTGTACTTCCGCGCCTCTCTCTAGCCACAACTAGTAGAGATTATTCTTCCAGGGCCGCAAGGTAAACACATTTGCCTTCCCTGTCATCTTACCAAGACTTAGTAAAAATCCAATCCTAAGGTTAGGATTTCCTGTTGTGTGTTTGTACCGCGCCTCAGAACACAACAGACAACAGAGTTTGAGCTTCAAGGTAGAACCTAGAAGTGAAGTCTTCTAGGGTTTCCCCACCTTTAACTTGGTGTTGGCAAAGTCCATCTTATAACCAAGGAGTGCTTTTTGGCTACCAAGTTCTTCTGTCAAGGCTCTGGAGACATTGGCAAAAGCCCAGTCATTCTCAATGAGATGTGGCAAGATAATGGTTTGAGTCTCAGCATCCAGACAGTTGAAGATTGTGGAGTCCCTCATGGCATTGTCTGCGCCATACATGGAGTTCTGGTACAGATGTAAGAACATAACCACATTGCTCTTGCGGTCAAACTTGGGTAGATTGACGGGCTTGAAGTTGTTGGAGCCATGTTGGAGGGAGCAGGTGTGATCCTCACTGGAGAGCAGGTGAGACGGGAACAACTGAGAGTGGAGGCATCAAACCTAGCCTCAGAGGCGCAGCAATAATTTTCCTCTTGCTGGGCTTTGCATTCACCTTCTCTGTCTTGACCAGCTCTAGAAGCTTCAGGGGTGGCCAGGTTTTCATCCTTGGACTCTATTACTGGCTCTAATACTTGTACAGTGTTGGGAGCCAACCAAGTGTAGTCATCATTGCTTTTGTAGCTATGATAGAACTCATAACTAGAGGATATTCATGGAAGGGGATGACTCTTGGAGTTGATGGAGATAGCCTTTAAGTTGACGGCCATAATATTACTGTCAATACTATACATTTGGCTCTAGAAGGCGTCCAGGAGAAGTTGTTGCTTGTCCAGCTCATCTTAGTAGACCTTGTTCTCCTGACAGGTGATATCCAAGTCATCTTTCAGAGGGGTGATGCACTTTTCATGGATGGCAAGCTCAGCTTGGAGCAAGACTATTACTTCCTTGTCCTTTCTGACTTGGGTCTGGCTGCTGGCTCTGTCATGCAATTGGCAAAGTTTGAGACAATCCTGAAGCTCTGACACAGTGTGGTAGCCATTAAACAGGAAGGCAAGATTGGAACTCTGCTGGACCAATTCCGCCTGCATCTTCTTGTAATGATCAAAGAGCTCAAAATTTTCACAACCAAAAAGGTGACTGGAAGGGGAGTTGTCTGTGGCAGCAGATGGGGGGTGAACAAGGGGATTGTAGCAAGGCAACAGTCTAATACTTCCACCTCACAAGTCAGGCTTTGAAACACGAGGCCAGTCTCCAGCACGTGAGTAGTAACCACACTAATCTAATTGGCGTCTACACCCTGATGGGTGTCAGGGACCCACTCTCAAGCAGCCGGCCCCACAGTTTTGGAGGTAACTTGGGCTGGGTTTTTTGCGGGAAGGGCCCACCACAAGAGAGGGGCTAACTTTAAGAGGTAAGAAGCAGACTTTCCTAACCAAGACCACGGGCCGGCGGCCAGTACAATGGTGCCCACCACCCCAGTGAGGGTGATGTACACTATACCAAAAAGCTTGCTGGTATGGTTAGTTGGCAGGTTGGGGGAAGAGGCTGGCATTGGTTTTGGTGTTACAGGTGGTTCCATATAAACATTGTAGGCCAGGAGGTAGTTGAATTTTCCTCTAAATAACTTGGGGGAAGAGAATATCCACAGGTCTTGGCGGTTGTATCTGACGGCGGATTGGATGCGGGCTAATGGGTCAAGTTCAATGATTTTCTCTGGTGTGTAATCCTTATATTTGGGCTTTAATGGGTAATCAGTAAAATGAACGGGCCCAAAGGGAGCACCAGGTGGACAGAAAACTGCAGGCAAAGGGGCAGGGGGGCCAGGGGATCTTGAACTTAACTTATAGACAGCAAATACAAAATATGATAATAGCTTATGAGCCAAAGTAACATAACCTTTATTCAAAAATGATGATAAG
Source organism: Entomophthora muscae (assembly GCA_014839935.2). Lineage (NCBI taxonomy): Eukaryota > Fungi > Entomophthoromycota > Entomophthoromycetes > Entomophthorales > Entomophthoraceae > Entomophthora > Entomophthora muscae. The sequence continues at coordinate 27,309 of QTSX02000758.1, read as the reverse complement.
TTTGGAGCGCGGGGTCCTTTGGTCTATATAGCACACCACCTCCAAACTTAACATTTTCCACAGGTTCATCAGGGCATTGGGGAAGGCTGGGCCGGGGGAATTGGGTAATTGAGTCTGAAAGCAGCAAAGTGGCGCTCAGCCCGGGAGTTCTTTCATTGATCAAAAGTCTCAATTTGGCTACCTGATTGTCTTGTTTTAGCGTTGCGGTCATGGGTCTGGGCTGCAGACCCATGCCTCTTTCCTGGGTAGGCTTCTGATTGGTTGCTTGAGAGGACTTCAAACTCATGAAGCTTACATAGGCGCCATCTCTGACTTCATTAGGCAATTCAAGAGGATCCTCTTTGTGCGCCACTATGGTTGGGCTGGTGTCGGTATTCTGGCTTTGGGAGTTCATAAGAGCCTCAGCTTGCAGGGTTTGATCCCCAAAAAATATGGGCGGGCAGCCCAGAAGTCCATAGGCCTAGTGGCCTGTAGGGATCCAGGGCTGGGGTTTGAATCCCGCTCCTGGGCCAGGGTTCCAGAGGGGAAGAATTGTCAATCTTGACCATGGGTGAGGGTCTGTACCACATGCATTGGAACTACCTTAGCTATACTTGTTTCAATGGCATCAACCCAGTGGAGCATGGTGCTCTGGGCATTGGTAACTTTGGCAAGATACTGATTGACAGTGGTGAAAGTATTGCAAAGCTTAGAGTAAAGGACCTGGAGGAACGTCTGTTGGTTAGATACCAGTATTTTCTGGTCGTGCACTAGGCTTTGGATGCAACCCAGGTGCATTTGGTTGTGGCATACAGCAGGATGGGTGAATTGTTGTAGGTAGTCCTTGATATGTTCAATAGTGCGGAGGTCACAACGGAGCTGGTCAGGGTTGACCTGGGAGAGATTCTGAAAGTGACCCAAGGAGTTTTCAGCAGAAGGCTGCTGAATGGCCAGGTGTTCAGAGCAAGCATCATTGCCAGCAGCACCAGCATCCATGGCGTGTATGCCACTACAGATGGCGTCCTTGGAAGGTGAAGAGTTGGATTCCATCTCTAATGAGACAGGGGCTTGTAGAAGCAGTGGTTGACCAAAAACAATATCATGGGGGTGTTGATGTTCTGGCATGAATTGGCTTAGGTTGGGCAGGCCATAGGGAGCGCCTGCTCTTTCCCCAGCATGGGCATTAGTAGCAGTAAAGGCCGGTGCCTGGTGGTAAGGAGAAGCAGTGGCAGAAAGTTGGACCAGGGGCATTCCTGCCTCCTCATTGAAAGGACCGCAGGGGTGGGAGCTGGTGGTGTTGAAAGACATGAGTGCCAATGCCGTAAAGCTAGCAGCAAAGGGTTGCTAATTTCTACAAACAGTTAGTCAGGGACCTAATTCTTATTACTATACCTGTTGATGGTATAGTGGTAGCCTGTGAAAGGACAGAAGAATATAAAGGTGTAAAGACAAAACTGGTGTTTATTAAGATAGTATTGCACTTTTATAGTGTGAGGCAGGGGAATTGTCACCAGGGGCAGGGAGGCACAGACAGAAGGACTTCCCTAATGGAGGAGAGTGGATTTGCACAGCTATAAGTCCCGCGCAAGAGAACAACTGTTTCCAGTGGCTTTCCTTAAGGAGGTAGATATAAATAAATTTGTTGTTCTATTTATAATCTTGGAAGTAAAGCCCATGCCTTATGCACATTCAAAAGGCAAATTGAACACCCATTTTAGAGGCGTTTTAAACATCTTTATCCCTAGTAAAATCAGGATGCAATAGCGCAATTACGTGATTGTTCTGTTGCTTAATCCCTAGGTGAACAACTTAACGTCTAATCCATTCAGGATCTGTGACAGCCCTGGTAGGCAAGTCCCCTACTATGCTGGCATACACTTCTAACATGGCAGCCTGAGTTACCCGCCAGGGTCTAAACATCTTCCAGCCTGAGTAGAACACACTATCCATCAGTCTGGAACACTCCCCACCCCAGGCAGCTAAAGTTCCCTGCTGAGCTATCTTATTCTGCATCCCTAGCAGACACAGTTCTCTGCTGAGTGAAGACCTCTAGCCCACAGCAGCCAATATCCTCTGCTGGGTGGAGACCAAAATCTGTCCCCTAGTAGTCTCTCCTCCTACTAGTTAGGCCTTATCTTCCCTAAAAGCCATTGTTCACTACTAGGCCTCTACCTGCAACAAACAACCAAACTTTTACTTGGCCAATGTTAGCCCTGCCTGCAAACCACCAAACATGTGGACCATCACACCAGGTCTGGAAACAACTTGCACACCATGGCATTTGGGTGTCTGAGTGCATGGTACAGCTCTAGATTCACAGGAGAGTGGCGTCAATCAGGGTGTTGACCAACTGCAACGGGAACCAATGAGATTGCAGTAAGAATTCCCCATATAAAATCCTCCCATTGAGTCCACTCTTGTCTGATGCTTGATAATTTTATCAAATAACGTCATGTTCCTCTCCTACTACAAGTTGTTTATTGCCTTTTACAAGTTCAGTGAAAAAGGGAAAACTGCCACCAAGAATTGAAGTAAGAAGGTCAAGAGGGGGATGTTCATTGGTGCATCCCTGGCTTTTTTGGACAAGGTTTCTGTCTATTATCAGACAAACCCTGATTACACCAATGGCTATGGGTATAGCCATATCCTCAGTAAATTTCTGGACTCCTGGTATAGATCAAATTCCAAATACCAGGGTTTCTTGAGCCACCAGATGAAGGATAGCTCCACCGCCCTTGAGGCAATTCAGGGGCGCGGGCATCAGGCTTCTATGTACCCAGATGACCCCACTGACATCAATCTAGCTGATTTTGTGTTCTTTAATATTGGCAACACACTCCAGGAGCAAAGCCCACAAACTTTCAACAATCTCCATCTTAGGGCCCTTGATTATGATTCTCTCTCTAGTTGACAGATGGTAGTTGACTTTTTTGCCCAAATTGTCTTCCATGTGAACATGGGTAACCAATCACATAAGGACATGTGCCCCCATCCTGTGCCATAGCTTTCTATCAACTAATCCAGCCAATGACAAACAAGGAATATAATGAGCATTATATGGCAGCCATCACAATAAATCTGATTAGTTCTACCCCTGCCACCACCACCCCCACCTGCCAGCCCCACCCATCCAATCCCAGACTCCCAGGCCAGCACCAACTCAACGCCTTCCTTCCCACTATATTCTTCCTAATAGGCATCACTCCCTCACCCCAATAAACTCCTTGCCGCCAATTATTCTATATTTATATTATCTTCATCTTGAATTTCAGTAATTTTATTTTTTTTTGTTTATAGTTGGTTGTATTATTTATGTTCAGCTTATTTCTTAAAATCATGTTTACTATGATGTGTATCTAGATCCAGAAAACATTTATCTTTAGCTCTTTACACAGCCCTTGCAAAAATATTAACAAAAATTTGGTGATCAGCTAAATTTAAATTAAAAATTATATGATTATTGTGTTTAAGAAGTTGTTGCTGATCCAAATTCAAAACCTTAATGATAAACTTTAAACCAATCAGGAGCCGTGTTTCAGGAAGCAAGGCATAGATAAAGTCATTGGTTGGCTTGGGTTGGGATACAGTCGGGCCAGAGGGTAATGCTCACCATAGGATGGGTGCTAACTTGATAATATAGGAAGTGGATTGCCCAAGCAAAGACCAGGGCCTTGAATTGGGCACCATAGTGTCTACCATTCCCGTCAAAGTAATGTAGAGTACTCCAGACAGTTGGGTGGACATAGTCTCGGCCGCAGTGGGGGTCTCCATTGGGTGATTGGGTTGCGGGGTTAAGGGCGGAGTCATGGAATAAAGTAGGCAGGCAGATAATTGTACTTGTCTTTGAACAATATGGGCGGCACCTCAATCCTCTTTCCTTCACGTCCTATGTATTCAGTTTCTCTAGTCTTTGCCAAGGAATCAGCAATGAGGATGGTCTCCAAGTCAAACTCCAAATAGGCAGGGTTGGGTGGGTATTTGGTAAAATGCACTGGTCCAAAAGGGGCTCCTGGGGGACGGTATAGTGCCTGGGGAGGGTTGGTAGGTTGGTCTCCAGAGGGTTGGTTGCCTGATGGTCTACTTGGCTGGAGTTAAGATGGAAGATCACTAAGACTAGATAAGGTACAATTTGTTCAAACCAAAGGTTCATAAAACTGTATGATTGAAAATAATGATAGGGTCATCTCCATACCACCAGGGTTCTTATACAACAGATTTTTGCTTCTTCAATTTTTGCAGGGTTCAGGTTTGCAGACAAGGCACTGACAGGGCATGGATCTTGGCTTAGAGTCTTGAGGGCAGCAGATCCAGGTTGTGCCTGCTCTGGTGAATAGAAGTGGCAATGCTTTGTTCCGCCGCCACTGTTCACTATGTCACCTGAGTAGTTCAATTGCATTACCCATCTGGACTGGAGACTGGCAGTAGCTGGTGATCATTGGCAGAGTTAACAATAGGTTTTGTTTTAACCTCTTTAAGGAAAGCTACAACCTCTGCATAGGTCCAGATTCTTTGGTGGCGCAAGGTTGGCATCAATCTGGTGATCATTTGGAGAATTGTCCTTGGGAGACTGGCAGGTCTTGTAGTAACTTGTCAACTTGGGTTTGCAATTTAACAAATGGGCGGTTTCCTGTCCACTTTGTGTGACTTGAGTAGTCTTTGGAGGGTCAGGGTTCAATTCCAGGGTCTCCAATGTTGATTTCAAACCTCCAGTATTGATGCTTGACAGGTTGGCAGGTTTCTGTTCTCCCTTTTTGGGGTCATCTATCTCTGGTGGTCCAGGGCTTGACCCAACTAGCAGTTGGGTGGTTCCCTGTCCACTCTGGTCAACATAAGTCTTTTCCTGAGACCCAGGTTTCAATTTCCAGGTTTTTAATACAATTATTGAAATGTCATTCATAACACCGTGTGAGAAATTGATGGTTGTGGCATAAAGGGTTATTCAATAATTCTTTGATGCATGTGCGCTAATTAATCTGATTGGATGGTTATTTTGCCATTGTAAAATATTGCTGCTGTATCAGAAATGACAATTTGGATTCACCTGAATACCAAAGTTCAGAATCAGAGTCAAACCCTTAACAAAACCCTTGGCAGACTTCCAGTTTTGGAGTCTAGGAATCTGACAGCCCACTACCAATTGACAAAGTTTTTGCCAACCCGCCAGGACCCAAACCCTTAACTATCCCACTGGATTCTGCAAGAGAACCACCAGTGCAAGATGCCAGGAATTTCCCTGAGGTGCCAATACCTGACACCAGTGCTTTTCTTGGTAAATGCATGAGCTCCCCAATGAGAGTTATTCTGAACTCCCCCAAAGCCCAGGAAGTGGCACTGAACCTGAAGAGGCACCCAACGCCTTAGTTGCCAAACAGAAGGATTCAAAGTGTTCTCATCCCAAAGTGGCCAGTGGTGACCCACCAGTGCTGAGCGCCACACTGCCATCTAAGACCCCCAATGCCAAACCGCCCAAGCTCAAGAAGCTTGACCAGGAAATGAAGCCTGACAGCACAGTATAAGTACCTTTCTGGCCAAGATCAATCCCCATCATTATTTTTAAATAAAGGTTATGAGATATTAGTTTCCCCAATTATTGCCATATTTTATCCTTGTCATCTGCCAGTTAACTCAAAGATCATCTGACCTTCCTGCCAATCCACCAGCTATGTATTGCCCGCCAGGTGCTTCATTTGGTCCTGTCTATTTTACAGAATACTCCTTGAAGCCTGAGTACAAGGACTACACCATGGACAATATATTAGCCTGGGATTCCTTAGCCAGGATCAAAGAGATAATTGGATACAACCAGAAAGGCCCTTGGTACATTAACAAGCCCCACCTGTTCAGAGATAAATACAACTTCCTTCCTGTCTACCAATTATACATAGAACCACTGTCACCCCCAAACTAATGCCTACATCCACTGCTGAGCTTTTCCTGGACCATACCAATAAACTATTTGGGATTGTTTATATTACTCTCAAAGGATTAATAGATACATTTGCTCCTGCCACCAACCTATGGTCATGGGTGAGCAAGTCAATGTCCTACCTCATTAATTTAGCGTCAATCTTTTGGTGGGCCTTGTTCACTCAGTCTGCAAACCACCAGTTCCCAAATGCTAGCAAGCTGGCAGATCAGGGTTGTTCCCTGACATTATGACAATCTAATTTGATTCTGGTACCCTGAGCCCCAAGATTTTGATTATTCTTGGGGCATCTTGCATGTTTTTTTGTAATGATAATCACTTATTACACATTTATGATGACCAAGAACCAAATTTCTTCCACATGAAAGAATGCAAATGTGAATCTGAATGACCCCAAGAAATTTGAAACTACTGCCAAATCCACCAAAAGCCCTCCTCTCAGGTGCATAACGTGATAGTCAACCAATCTCTCACCAAAGTGGAGATGCCCCAGATGGTTAAACTCACTCTTGAGGAGGCCCGCCGCACCATGCTAGTCCTTTGCCTTCACTTCTAAGCTAACGCCAATTCCTACCCCAGTGACACTGAGAAGGTATTGGTGGTGGCCGCCATGCTGTCAGGAGATGCACTAAATTGGTTTGACAAGGCCACCACAGAAGCGGTAATTCTTCCTAGACTATGCCAAGTTTCAAGCTAAGTTGATGGCCTCAGGGAAAAACTGAGACACCAGATATTACATCCTAAACTCCTTGTTGGAAATCCAGCAGGGTGCCTGCCCCATCCAAGCATATATTGATGATTTCCTTAAACTGAAGACTCACACCCAACTTGAAGACAAACTGGCTGCTATTATCTTCCAAAAGGGAGTCAACCTAGCCATGAAAGGCCTGTTGAAGCACCACCTGCCCACTCTCAGCCTAGACAAACTAGTTTCTCTGTAAAAGGGCCTTAGCATGAACCAAGAGAATGCTGACCCCTCCCAGATCTGCCCAAGCCAAGCAAAGACCCCAAACAGAATTGGAATGAGACCCAAAGAACTCTAAAGACACTACCGTAAAGGACTCTGTTTCCAATGCCACAAGATGGGATACTTTACCAAAGTATTCCCTAAGAATAACACTTCCCCAATCTCACTGTTGCAAATAAACTCTTCTTCCCAGTCTTGAAAATTTATCTAAGTGATCATAGAACTATTGGGAAGCAAGCGCCAGATCAAAGCTTTTATTGATACAGGAGCTGACAAAAGTTTCATTGACACCAGCCTGGCAAAGGAACTAGGCTTGATAGCTTCATAGCGCAGCCTACAAGTAATCATGGGAAACAGCTCTTTGGACACTGGCCATGAGTGTGAACAAGAAATTCCTTTGAAAATTGGACATAATGTGTACCCGTTGTACCTGATCCTCTTGCCAGGATTACCACACCCCCTAATACTGGGCAACTCCTGGTCCAACGGACATGACCTGATCCTGAACTATTTCAAACAGACTGACATGTTGAAACAACCTAAATCTTGTGACACTGTTTTCTTTTGTATAAGCCCAGGAAGATCCCCGTCTAACAGACTCATAACCATAAAGATAGAACCTAGCGTTGGGATATTGCCTACCCCATTGCAGAAATGGGACCATGTGTTTAGAAAAGAAGAAGCCACAAAAATACCCATCCATTCAATCTAAAGTTATGCTATAGACCTGTTAACAGAGACCCAAATTACACCATGGCCCCATTTATAGCTGCAACTACTGCAAACAAATGGCCTTTAAAGCATACCTAGAGGATATGACAAAAAAGGGTTTCATCCAAGTGTCAAAGGCCCCCTGCTTGTTACCCATGCTGTTTGTAGGAAAGAAAGATTGCAAATGTGTCCATGTGTAAACTATCAGAAAATGAACAACATTATGGTGAAAAACTGTTACCCCATCCCCAACGCTGATGACCTCTGTGATGTACTGACTGGAGCCCAGGTGTACTCAAAAATTGACCTTAGAGAGGTCTTCAACCAGATCCAAATCAAGGACAGATACAAATACAAGACAGCCTTTAAAACCAGATATGGGTTTTACAAGTACCTGGTAATGTCATTTGGCCTGTGCAACACCCCCCAGCACTTTTCAAAGGATGATCAACTCTGTCCTAGGTGAGTACCTCAACAATTCTGTGTGGCATATTGGGACAACATCCTCATCTACAGCAAGACATACAAAGAGCACCTCCAACACCTGGACCTTATACTGGAAAAACTCTCCAAGGCCAACCTAAATTCCAAAATTAATAAATGTGAATTATTTCAGTCCAAGGTCAAATCCCTGAGATACATGGTGAAGACTGGCAGTTTTTCCATGGCACAGGACAAAGTAGAAGCAGTAACATCCCGGCCAGTGCCCAAATGCAGAAAGAATGTGAGAAGTTTTTTGGGCCTGGCAAGGTACTGCAGGGATTTCATCCAAAAGTTTTTTCTGATTATTCTGCCCCTGACCTGCCTTTGCTCTGACAATGTGAGAGAGAGGTGCTAAACTAACTAAGTTTGGCTCCCATTTTGGGGGAAGAATCCACAAGGACACCATCCAGTGCAGTACTGTTATTTGCTGCTTGAAAAGGTGTCCACAACAAGGACGCAGAAGACAATTGGGGAAGTATGAGTCTGAACCCATCAAGAGGATTCCACCTAGCAGCCATGAAGTGCGCTTGGGAGCATGCTCCTGGGGAAGCAACTCCTCATCCAGAGCAGGGATCATCTCTTCCACAAGGGGGAAAGACTTGGGGAGGTCCAATTTCAGGGGGGTTTGGAGACCAGGATCATGAGAAAACGCTTCAATGTCATTGTATGTAGGCTCTTGATGAGATTCTCACTAGTGATAAGAAGGTCTTGGGTGTGCCCCAGTGTTGAGCAACTTGGGTTATTGTTGGTATGTTCAAAGCTACAGATAGATGTTAGCCTTTCCAATGTACTCTTGCTAATCCTATACAAGAGCACTACAGACTACAATAGAATAGAACTTTGAAGATAATTATGTTTATTGAAACTGGAGTACAATCTAGCCTGCAGCTGCAATCTATCCAGGTGTAACTAAGAACTTGTTTTCATCCTTTCAGGCGTCTGTATCAATATATACTTCAAAAACCCTTGTTCTTGTCCTTTCAAACAGTTCTCAGTGGCTACCTTTGCAATAGATCCATCTTTGCTAGCTGCGCCTATCTTGATTGGCTGTCCTTGGCAATGTGTTGCTACTGGCCTTAGCAGGCATACATGGCACCTCAGCTACAGCCTACGCTTTTCTTGAGCTAGCCTACTGTCATTTATTGATTGGCTGTATCTTACACGCCTATTATTGCACTGGGAAACTACGCCGTATTTAGTTGACGCTTATAAATGGTCCTTAATCTGTCCTCTAACATTGGAAGGTAGAATTCCAGTATTCCATATGTAGGTCTTAATCAGTGATCCTTTTATTACTGGCAAGCCTTCTTCTTATTAATGCAAAAGGTCAAGTTGGGATATACACCGTTTAATAGCAGACTCAATCCAATATTGACTTGTGGATTATCTGTCAAGTAATGCTGACCCAAACCAATAAGAAACTGGTTATACGCCATATAGTGCTGACCCAAAATGGTATTCCTTAGCCATATGCACATCACTTGTTTGATATACTCATATACACTCTTCAGGCTGGGTGGGACTGAGTTGATACAACGTCCAGCAGGATGGAATGAGCAATATAAAATTGATACTTACATTATTACATACCATGTAATTAGTGATAATCATTATATTGGCTAACGTTTATACAGCTTATAATGCTAATATCAATTATAATACAGTAGTTTAAAAGCTATGGCAACAAGCAAAAATTCTTCAGATTTAAACAAAATCCAAGTTGCTTCAGATTCAGGATTCAATTAATTTAAATATCTTTGGTTAATAAATGAACTTTCAAACCAAAAACAAAATTTCACTAACCCATCATACAAAATTAAAGCAAACATCAAGCGGTGTAGTTCAAACCACAAACAAAATGAACTGACACAACAAGTGAAATGGATGGATGCTATTCCAGAGTATATTATAATCCAATCAGTATTAATGAGGCACTAACAGAAGGACTAAAGTGAAATGAAATTTGAGCAATCTAGAAGCAAGATTACACAAGCACAAAACAAAATGAACTCACACAAGATGTGTAGTATGAGCAGCCTAAAATAGAAAAATAACAGTTTAATAGCCAATCAACAGCTATCCAATTTAGGACCAGAGGCATTTTATCCATTTTCATAGCTCCAGATTTGTATGAAAAGGTTTTAAGAACCTTCAAAATATGGACTTGAGATTACAATAAAAATAATTCATTAAATTTTAAAATTTCTACTTTTAGTGATTTTATCCTAGGTTTTTTTACAATGGTTTTTACAAGCAATATCTTCAACTGCGCCAGCAGCCAAGCCAGCAGCAGCCAAGCCAGCTTCAATGGAGGCAAGGCTCAGAACGTGGAGGCACCTGTTTCCACCCAAGCCCTTGAGGCGGGTAACAAGGAAGCTGACCTGTTACTGTCCCCTGACCCATATGGCTTTGACTTGTTTAAGAGTCACTTAGCGTCTAGCTCTGCCCTTGCTCCCACACCCACCCCTGCACAAGCTGCCTGAAAAACAACCAATCAGGATGTCAACCTCAATCCAGAACAACTTCCTGCCATCACCCAACCTGCCCCTCCCTCAGCCAATCAGGCTTCAGCTCCCCCCACCCAGCGCCCCACATGCAGAATTATCACTGCCCAAATTCTTCAGGAAATTTTGGCACTCAACCTGCAGGGTCTGTCCTGGGATCAGATAGCCAGCCAATTATAATTCACCTGGGCTACTGTCATGCAGGAATTCAACAACCTGATGAATAAGGGAAATCTGATTGGGACAGCCAAGAAGCCCAAGAAGGCCCAAGAGTCCCAGATAAGTGAGGCCTAGCCAATCATGCTCTACCTCCTCCAGCAGGACCCCAAGCTTCTCTTGACCCAGGTCTGGAAGCAACTTGTGCACCATGACATTTGGGTATCTGAGCGCATGGTGCAGCTCTGGATGCACGGAAAGGTGGCTTCAATTAGGGTTCTTACAAATTTTGCCGTCAAAAAATGAGATGGCGCTGAGGATTCCCCATATGACACTGCAATTGAATCAACCCTGGTCAGATGCTTGATAAGTCTAACAGATGACATCATGTTTATCTTGTACTACAAGTTATCAATTGCATTTGAAAATTTTGGTGAGCAAGGAAAAGCTGCCACCAAGAATGGAAGGAAGAAGGTCAAGAAGGGGACATTTATTGGTGCATTTCTGGCTGTTTCAGCCAAGGGTTTTGTCTACTATCAGACAAACCCTGATTTCATCAATGGGTACTCATACAGCCACATTCTCAGTGCATTGCTTGACTCCTGGGATGGCTCATATTCCAAATACCAGGTTTTCTTGAGCCACCAGATGAAAGGAAGCTCCACCGCCCTTGAGGCTATCCAGGGATGTGAACACCAGGCCTCATTCTACCCTGCTGGTCATGCAGACGTCCATCTGGCTGATACTGTCTTCTTCAACATTTAAGATACACTACGGGAGCGCCGCCCTCAGGCTTTCAACAATCTCTATCTTGGGGTCCTTGATCACAATTTTCTCTTTGGTCACCAAATGGTGGCTGACTTAATTGTGCAAATGGTTTTCCATGTTAACATGGGCAACCAATCACGCAAGGATAAGCGCCTCCCATCCCGTGCCACAGCCACCTACCAGCCCATCCAGCCAATGACTGATGAGGAGTACAATGAGCGGTATATGGCGGCCATCACGCGCAATCCTCCTGCCTCCACCCCCGCCATCAACACCCCCCGCCCGCAAACCCAACCCATCCAATCCCAGACCTCCCAGGCCAGCACTGCCTCTACGTCTTCCTTCCTGTGTCATTCTGCCTACTAGGCATCACTATTTCCCGCCTCAATAAACCCCTGGTCCCAGAAAATTTCTATTTATATTATCTTTATTTTGAATTTCAATTGTTTGTGTTCTCTTTGTTTATAGTTGATTATATTCTTTATGTTCAGCTTATTTCTATAAAATCATATATTTACTATGTTGTGTATCTAGATCCTTAACACAGTTATTTTTAGCACCCAAACATAACCCCTTGTGAAAATATTAACAACAACTTGGTGATCAGCTAAATTTGAATTAGAAAAGTATAGGTTAACTGTTTTTAGATAAAGCTGTTACTTATCCAAATTCAAAACCTTAATGATAAACTTTAAGCCAATCAGGAGCCAAGAGATAAAATGATTTTTGTGACATTAAGGGTCATTCAATAATTCTTTGGTGCATGTGCGCTAATTAATATTATTGACTGGATGTTTTGTCATTGTACGTCATTGCAGCTGTGGCAAGTTATTGATAGACTAGTGCTCAATTAGCTGCTGGGTTAGCACTAGTCCATCAACAACTTGCCACAGCGACAATGGCATATAATGTCAAAACATCCAGCCAATCATATTAATTAGCGCACATGCACCAAAGAATTATTGAATGACCCTTTATGTCACAACAATCACCTTATTACTTGGCTCCTGATTGGCTTAAATTTTATCATTAAGGTTTTGAATTCAAATCAGTAACAACTTTATCTAAAAACACTTAACACTATAATTACTAATTCAAATTTATCTGATCACCAAATTGTTGTTAATATTTTCACAAGGGGCTATGTCAAGCGCCAAAAACAATATGGTAATCAAGGAAACAATGCCAACACAAAGCAAACAACACATTAAGATGAGCGTAAAACATATAAACAATGGGTAAAAAGATGGGATAATTTAGTAAATGGGAAAAAAAGGAATAAACAAAGAGGCAACAGTATCAAAATAATACAGAATTTATTGAGGCAAAGGCTATAAAAACATATGGAAAGGTTAGTAAAAAATCAATGAGAGAATTGGAAAAGATTCTGAAGGACCTCAACTTGGCAATTGCCAAAATAAAGGAGATTGACCACAAGGTCAAAGCAAAGGTGAAATCTGCTGTCCTCACTGGGGACAAAATTGATAAGGCGTTTGCAAAGGCACTAATGTCAAAAATGCCTGACACCCCAGAAATAACAATTTAGCGCTTACTAAATATTCAAAAAACTGTGGTTGAGGGGCTCCAGTTCAAGCCATACAATCTTTCTGTGCTGTCTGTCTGGGTTGATGACCTGGAGATGTATACCCACCCCAAACCCGCCAAGCGTGCCAGAGCAGAGGACACCAAATTGCCCGTACAACTGCTTGCGCCAAGAATGGCAAAGCCAGCTGAAGCTGCTGGAAAGGAATAAACCCAAGAAGGTAACCTAAAAAATTATAATTAATAAAAATTCTTAATTACTTACCTTTTTTTAGAAGATGTTGATGGTGAACTCTGCTGGGTCCTGGTCCCTTTTGTCCCCCCACCTTCTATGCCAACTATGCTAATCATGTGGCAAAACAACTCTATCTGTCCCCCCAGTCTTGAAGGAGCTTGAAGACAGAATACATGGTACATTCAAATGTCCAGGGAGGCATTGGCTGGGCTTTTGCATGGTGAGGGGGCATCTGAGTGGGCAGTTACTGCCTACAAGGATGCCCACCTGGACCTGTTTAACCTCAGTGGAGTTTACTGTGTAAAATCCATTGATCTTGTTTGGGACGTCCTGGCAATGCTTGCATTCAAGAATATACCAGAGATTGGCTGGGCCCATGTGGCTGCTTGCTTCTGCTTCCCAGTGGAGCATACCATCTCTTACCTGTTGGAGAACTTTGGGCGTGCAGTGTAAAAATTGGCTGTTGCAGAAGCAACAGCTGTAAAGAAGACCAAGATCCTCCTGGAAGACTTTGGGCTAGCCTGGAGTGCCAACAAGACGGGGGTCTCTGCAGCTAAGGAGCTCATGTTTGCCAAGACAAAGCACAAGAAGAAGATTAGTGTAGTCTATAATTAATTGTGCAAGTTTACAGAAGCTTTTGCTGGACAAAGGCTTCATCTGGTTGTTTACCTGGGGTTCTTATTCTTCTTCAGGATGGGCGCCAGCGTAGAGGATCTAGACGGGGTCCTTCTGGGGATTGACAAGGCCCAGCTTGCACTCAACAGGAAGAAGGTCCCCCCTGGATACAACTTGGTTGATCATGTGATCCAGGACGCCCTGGTCCTTGCAGGCATCTTTGGGTTTGCAGCCCTCCAGAAAAGCTTCTCCTCCATTCCCACCTCACCATCATTCCTTTTATCAGCAGGCATGAATTCTTTAATACGGGTGTATCCACCGTCCACAGTATGGCAGTGGAGGTTGTGCGCCACCTCCATTGCGGGGTGGGTACATACCGCTGAACTCATTATAGGTGCACTTAATTTTATCTCTATATCAATAAATATATTTATACTATACTATGTTTTTATATTATAAATAATTTTTCAAATAATATTTTAGCAAACAAGATTTGCAAAATATATTGCGGAAATAGATTTCATAAAAGTATAAAATTATACGTTAATAAAATAAATTCTAGCTTGTACATTTTACATTTAATTTTTTTAAACCTATTTTTTTTATTTATTTGACCAAAGTGATTTAAATATTTTTGCATAATCTAGTACTGAGCGTTTGGTATTACCTCAGATGGCATAATAAAAATATGTATAATAAAATAAATAAATTACTTACATCTATTGATGGATCTTCTGAATGTGATTGCAGGCATGGAAACATCTAAATATAAAATGATAATTTATAAATCTTGACTAGTAAATTAGAGAATAAAAAAGTTGAACATGCTAAGCCTTTAATTTATTGGCTGTTTGGCTAGGCACGCAGGGATGAACAAATCAGCGTGGCCATAGAATTTGGCCACGGTCTCAGCTGAGAGGGTATGGATCCCAGCCTGCAGCAAATCAAACAGGTCCTTGGTCCCTGTTGGGTTCCTTGCTTGACAACTTGCTTGAGCCACCCAAAGACTTCCTCAATGGGATTTAGGAAGGGCAAATAGGCGGGGAGGAAGAGAAGACACATATTTGCCGTGGCCAATTGCTGGGGGCCCACTGCAATGCTGGTGTCAATTGATGGAAATTCTTCAAGAATATCTGCCACCTTGTGGAGACCAACGTTGTCCAATACAATTACGTTGTTGAAGCCCAGGCTTGTGCGCCTCAGGTGCTCATGGACCAATCAGATAAATGATAGGAAGGTCCGGCTATTGTGGGAGCCTAGTATCATTTGGTAGAGCCCAACCCCATTTGGACCAAGGAGATCCACTATTGAGTATGCTGGTGCGCGGACTGCAGCACGCCAAGCCATCCCATCATTGGAGCCTCTGGGAACATGCCCATACTCATTGTGCATCAACTAGGCAAATGCTGATTTGTTGATATAATAGAATTTCACCGTACCCTTGGCTTTGAGGGCAGTGTACGCCTCTGCGTAATTTTTCCAGACATCAATGTTGGCTGGGCTGTTTCTGTTGTAGGGGGATACCCTGAGCTTTTTCCAAGAAAATCACATTCCCTTCAACAGATGGTAGTAAAAGAAAATCAGGGCCTCAATCCCAAAAGCAGACTTGACCATGGCATGTATATTTTCCAGTTCAAGATGGCAGTCCCGGGTGATCCACTGGCAGATTGCCCATTTGTGCTCCTTGGTGAGCATGTTTGACACACGCAAGGATTTCCCTGCAGCAAGGACGCAACCAGTATTAATGAATTTTTGGAAGGTCTTGCTGGTGTATTTGGGATCCACTCCAACAATGGCCGCAGCCACCTTGTAGTCACCCAATTCCTGCATTATCTTAAGCAGGATGATGTGTTTGATGTCAGGGATGCGCTTCTGGGCAGGCTTTTTGGCAGTAGGGGTCAACTCATTGGGATTGGGCACAACACAGGGCATGGGCACCTTGGTGTAAAACGCAGCAATTTTCTTTAACACCAGCTGTCCCTCATTTGTTTGGTAGAACTGGGGCTCCTTGTCATCCTCCTGATTGCCATCACTGACGTAGAGCTTGTAGCTAGTATCAAGTACAGACTTCACCTTCTCTAGCATGGCTGACAGGACTGACTCTTGCCAGTACACAACATCAAACACATACAAAGTAAGTTCTACCTCCTTGTTTCTAACCATTTTGGTAGTGGTGACCTTGGTTGGCTTCTGGGTCAGCTTAGGGACCCAAGGGTTTATGCTCTGCACCCTAGCAGCTTGTGCTCCTTGAACTGGCTGTGTCAGTGCAGAGTCACTACAGAACTCTCCTCTCCTGCCTCCCTCCTGAGTAGGCACTTGTGTTGTACTAAGTCTATTCTTTGACCTGCGGGGGCAACCGCAACTGCGGCGCACAACGGGTACAATGATAGTCTGTTGCTGTGTTCCTTCCATTTTGAGAATTTAATAAAATATTAAATAAAGCTTAATTAAGTTACTCCCTATTTTTAATTTTTGCTTTAATCTGTTAATGGATATTCAAGTAATATTTTTCCCACCCAATATCCCAATTATAGATTTATTTCTTAGTTAGTTGTTTCTGGTTTACAACGTCTATTTTAGAATACTCAAAAAAATGCACCCATTTTCCTAGATTTTACTGCCAAATTCAAACACCCAACACAATATTTTTAAAATTTATATTTCAGATCTTGTGTCTTATTTTAGATACCTTGGTATCATTCATGATTACAATCCATTGCACACATTGTGTGAGTGATTTTGTTTACATAGTGAGTTGCTATTGTGTTTTATTTTTGGATTGAGTTTTGACACACCACACTTGGGTTTATTTTGTCACCAATTCACATAGTAAACATATGTACACTGAAAGTCAACTCACACCATTTTGTTTGTGAATCAATGTATTTTGGATTATATTTTGAATGGGTTTGCTTTGCGCGTGAGTACTTTGTTGCAGTGTTGACCCATTTTGCCCATTAATGCTAATAAACCCTGTTAACAGAGTGTATATTTTAATCTGAGAGTTGGATTTTGTTAAAATCTGAAATCATTCCATTTAAATTTGAAGAATTTTTCTTGTTGCCATAGCTTTTAAAACTACTGTAAACTAGGAATTATATGATGTATAATCAGTACACATAGGAATGATAATTAAGTGATAATACAGCATATAATTGTTGCATCTATCATAATAAACTAACAATTACACAGCATATAACTGACATATCTATTATAATATATTGGTGATTATACAGAGTATAATTACTACACTTAATAGAATATTGACCTAGTGATAATACAGCGTGTAACTGATAAAGATCTGCGTGTAATGATTAGCCTGATCATTTGTGGTCAATCAGCCTAATCTCACACCCAGGATATTATCAAACAAACTCAGGAGATATGTAGGGTTGTCTCCCAACTGGTCAAGGGAGGAGGAGAGCCAATTCCATAAGTCAGGAGTGGTGGCTCAAATCAGCACCAACATGGGTGTCAAGGTGAACACCACAAACCTTAGAAGGGAGGCCAGCATTAATAACGGAGAAAATTGGTTTTTTAAATGCTTTCCTTGAGGAAAAGGCCAAAGTTATTGCACAAGTAGGTACAAAACAATAATTTAGAGTGTTTAAAACAAATGAGAGAACAGCAAGGCCAAGATATACACTTTTGAACAGCCAGAAAAAGAATTTGAAGCTGAAAAGACAAGCCAAGGCAACAAAAAAGCAAACAGAAGATGAAACTAAACTTAAATATGTAATTATAGTGTTTTTTTACTAATTTTTGAGCTTGAGTAAAGTTTTTGAAATCCAAGACAGTAAATAATGATGTATATACTAACTTCAAGTTCAGGAGCTTCAAGGAAGATGCCATAAACCAAAGGGGAGTGTATAAGTTAAGGTAAGACTAACACTTTTACTAACAACAAAATAAGAAACCAGGGGCTAACAAAATAAGCCCTTGTTTTCAAAATAAACAGAGTTTTTTAAAGATTGAACTTTTAATGATAATAATGAGCAAGCAGGAAACTGGAAGTCCCCTTTCTTGCTTAAAAGACAGAACCTGAATTCAAAAAGTCACCTGACCCAGAGATGGAGTCAGATTGGTTCACAGAGAAATTTTTCAGGGGAAAATCCAAAGGGTTGGAGAGTTCCTTATTAATTTCCAATCCCACTCCTGATTGGCCATTGTCTATAGAGTAGTCTAGGGTATCATTTAAACCAGTTGTATTGGAGTTTGAAGACTTAACTGTAGCGCAACCTGATTGATTGCCCTTGATTTTTTTAAATGGGGGCAAAATAACACCAACAAATAATCATAATTAATTAGGTATTCTTCCCAGTTGGGGACATAAATCTGATACTTGGTGGTTACTTCCTGAGAAGGGTACTCCAATACAAATCTCTTGTCAATTGTATAAGCTAAATCTTCAAGAGAATTAAGGGGTTTTATAAGAGAGGGGGGCTAGACTAACAAAGTCTGGCTCCCATCCTGGTGGGACCAACCACCAGGATGCCATCCAGTGCAAGACTGGGATAGCTTCTTGAAGGGGCCTCCCAAAGGAGACCAGATGTGAAAGGGGAGGGAAGTATGCATCCAAAGCCATGACCATGGCTCCAGTAAGTAACCACAGAGAGCAATCTCAAGTGAAAGGGGCCTCTGCATTTGACTCAGGGATTTGGCGCAAGGGGGAAGGGAGAAGGATTGACCAAGTCAGAAGAAGGAGTTTCATTAGTAATAGATTCTAAAGGTAGCAACAACTCTTCAAGATGAGAAGACAACCAAGGAAACAACCCATAGGATCCCGGTTTGATGGGAATCTGGGTGAGATGTTCACTTACATTTGTAAAAAGACCAGGAATAAACTCAGAAGATCAAGAAATCAAGAAAAGTTTGCTCCAAAAGACTGGGTTTGAGGACCAGAACAAGAGGGAAATAGGCGCCAGTATCCACATAGCCATCTTGTACCAAGGTGACAACATGTTTTCAGCGGGTGCCCCTCTTTTGCTAAAGTTACTGGGCGGACAGACCAGGTGCACGGGTAAATAATAGAAAATGATCCAAATTAATATACTCTGAACAATTCCCAACAAAAAACAACAGGCAGGCAGGCCAGAGAAAGTGGGAGGCAGGGACAACAGTGGGAGTTGGGATAAATACCTTTATTGTTAAACAAACTTTTAAAATGCAAAATATTTGCAATGTCAGGAGTTTTATTCAACAATTGGAATTGGTAAGCAAGGGACCTGACGGCCCATGCTTCCATTTTATGCAAAGGGGGGTGATATGACGGGAGGGGTTATGAAAGGGGCTATTGGAGTGAAATCTAAAGGGGAGCCTATTAAAGAGTACTAACCAATCTTATCTTGGTTTGAGACCCAGAAAATAGGGGCCGCGGGGCCAGATGTAAGACTCAGCCCCTTAATTGGCTAGGAGCCTTCCAAGGACTCAGGATGCACATTTCCCCTAATGCCTTCCTCTGACGTCTCTGCCAGAGAGCTCCGGAACCTAATTGTTTCGGGCTGGGGGACTCCTGGGCCGGAGGAATTAGCTACCTGGGACACCACTGGTTGCAGGTTTTGGTACCCAATTTCCCTGGGCCGCAGGTTTGATCTTTATGACTTCATGTGGCCCGCATTTTTTTTAATGGTTTGCTAATTGTTCAGGACCGGGCAACACCATGACAACAAGCAATCCAACTGAATTAATGTCTCCTCCGCAGTTGGAGGGGACTCCAAAGGGGAAATGGGAACTTCAGCCGGGAAGGCCAACAGAAAGCGTTTGTCTACTGTGTGGACCAAGTCCTCCAGGTTTTGGAGGGGTTTTGCCTGCATGCAGGCCACATTTTTTGATGGTCTGGGAAATACATCCCAATCCAGGGCCAAAGGTGGGCCACAGAACTTTACAGGTTTAGCTTGATTTCAAGCAGAATTCTTGGAGCGCCAAGGGAAGATAATCTTATCCAGGGCTAAAGGGGGAGTGGCTTTACAGACAAGGTCACCTTCACCTGGGCTTAAAATTGCACATCAGCATTTGAGGCCCTAAAACTTGTGTTCACCTCTGCACCTGTCCTGCCATGCCTGATCCATCCAAGTCATTTTTACTGGAAACTGATGAGTTAGAATTTGCAGTATGGGGTCCTTCTTCAGAAAAGAGGGGATAGTATGCTACATTGTGTAGCATATTACTCCAATAAGATGCTGCCTGTCAAAGGAAACTACCCAATATATAACAAGGAAATGCTTGCAATAATGAAGACCCTGAAACATTGGTGCTGGTACCTATGTGGCACTGAATTCCTAGTAAGAATCCTAACTAACCACAAGAGCTTGGTTTACTTCTTTAAACCCAGACAGCTGAACCAGAGACAGGCCATATGGGCCCTAGAACTAGCCAACTACACTCTGACAATTGACTATAAACCTGGGAAAGTCAACATAGTACCTGACGCACTGAGCAGAAGAGCATACTTGATTTCCTCCACATCTGAGACCAAAGACCATAACACCCACTTACTTCTTGACCCTGCCAGCCTAGGTATCCAGCTGATGTACATGAAGATAATGGTTTGCAAGCCCAACATAATTGAGGCGCAGAAATTAGACAAATACTCAAAAGAACTCATTGCCAACTTGACCTCAGACCTTTATAGCTGCCATCACAAGAAAGGATTCTCATTGAAAGGATCTATTCTGTTACTACATAACCAGGTCTATATACCAGAAGGCAAAATAAGGACCAAAGTACTCATAGACTATCATGACTCAGAGATGGCTGGCCACCCTGGAAGACTCAAGACACTCCAAGGAATCAAGAAGAATTACACTTGGCCCCAACTAGACAAAGATGTGGCTGCCTACATCAAATGCTGTGAGACTTGCGGAAGGACTGAACCCCATAGATTCAAACCTGAAGGCCTGCTAAGACCATTAGACATACTAACAGGATCCTGGTAGTCTATTTCAATGGATTATTTTGTAGAGCAGCCCCCTTCCAATTTTTCCCATACAATTCTATTCATATTATATAAGTTTACTAAAATGTCCTACTTTGTCCCTACCACCACCCACTGTACTTCTGCAGAGACAGCTAGAAATTTACATAACCACATCCTAACTCAACACAGCATCTCAGCGGAAATCATCACTGATAGGGGCCCTCAATTCACCTCCAACTACTGGACTCAGGTGATGAAGGACTTAGGGG
This sequence comes from Entomophthora muscae, assembly GCA_014839935.2. Classification (NCBI taxonomy): domain Eukaryota; kingdom Fungi; phylum Entomophthoromycota; class Entomophthoromycetes; order Entomophthorales; family Entomophthoraceae; genus Entomophthora; species Entomophthora muscae. Next base: position 6,238 of record QTSX02000758.1, on the reverse strand, counting down.
TAAAACGTTGTATGTTTACATCATACCACCCACAGACCAACAGCCAGATCAAACAAGTGAACCAAATAACTTAACAATACTTACAATGCTACACCAACAATGACCAAGATAGCTGGGCTGAGGTGCTATCCATGGCGCAGTACAGCTACAACAGCAAAGATCATGTATTGTGAATGCCACAATTCACCATGTTTTGATTTTGCCTTTGTTGGGTTATTTTGATGAAAATTCCCTCTCTTTTGCTTTTGCCCTTCAAAATGAGGCTGGCTCCTAATTGGGAAATACAATTGTTTGGTTTACTGATTCTGCGCAACTCACTTGCCCCACTCATGCTTGTGGCAAGTGATCCTACTGTCCATGTACTGTTTGGTGGTAAATCTACACAGTATATAATCCCAATTTCTATACCCAATAAAATTTAGGTTCTATTCACATTTTTGTCTTTGTGTCTCCACGTACTTTGGCGCCTCTCTAACCACGTCTAGCAGATATTATTCATTCAGGGCCACAAGGTAATCACATAGCTTTCCCTGTCATCTAACCAAGACTTAGTACAAATCCAATCCTAAGGTTAGGATTTCCTGTTGTGACTCTGTGCTGCGCCTCAGATCACAACACCATAAAATCTACCAGAATGTCCCCCTTCAAAGCCAATTACAGGGTTGATCCATCCTGGGATCCCAGTATTGATATTAAAAAGAAAAACACTTCAGGACAAAACTGGATTGAACAGATACACAAAACCCAAGAAACTGTCTTAAGAACCTGACCCATTCTGTCCATACTTATAAGGCTTTTGCTGACAAGAAGAAGATTCCTGGAAAAAAATTAAGATAGGTGATGAGGTCTATTTGAACTTGCAATACATGCCTCTGACTGTTCCCTGCCGGAAGTTAGCCCACAGAAGAAGTGGCCCCTACAATATCACCAAGATAGCAGGTGAAGTAGCATTCAAACTAGAGCTATCCCCCTTGTGGAAAATACATAACATTTTCTACTGCACACTACTATTCAAGAAAAAAGAAAACTCTATACCCCACCAGAAACTCAAGACTGACCCTCTTCCCATACAAGTAGGACGCTCTGAAGAATAAAAAGTTGAATATTTTCATGGATACCGTACCCACTACAAAACCCCCCAGTACTACATCAAGTGAAAGGGATATCTGCTCAAGGAAAGCACCTGGTAACCATTAAGAAATCTACCCAACGCTCAACTAGCCATATAAAAATACCTGGAGAAGAAGGCTGTGAAGGAAGGGTATGGTATCATGAATAAAATTTTAATACTTGTATTGAAAATCTGGGAATCAAACCCCAGCCCTCAGGAAATTCCTAGCGTCAACCAGAGCAGACAGGAGCCCGCCAGACTGCCAGTTGGGTCAAACCCTGGGCTGGCAGAGATGCCTTGCATTAATCAGGAGGAACAGGAACCTGCCAGCCTGTCAAGTATTAAGACTGGAAGTTCAATACCAACATTGGAAACCCCAGAATCAATTCTTGACCTTCCAAAGTCAAATTAAATCACCCAGGATAGACAAGGACCCACCAACTTGCTGAGTATCAGAACCAAGTTGTTGATTTCCTCTAAGACCTTTCAGATTCTTAAGGATGATTCCCCATATGGTTACCAGATTGCTGTTGACCTAGTGCCACCAAAGACCCAGACCTATGTAGAAGTTATAGCTTGCCTAAAAGAGGTTAAAACAAGACCTGCTAGCCCCACCAATGATCACCAGCTACCTCCAGTCTCCAGTCCAGATGGGTAATAAAATTAGCCTACTCAGGTGATATGATAAACAACAGCAGCAGAACAAAACATTGCCACTTCTGTTCACCAGAGCAAGCTTAACTAAGATCTGCCGCCCTCAAAATCAAAAGCCAAGATCCATGTCCTACCAGTGGATTGTACCTGGAACTAAAGTCCACAAAAAGCAAAGTAGAAAAACCGCCTGGTATAAGAACCCTGGTGGTATGGGGATGACCCTATCATTATTTTCAATCATAAAGTTTTATGAACCTTTGGTTTGAACAAATTGTACCTTATCTAGTCTTAGTAATCTTTCATCTCAACTCTGGCAAAGTAGACAAACAGGCAACCACCCCCTCTAGAGACCAACCTGCCAACCTGACTCAGGCACTATACCATCCCCCTGGAGCATTCTTTTTGGACCAGTGCATTTTACCAAATACCTACCCAACCCTGCCTACTTGGAGTTTGAATTTGAGACCATCCTCATTTCTGATCTCTTGGCAAGGGATAGAGAAACCAAATACATAGGACATGAAGTAAAGTGGTACAAGGTGCTGTCCCTATTGTTCAAAGACAAGTACAATTATCTGCCCACCTACCTGGTTCCTATGACCCTGCCTCCAACCCCACAACCTGACTGCTCAATGAAACCATAACCTGCCGCCGAGACCACATCCACCCAATTCTTTGTAGTGCTCTACATTACTTTGGCAGGATTAGTAGACTACATGTGCCTACTCAGAACCCTGGTCTTTTTTTGGGTGATATGTATCCTATTTATCAAGTTAGCACCCATCCTATGATGGGCATTACCCAATGGCCTGGCAGTACTCTGCCTGAGCCACCTAATACCTCTACCTATGCCTGGCTTCCTGATATTAGGGCTTGTAGCTAGTGTCAAGCACAGGCTTAACCTTCTCCATCTGGCTGACGGGACCTTTCAGGGATCTAGTCTTGGGTGGTTGTCCCGTTGTTTTCAGGGGTAACTTGGGCTGGTGTTTTAGAGGGCAGGGCCCACCACAAGAGAGGAGCTAACTTAAAAGGGTATGAAACAGAATTCCCCACCCAAGACCACGGGCTGGCAACTGGTATGATAGTGTCAATCACCCCTGCAAGGTTAATGTACACAATTCCAAAGAGCTTGCCAGTATGGTCAGTTGGGAGTTCAGGAAAGGAAGCAGGCATAGGGTTGGGTGTCACAGGCGGTTCCATATGGATGTTGTAGGCCAGGAGATAGTTGAATTTTCCTCTAAATAGCTTGGGGGTAGAGAATATCCCTGGGCCTTGGTGGTTGTATCTGATGGCGGATTGGATGCGAGCTAATGGGTCAAGTTCAATGATCTTCTCTGGTGTATAGTCTTTATATTTGGGCTTCAAGGGGTAATCAGTGAAGTGGACGGGTCCAAAGGGTACACCTGATGGATATAAAACTGCAGGCAGCAGGGCAGGAGGGCTGTGAGATCTTGTACTGATTTGGTAGAAGGCAAATACAAAGTGGGGTAGTAGCTGTATAAGCCGAAATAACATAAACTTTATTCAAAGATGGCAATAAGTTTAGAGCACAGGGTCCTTTGGTCTATATAGTACCCCACCTCCAAACTTAATATTTTCCATGGAGATTCATCAGGGCATTGGGAAAGGCAGGCCCAGGGGAACTGGGGACTTGGGTCCAAAGACAGCAAAATGGCACTTGGCCGAGGAGTTCTTTCATTGGTTGAGAATCTCAAATTGGCTACCTGATTAACTTGCTTTAGAGTTGTGGTCATGGGGTTGGGCTGCGGGCCCGTGCCTCTTCCTGGGGACAGCTCTTGATTGGCCACTGGTGTAGACTTTAAATTCATAAAGCTAATAGTTGCCGCTTCATTACCTCTATTAGGTGCTGTGATTGGTCTTCCATTTGGTGTAATAATTTACTTGGTTTGGCCTGTTTCACTGCATGGGCCAACATTTTTGGCCTCAGCTTGCAGGGTTTCAATCCCAGAAAAATGCAGGCGGTCCTTTGGTCCACAGGCCTGGCAGCCCAAGACAATCTAGGGTTGGGGTTTGATTCCTGCTCCTAGGCCCAGGTTTACAGAGAGGAAGAATTGTCAATCCTGACAGGACCAACTCCTGGCAGTAGAAAGGGTCAAACACATACAAAATAAGTTCTACCTCTTTGTTGTTAACTTTCTTGGTAGTGGTGACCTTGGTGGGCTTCTGGGTCAGTTTGAGGACCTGAGGGTTGATGCTCTGCACCCTTGCATATTTTTCTCCTTGAACTGATTATTTCAGTGCAACCTTGCTATTTTCCTCTCCTCTCCTGTCTTCTTCCTGAGTAGGCACTTGCGTTGCACTGACTCAATTTTTTGACCTGCAGGGGCAACTGCAGCTACGGCGCACAACAGGTGCATTAGTACTCTTGTCTTGTGTTCCTTCCATTTTAAAATTTAATATAATATTAAATAAAACTTAATTTAGTTATAAACTGGTTTTTAATTTTTGCTTTTTATCTGAATATGGATATTTAGTTAGAGTTTTTCCCACCCAATATCCCAATTATAGATTTTTTATTTATTAATTTGTTGTTTTTGGTTTTAAAAAGCCTTTTTTAGAATCACTGAAATGTTTTTTACCCATTCCCCTCAGATTTTACGCCAAATTTAAGCACCCAACACAATATTTTTAAATTTATGTTTCAGATGTTATGCCTTATTTTAGATACTGTGGTATCATTCTTGTCTACAATTCATTGCACACAACAATTGAGTGGTTTTGATTACATGTTGAGTTGCTATTGTGTTTTGTTTGAGTTTTGACTCACCACACGTGAGTATACTTTGTCACTGATTTACATAGTAAACATGTATACACCAAAGGTCAACTCTCACCATTTTGTTTGTGAATCCATGTTTTTTGTTTGTATTTTGAATAGTTTTGTTTGATGTGTGAGCAATTCTTTGCTGTGTTGACCCATTTTTCCCATTAACGCCAAAATCCCTGTTAACAGAGTGTATATTTTAACCTTATAGTTGAATTTTGCTTAAATCTGATATCATTTTGACTAGATCTGAAGTATTTTTAGCTGTTGTCATAGCTTTTAAAACTACTATACTTATATACTGCTCAGATTGAATTAGCCACATGTTATCAAATACTATCCTTGATAACACCTATCCTACAAGTCATCCCCTGGTAGCCTATTAAAGGGTATAAACCCCTTATTCTCTCTCAATAAATCTTATCTTAAAACAATTTATCTTTCTTTTATTTTGGGTAACTGCAGTGTACAGTATATTTACAACATACTTGAAATTTTACAGCATTTCACTTGAGGATGCTTAATTATGTGCCCCTTACAATGTAAGGTAAGCTGTAGTGAAGCCAGCCAAATCCTGCAAATACATTGTTACTGATATCTGTTGTGTTATGAGGCGCGGCACAGACACACAATGGGAAATCCTAACCTTAGGATTGGATTTGTACTAAGTCTTGGTTAGATGACAGGGAAGGCAGATGTGTTTACCTTGCGGCCCTGGAAGAATAATCTCTACTAGTTGTGGCTAGAGAGAGGCGCAGAAGTACAGAAGACACAAAGACAAAATGTGAATAGAACTTAAGATTTATTGGGTATAAATATTGTGAATATATACTGTGTAGCTTTACCACAAAACAGTACATGGACGGTAGTATCACTTGCCACCAGCATTAGTGGGGCAAGTGAGTTGCGCAGGGATCAGGAAACCAAACAATTTTACTTCCTGAATTGGTCATCAACTCATTTTGAGTAGCAAAAGCAAAAGCAAGTGAATTGTCCTCAAAATGGCCCACCAAAGGCGAAATCAAAATACTGTGAATAGCTGCATTCACATCATTGCCCTCCTCTAGATTGGCCTTAGGGGGGTGGTATTTACAAAGGAACTTTGCGTGCACTCAAGCAAAAGGACAGCCAATAGACAGGAGATTTACAGTGTATTTGGACCCTTGCTTAAAGGTTACTTCTAGAGGGCCAATCCACAGAGAGTCCAACTTTTGTGCGCAACCACCTACTCTGTGTTGGTAGTAAAGGACATGGTTGCCAACATTGAACTCAGTCAGGGGGAGCGTCCACCATTATAAGGAGAGAGCTCAAGCATCTTAGTCTTATAAGCAGAAGTATAGGCAGTGGCTTGAATATTGATTATGGGGTTGACTAAATCCTTGATGTGATTGTCAGGATTCATGGCCTTATCAGAGGTAAGTAGTGGGGCCCCCAAGAGTGAAGGGGTAGTAGCTTCTTGCCCATATAACATAGCAAAGGGAGAGTACCCAGTGACATAATGTTTGCTAAGGCAGTATACAAAGAGGGCAGCAGGTGTGACAGAAATTACTAGATAATATAAAGCTCTTTCTAAATGATGGGGAATTACCACCCAAATACACATAGAATTAATGATTAACCACCAACACAGCTTAAAATATCTTTTTGTGAAATTTCCAATTGAAACTCCAGGATTAAGTAGAACAATT